>CAOLHI010001648.1:0-416123 GCA_948474755.1 Ctenosaura bakeri | reverse complement strand
GAAGGGGATAGATCAGTGTCAGATCTTACAAACTCAGGGCTGTAGCTTCCCTGATGGAATTCATTTTATTATGGTCTTTCCCTTTTCCCACTGCCTTCAACTTTGCCAAGCATTACTGTCTTTTCTAAAGACTCCTCATGATATATTTAAGTATGACAGACTTAGTTCGGTCAGTTTGGCCTCCAGGGAGAGTTTGAGCTTCACTTGACCCGGGGCTCATTTATTTATCTTTTTGGCAGTCCATGGTATCTACAGTATTCTCCTCCAGTACTACATTTCAAATGAATTTATCTTCTTTTTGTCACCTTCCTTCACTGTCTAAATCTCAGAACCACAAACAGAAATCAGAAATACTACGGCATGGATGATTCTAATTTTGGCATTTAATGATGAGGATCCTTCAGTGCTGCCTTTTGAACTGTTAATCTCCTCCTGACTTCTTGACTACAATCTGAATGATGACTCAGCTCAGGTACAGAAATTCTTAAATAATTCTGATGTCTTCAGTTTTATGTTATGCTGGTAATCCATGATAATTACTTTTGCTTTTTAAACATTAAACTGTAACCCTGCTTTTCCACTTTCTTCCTTAAATTTTGTCAGTAGTCATTCTATGTCTTTGCCATTTTTTGTCAGTAACCTGGTATCATCTGCAATATCAGTTTCCTCTAGGGAATGTACTTTAAAGATAATTCAGTGGTGACACTTCATGCTGGTTAAACTTTATAGAATAAGTAGTAATATGTCACAGTTTTGGTGGTAGGACATTGAAGCTGTAAGAACAATACACTATATATGGTTGCAGTGCTCAAAGGTGGTTGATTTTTGGAATAAGGTAATAGATTTTCTGAAGCAAATAACTCATCAAGACTGTATCTCAGAGGATTTCTATTATTACTATTAACTATTATTGAAAGAGATAATGCAAATGCTCTTCATAAAAAACTTACTGCTATATTGCTGGGATCTGCATGGTTAGAAATTACAAGAACATGGAATCCCTGGAAGATCTTTCATTTCAGTGTTAATTAGACTGTATGTAGGGAATTGCCCTTTCAGAAAAATTGACCTGTAGAATTAAAATGGCCAACGGGTAACTTTAAAAAGACATGTTTGCTACATTACGGGCTCCTTTGATTCCTTCACTAACTGAGCAAAATCTATGGGGTGGTCTACCATCACATCAGTGACCATTCCGAGCTCCGTCATTTGAAGTTGGTTATGGTATTAAAGATATTTTGTGTAATCATTATGTATAGAGCTGATTTTGGAGTTAATGTTTGTATTACTTGGTTGACTGTGTAGTGGTTGGCATCTTTTCTTTTTGTTTTGTGTTTTTCTTTTTTTTTTCTGGAAAATAAAAACATCTGCATATCTGAAATTGATGACATTCTTTCTCCCAGTTTTTACATCTCCTTCCACTGAGACTAATCCTGCTTTCCATATAATGTATTCTCTGTATAAATTAAAAAGGTTGGGTAATAAAATGTAGCTCTGTCTCATCCTCTAACAAATTTGAAACCATTCTCCACATTCTATCCTGACAATGGTTTCTTGTCCACTGTATAAAGCACAGGCTGATTTTCTTCTGAAGCTCTGAGGTGTGTTCCTTTGCTAGATGCATGTTTGCAATAAAATATTTAGTGGCTCTTTCTTTTCTGAACCCAAATAAGATGTCTGGCATGTCTCACTCCACGTACGGTGAAGGTCTTTGTTTATCATCACTTTTTTTGTACAACTGATTAATGCAATGGTCCAGTGTTTACTACAGTCCTCCTGTCATGTTTCTTTCTTATTTTGGCTTAATCATACAAAGTGTTCCCTGGCTGGTCATACAGCATCCCTACTCTTTGTTTAAATTTCTCTTTGACTCCTCAGATCTTGTGGAAGAGGTCTTGTATTTTACCACTTTTTGTCCTCTCCTTCCTCACCACAGCCACCTCCTCCTCCTCCTCCTCTTCTTCCTCTTCTTTTTTTGCATTGATTATTGCACTGTCTACACTCAAGTCAGCAAACAGGTGCATTCAGGATTTTGATCTTATTTTTGTCACTGTTTATTTTACCTTTTCACTGATCCCTAGCCATCTGAAGAGTTTATTATGTTTTATGCTAGTTCACAGGAGAATGTCTACAAGATTATGTATAGATAGTATACTCTCCTATCAAAATATCTAAAATGTTCTCAACTGTTCCAAAGCTCTATGAGCTCTGTAGAAACAGAAGTGATGTATATGTGTGTATTTGGTTGCACTGTCCCATTAAAACAATATTAGACTCTAGGAAAACAATAGCATATCATAATTGTAATTACCATTAAGAGAATTACAGGTCTGGATCTACAACTGCATCCACTCACTATATAGTCAGGCAATACTTTAAAACAGTTACATAAAATTAATAAAACAGTGGTAATCTACGTATTGATTGCCACACACATGCTATTACCTAAAGACTGGCAATCCAGACACAGTCTGCTGATACATGGAGGCAAAATGATGAGATGGTATGCATATTACAAAGTCACATACTTTAAATTGTTATGAAACAACCAATCAATGCTACTTAGTCCTTTCAGGAATGGGCACAGACCTAAGTCCCTTCAGCCATCTTGAGTTGACCATGATAAGGTATTTACTGGTTGGACTGTGAGATGAATTCAATTATTTTTTCTGGATCAAGATATTGCACATTTAATTATTTTGCTTTTCTGTTTTATTACTGTGATTCTTAATAAAAATAAAGAAACCCAAACTCATATGATTTGGTGCTTTTTACATATCAGTGTTTCTTTTCCCTTAAAAATATGATACACATATTTTTATCATATTTTATCACCTTTTATCACATGTGGTGGAAGTGTTGTAAAGCTAAGGTTTATTGGAGAAATATTCACAAGTCAATGACAGAAATTTTACAAATAGAGTTGCCTATGACACCTGAAATATATCTTTTAAATATGTTGCATCAGATTGATAAGAAATATAATAGATATGAATATATAATTCTGTATATGGTTTCGGCTGCCAGGATTGTATATGCTAGATATTGGAAAAAAGAGGAAATACCGGAAATGCAAGAATGGATACAGAAGGTTTTAGAATTTATTATTTTAGAAGACCTTACACTTAATCTGCGGGATAAAAAGCAGACAAAAAAACTTGATGATATGAGATCAATTAAGACAGTAATAGAAGAAAACTGGATATAGATATTAAAGGAGTTGAATAGCTGGATAATTGTATATGGATATGATGAGAAATAGATCTGTATACTATAATAGGTAATACGTATACTATAATATGTAATTTAAAGAAGCCAGTCTACATTAGAGAATTTATGTTTATTGAGATCACGATAAGTTACTTAAATAGAGGTTCTATCAAGAGGTGAGGAGAAGTTATAAGAGAAATGGATAGATTGTATGATAACATGGTAAATAAGCTTGTTTTTTTTTTAATTTGAAAATATGACAATACAAGTATGCAATGTGAATAACAGTTGTTTTAATAAAAATATTATAAAGAAGAAAAAAAATATGATACATATTATTAATACAAGTAGAAGCATAAAGAAATGGGGGAAAAACAATAAATAGATTAAGCAAAAAATTATGCAAACACAACATAAAGAAATAACCCAATCACAAAACACAAACATATCTAGGTGCAAGAGAAGAGAGGAAGAAAACATGTACCGGATAAATCAACTGCTTACCCGAGTAGTTGCAATACACCGCACTGGTGATCTAAATTCTTCTTCCATTTTGGTCAAAGCAATGATTGTTTCTGCAATAGCATTTTTTGTCACACGAGACCAAGCTTCAGACAAGTGACCCTATGGAAGAGAAAAATTAGGGCATGACTATTCATATCAATTTATTCATATCAATGGATGATTCAGAAAAAAAAGACTACTAGTAATGAAAAACTACTGAATTTTACTGGGAACTCTGCTGAGATTTTCACACTCAAACATAGGTTTTATATTTGTCTTGTCCATAATCCCATTAGACTCTTCTTCTTCGTCATATTAACAGTAACAACAACAACAACAAATAAGGGTAATAAAAATAAAGAATTGTTGCTGTTTTTGTTGTTGTTATTTCTTACCCGCCTATCCCTACATACAGACTGAGGCAAGAAACAACAGATTAAAATACAGCAACAAGGTGACTTCCAGATTGGACGTAGTGCCTTGCTAGTTGCCTCCTGCAAGTGTCTGCAGCAGTGAGGAGGTTTCTTTCAGTGATTGCCAATCAAATGGCATTTGGATCTGCAAAATGACCTTCCTGGGTTAACTGGAGGCTAGGTGACAAGTCACAAAATTCTCCAGTCCCTCTCCTTAAATTGTCACTTTTGTGATGAACGATCATGAGTGGAGAGACTGAGACTACGAACAAACCCTGTTGTGAGAGAAGCCTGCCTAAGAAAGACTACAAGAGACACAAGAACAAACTTTATTAATTGTGGAACTTAAAAGACAGACTATGAATAAGAGAGGCTTTCTGATTATGATTTACTAGAGATTAAACTGGCCAGAAAATGCAAGTCAAACATGAAGAATTTTAGATAATAATATGACTGGATTGGATTTCTTTGGATTAGAGATAACAGGCATGCCATTTGGTTTGTTTGTGGGAGGTCTCGTTTGTAAACAGATGTTTTGGGGTCACACTAAATTTAAAGAGAAGGTTGGATAAATATTATAGGTTACATTCATAGGATTCGTCAAGCAATAAATATTTATACCTTGTATTAATGCTAGAGAAGATATGTATAGTAAGATGTAGAACAATCATTAGGAAAGTTGGAAGTCAAATGCAAATTCCTTTTTTTCTGTTCTTTGTTGTCCTTTTTTAATCTCTTTTACTCTATTACTTTTTTTCTTTTTTTCTCACTCATATATTATTTTATTACTATATTTTATTCTATCAGAAAATATCTAATAAAAAGTGTTTTTTTAAAAAAGTAACACATAGACACATACAGTTGAAAACATGAACACCAATTAAAAATACAGAATCAGTTAAAAGACCATAACATCCATCAGAAAGCAAAGATGTGAAAAACAATCAATTCACAATATAACAACTCATAATTTAAAAACCATCTGGATAGGTCTGTCAAAAGAGATTGGTTTTCAATGCAGTTTTAAATGCAGGTAGTGTATCCAGCTGTCGAATCTTCTCTGGCAGGTCATGCCACAGTCTAAGGGCGGCTGATGAAAAACAGTTAACAGTTAACAGTTGCCATCCTGGCCCTGGTTGACTGAAGGAAATGTCCCCGAGAAGGTTAAAGAAAATATATGTTTTAAGTATCTGTCGGTAAAAAATTGTGCTTCTAAGGGAAATGAAGGATGTTCTCTCTGAGGATGAGCCATCTGGATAGTAACTACCCTTGAAATTCTAGAAAGAAGCCCTTTGTGCAGCCTTCACTACTTTTTGGAAACCACATGACATAATGCCAATCAGGTATGTCTGCAACTGAGCACACATCTAGCAAACTCTGTGCACTGCTGGGCTGCACTGCACTGCAGCGAAGCAGTTGCACAGCAAGACAGGGAGCATCCTGGTTATTTAAGCAGCACAACTGCTTCAGCCATGGGAACATTTCTTCTTCTCCCCTTCTCCTACTCATTAAACTCAGGGCAAAACTTCAACTTTGTTTTCTCTTAGTGATGTTGCCACGTAGCCAAATTTGTCAGACTATGTAGTGCTGTGACATCATCACATTCTCTATGTGATCTCTGATTAGCTGTTATCCCTGGCCAGGGAAAGCAAAAAAGGTACCAAAATAGCAGAGAGAGGAAAATAGAGAAGCAGAAAATAAAGATACTTTGGGAGTTTCCTTATTTGAACTTTTGCAAAAGGTAAGACAATCTAGAATAGCTCTACAAACAATGCTTGGCAGGTTACTGAAACAGGAATGTTTTTTTTCTGAAACGTTTGACTCAAATGTCATCTTGTACAGAAGAGAGACCAATTCAGCACAGAGGCACAGCCTGCAAAACTGCCTCTTCCTTTCTCCCAGCAATGGAGATGTACAGAAGAGATAACTACATTATTCTACCATCTACCTATATATTCCAGCTATATTTTATCATCTACCTATATATTTATCTTCCTTCAATGGCAAAAAACACAGATAATTCTTAGGCACTAATTGTATTAACTGAGTATCCACTAGACACCTTACACATTTATTAAGTAACTAATAAACTTGAATGTGGTCATATTCTGGAATGCAGAATATAATGTCTTATATTTTTGTTATTTCCCAATCTCATCTCATTCACAAAGAAAACATTCTTTTGTGCTGCATCAGTGTTAAAAGTACAAAAGAGACTTGAAGGGTAGTAAGATGTTTAAAGCTTACAGCAGCCATGTCTTTTATGAGCTTAATAATGATCTCTGAAATCTGTGTTGGGGTTGAGCCTTTCATCCACCAATGGCTTTCACCTCGTCTCAGATAACTGGAAAGAGAAAATATAATCAGAGACAAGAAACAAGTATTAAAGTACCATTGAACTTAAACTGTATTTCAGAAGCTTCAAAAATAGAATTTGTACATTTTTTTTTAAAGGGAACTTGTCAAAACTTTTTTTTTACTGTTTAGTAAAATCAATTTGTATTTCATGTATGAAACATTAAAACAGTAGCTTCTACTAACCTGGAATTGAAAATCATTGGCAATGTAACTGTAGTTACTCCTTTGCCAGCTGCAGTACCAGCCGTACCAGTTATAGTAGTTCCTTTGGCCTTTAGCTGTACAGTGAGTGCTTTGGCAATACATCCTAGAAACATGTCCAAGATACCCAGTTTATTCCAGTCTCCCTTCTCTGTTGAATGAATGATATCACTTATATCTGCTGGAGGTAGTGCCTTGACTCCTATGATACTAGCCAAGCGATTTGGAGTGACTTCTGGCAGCACACGCCTCAGTAAGGATGTTACCTAGAAGAAGCATCCAAGAAGTTAACCAATTGTTTAACTATTATATTTAATAGTTAATATGGGAGCCCTGGTGGGGCAGTGGTTAAATGCCAGTACTACAAGTCACAAACCACAAGGTTGTGAGTTCGATCCTGCGGGCTCCAAGGCTGACTCAGCCTTCCATCCTTTCGCAGGTCGGTAAAATGAGTACCCAGATTGGGGGCATGTATAGAAATGTTTCAAAATACATGCTATTTGTAAGTTGTTCGCCGCCTCGATCCATATGGAGAGGCGGGATACAAATAAATAAATAAAAAAAATGTGTGATCAATAATTTCAACTGTAGACTAGATCTATCTGAATTTGACTGTGGTGCTTTTTTAATGAAATATGAAGAGCATTCCTCTGAACTAACCTGCCTTTGCACCCTGGGAGAAGCAGTATGTAGCAGCGAGAAGAGATCCTGGAGCAAAGTCAGTTGCTGAGCCAAGTACTGACGCCCAACGTTAGAACCACTCAGTGCCAGCACCATGGAGAGCAGCTCAAAACAATAGGCATCAGATGATGCATCTTCATCACTGGGCTGAGAGTTAGCATTCTCCTTGCTAGAAATAGCATGTTCCCATTCTTCACGTACACGAGTGGCTTCCATTCGGATAGCCTGTACAATGTGAGCACAAACCTAACGAAAACAAACAAATAAGCACACAGAGTGAAAACAAATTAAACTGGAGTTCAACCACATTCTGACTCCAATATAATTAAACAGGGAAGTTAATTTGCAGCTCCTTTTAATCAGTGGTCCAGAATGATCAATGTTTGGTCTTAATTGTAATGCCATTACCAAACTGCATATGTACAACTACTCCTTTCAGTGAGGTGATGGAAATGTGCTAGTCAAGGTAGCAGAATTAAAGGCTCATTCCTGCTGTGTTTTGGTGTACAATTACAATATAGTGTGAAACTGAGCTTTAGGCCACTTGGCTGTTTTCACCATTTTGCATGTACTGATGTCAAAAGGTAACTTGACTCTGCCCAGATAATCCAATGGTTGAGGAAAAAAAAAGCAGTGTGTAAAATGTGTTTGTATATAACAGAGATGCATAGATATTACTTTATACAGAATATTCTTTCTACAGTGGAAGGGAACAGGTAAGCTGACAATTGTTTTTGTATTTCACCATGCATTTAATGCATATGTACAGCCACAAAAAATTGATTGTACTTTCAAACATCACTTTAAAACAATAAACATTTTTTGAGAAAAAAAGCAGAAAAAGTTGCTTCTAAACTATGCTTATTTCTCTCCATTCCCATGTCATGAGAAAATTTGTTAGCCCTGGGGTGATCTAAGTATTTTCAAACTAATTCTTACTGGATGGATATAGCTGTGTAATCACTTTATCAATACAAGCAGAGTTTGCATACTCATTGTATGTTCCTTGGACTAAGGCAGATATGGTCACTATATCCTCTCCCCTTTGCTGGAAATTAAGTAGAGTATACTTTTTAAAAGTTGTAGTGAGATAGGAGAAATATTCCTATCTTGGAACAGGAAGCGCTTACAGTAATATCAGGGGTAAGACTAGTTTCTAAATATGTATTTTTGCTTTGCTAAATAACAAGCTTTGCTTTCATCACCCCAGTGACTTGGACTGCTGGACTTCCTCTCCCTGTACCCCGGATACACGTCTGTGTGCAGTATGTAGCATAGTAGAAGATTATAGTAAACAAACCTGCTTTTGCAAATTGGTCAGTTTGCTTCTGCTGAATATGATTCCAACCATATGCTCTTTCAAGTCTGCATCTGAAGTGGCCTTTAAATGGAAATGTTAACATTTGATGTGAGAATATCAAATTTCATATTTTGATTTTTGAAACATGCAACCTTCTGTTAGCAGAATTTTAGATCAGTTTTGTTACTCGTGCATATGATACTTAGCAAAAAATAGGTTTTAAGCCAAGCTGAAACTACTGAAAAATGTGCACATTTAACATATTTTCTTCCTTTTTAAATGCACACTGTGAACAATAAATGTTTGAACAGAAATGAACACTCTTATACTCCTAAGCATTTAATGCTCCAGGTGATACTGGTCTTCCAGCTTCACAGCAGAGGGCCTTTTCTTCTGAGCTAGGTGAAACTTAGGTTTACCTAATTGATTTAAGCTGCTGTTTAGTAAAGCTGCTCTTTAGTAAAGAATACTATAATGGCAGCACAAGTGTGTTGAGGTTTACTGCTTTCTGAATCAAAGTATCTGAAATAAATAGCTTCCACTGAATCTTGCTGTCTGCAACTTGATTATTGGTACAAGTAATCAAAATAGATATCTAAAACCTCAGCATTTATGCATGAATTATAAGGAAGACCTGATTAAGAGGAATACAGTCTGTCAAAGCACAAACAAGATTTGACAAAACATGCATTACTAGGATCATAGTTTTAGAATCATTGTTTTAGAATCATAGTAATTATGGAATACAAATAAATACATTGTGTACTTTTTCTTCTCCTTCAGGTGAAGACAGCAAAGCCTTTTCTTCTTGTTCTGGTGTTGGCTCTGCATCCCCAGATATGAGTTTTCCAAAGACCTGGTAGAAAGCATAAAAGAAATGATACAATGGTACAGAGCAGAATCCACAACACATTTCATACAAACACATTAACAGTTTAAAAATATCTGTGTGTGTAATTTGTAGTGCATTATCCACTTATATGCCAAATATAAAGGGTAAATAAGAGAGCTTCTACTGCAACAGAACCTTGTAAACATCACATGTGACCTAAAAAAAATTAAAAAGGGAATTGTCCCCTGTTTGCACAAATCAAATGCTTTTGATGCTATAAAACAGGGTTTTGGTATCAGCAAATAAAGGCAGAAATTGCATTTAAATGTCTATTTGCAGTTAGTATACGTCAATGCCAGTAGAAGATCAACATTTTAAGATTCCTACTGTAAGGCATTGTCTAAACATAAGGACTAATATGCTAATAAAGTATATCTAGTATGAAAAACACAAGTTAAGAGGGAATTTATTTAAAATGGTGTAAAATATATACTACCATACCAAATTAAGTTTCAGTTTTATTATTTTATTTCTACCCAATATTTTTCTCTAAGGAGCTCATACTGGCTTACATACATCAAATTGGATCCAGCCTTAAACCATACTTAGAGCAATCCTGTGGACATCAAGGAATGACTAATTTAAGCCCGACTGATTTCAGTGGGTCCATTCTAATTAACAAGCCTGGATCCAATTCTTTATAGGTCTTTATTTAAAATTTTGCTAGCTTCCCCCCACCCCCACTACTGCTTTCTTAAGGAAAGTAGGATAGAAACATCAAAAATAAATATATAAAGCTTCCATGCAGTCTCTCACCAAAATAATTCCAGACCTAAAATTAAAGACAAAACTGCATAGTCTCCTGTCAGACCCTCAGGCCATCTTGAGTCCCATTATTGGGAAGAAAGTGTGATTGATATTATTTGGGATCTGATTACATGAAAGACTGCCTTTCCGTCTGTAGATTGATTCAGTCTTTTGAAGTCATCTTCTGGAGAGGCCTTTTTGGTAGTGCTAAATGCTGATGAAGTCCACTGTACAATAATTTGGAGCACAGCATTTAGTGGAGTGCTCTTCTCACAGAAATGTATCATATTCCAATCATTCCTAGTTTCATGAACATGTTAAAAACATACTTATTTCTGCAAGCTTTCCCTTTTTAGTCCAACCTAAAATCTATTTCATGGAGCATATAATGAATCTGTATTAATGTATCTAGGGACCTAAAGTCACCAAGTCCTGTCTGATATTGAAAGCTAAGCAGGGTCAGCTCTGGTTAGTACTTGGATGGGAGACTGCCAATGAATATCAGGTGCTGTAGACCATATTTCAGAGGAATGAACTGGCAAGTCCACTTTTGAGTGTTCTTTGTTAAGAAAACTCTATGAGATTATTCAAGTCATCAAAAGTAAACAGGAAATTTGAAGATATACAACACACACATCTTGTACATTTATTCTTCACTGATGTATGCTGCTTTGAAATTTTAGAATCTAACTGATACAAGAAATAAAATAGAATGAAGAAAGAAAGAAAGAAAGAAAGAAAGAAAGAAAGAAAGGAAAAAAGAAATCTTTTTAAAATAATATTTAAAATGAAGGGTTTAGGGTTTAATTTCTCACCTGAGATGTAATGAGTCTGAAGACTCGCAGTGTCTCAGCTTCACAGTTTCTTTGCTGAGCTACACTTGCTGAGATCTGGCCAGCTATTTTGATGCTTTCACCATCCTTCCATCCCAGCACTTTGACTTGCCTCACTCTAAGGGTATTCTCTGGCCCCTTCAATTCAATTTTGATGATATGGTTATCTCCACCAGGAAGTTCACTAGTTACCCAGCCAATATGTCTTGAATCCAAGTCAACCTAGAGCATAGAGATATGAAGACAGATTTATGGGGAGAAAAAAATGATTCAGTGGCATGCATTAGAGAGTAACCAGTAACATAGTCAAGACTGAAGAGGCATCAGGACATCAATATCAGGGCACTAGTGTAGTTGCAGTCAGTGAATAGTGTGTGAGGGTACAGGGAAATCATACACTGATACAGCTTAGCTAGAGAAATAAATGTCATTTTTTTAAAAAAATTACAGCTGTACAGCTCGGTGTGGGTTATCAGATCAAGACATGTGACAATCCACCTGTTATCCGATACGGTCCCACCCCTTTCAACCTAAGTGCAGAGGGACAACCAGTCCAGAAGGTGGTTTCTGAAGCACTTTGATCTCCTCTGAGACTGTCAAGAAAGAGTTTAATTGTACCATATAGTGTTTGTTGCTTGCTCCTCTGGCAGACACAGTGATGCTACCTGCTCTCAGGCATGCTGTTTTATCTCCCCAAACCATCGTACATAATAATGATAGATACTTTGATGATAGGCTGGACAGCACACTGCAGAGAGGTCATCGTACAAGGCCATTGATTAACTCAAGAAGCCACCCTCCACATCAGTGTTGTGGAACCTCTTGCGGTGATCAAATCCTTCAGGATGTTTCCACACTCTGGGCAAAAGCAGAATCTTGCCAGCTAAGTAACTGCCATGGTGGTGGCCATGAATCTGAGAAGCCTTTGTACAATGAGGGCCAAACAATGCGGATGACCAAGAAGTAGGAGTACCTTCTCTCTAAGGCTAAGTGCTCTGTTATGGGAGAAGATATATTCTTCCATTGTGAGAGTCCAATGTTGTTCTCAATGATGTTGATCATTTGAGTGGATTCCAAGTGGATTCTTGGGGTTGACATTGACATTGAAACTGAGGTCCTGAAGAAGAGAGAGAGATGAGTGCTCCAGAAGAGCCTTGTCTGGGAGGATAACACCAACAGTCAATTGTCAAGATATGGATAAAATTCCACACTCTGGGCCCTGAGGAAATAGATCACCACTTCCATGCATTTGGTGAATACTTTCAGGGCTGTAGAAAGGCTGAAGGGAAGTATCTTGTACTAGTAAGTGTTGTTTCCAATGGCAAAGGGGAGAAACTTGCAGTGCTATGGTTGTATGCCACCGAGACTGATGGAGGAAAACAAGTCTTCTTTGTGAAGGAAGACCAAGATGGAGTGGAGCATTACCAACTTGAACTTGCATTGTCTGATGTATCAATTCACTCTATGGAGGTCCAAGATGGGAAAGGGACCCCTATCTCTCCTCAGCACTGTGAAGTAACAAGAGAAATATCCATATCTTCTGCATCCATGTGGGTGTTTCTCTATTTCCCTTTCTACAGCAAGGAAAAGATCTCATCCAACAGAGCTTGGGATGGGGAGGTGTGTCAAAATATGCCAATGGGTGGAATACTTGAGAAGAACAGGTTGCTTACCTGTAACTGTGGTTCTTCGAGTGGTCATCTGTGCCATCATACACTAGGAGCTTTAGCGCCTGTGCGGTAGCGTTTGGAAACTTCTAGAGCTTGTTAGCTTGGCGGGAACCCCTCCCCCACGCTGGTACTGCGCATGCTCCTCCCGCCGAGCAACGGTCTCTCCTCAGTTCTGTCGTCCGCCGTAGAACCTACAGGGACCTGAGAAGAGGGGAAGGAAGGGCGGGTGTGTATGATGGCACAGATGACCACTCGAAGAACCACAGTTACAGGTAAGCAACCTGTTCTTCTTCTTCGTGGTCTCTGTGCCTTCATACACTAGGAGACTGTGTAGCTTACCAGTTGGATGGCGGATCAGGTCCTAGAGTACGGAAGCCAGCACCTCACGTCCGAACCGAGCATCTCTGCGCGACCGGCAGTCGAGCCTGTAGTGGCGAACGAAGGTCGATGGCTGGGACCAGGTCGCCACACGGCAGAGTTCGTGCAGGTCGTCTCCTCGCAGGAGGGCTGCAGAAGTTGCCACAGCTCTGGTGGAGTGGGCTCGAAGCAGGGCTGGCGGAGGCTTCCTCGCGAGCTCATACACCAGTTGAATAGTCTGTACCACCCACCTGGAGAAGCGCTGGGTGGACACCTTGTGGCCCTTCCAACGTCGTCCGTAGCAAACGAAGAGATGTGGTGTCTGTTGGAAGGGACCACTCCTGTCCTTGTAAAAGGCAAGGGCCCGACGAACATCCAGGGAGTGAAGGGACCGCTCCAACGGTGTCGTCGGGTCCGGGAAGAAAGCAGGCAGGATGATGTCCTGGTTGAGATGGAAGTTGGACACCACCTTCGGCAGGAACAAGATGTCAGGTCTACCTTGTCTCTATGGAAGACGAGGAAGGGCTCGTCCACTCAGAGAGCTGTGATCTCACCCACTCGTCTTGCCGAGGTAACAGCAATGAGAAAGGCAGTCTTTAAGGTGAGCGGCCTATCATCCGAGGTCGCCATAGGTTCAAAAGGCGGCTTCGTAAGCTGCGACAGCACCAGCGACAGGGACCAGGGCAGTAGCGGCGGCGATACCGGCAGGTAGAGGTGTTGCAATCCCTTCAGGAATCGCTTAACGGTATCGTCTCTGAAGAAGGCTGATGCCGAGGATCGTGGCGGTTGGTATGCCACGATCGCAGAGAGGTATACCCTCAGGGACGGGAACGCCAGGCCCTGCTGTCGGAGATGAAGAAGAAAATGGAGAACGGTGGGGAGCCTGGCAGGCGATACCGGCTCACGCCTCTCTTCAGCGAAGGCCAGGAAACGTCGCCATTTGTACTCGTAGTTGCGACAGGTGGATTCTTTCCTGGCCGCGATGAGGACGTTACTGAGCACGGGATCGTCTAGTGCGATATCCTCCAGGCATGGAGGGCCAGGCGTGGCAGGTCCGGATGGAGGACGCGGCCGCCGGAGTGGGAGAGCAGGCCCGGTGTCGATGGTAGCCGAAGGAGGTCGCCTCGTGCGGCTCGTAGCAGGGGTGTGAACCAGTGCTGCCTCGGCCAGTTCGGGGCCACCAGGATCGTGTCGGCTCGGTCGGCTAGGATCTTCGATATCGTCCGACCGAGCAGCGGGAACGGAGGGAACGCGTACAGGAGTTCCCCTGTCCACGGAAACTGGAAAGCGTCCCCGAAGGAGGCACGATCATGGCCCGCTCTCGAACAGAATCGGCTGCACTTCGCGTTTTCCCTGGTCGCGAAGAGGTCGATCGACGGTTCGCCCCAGCGGTCCCGAATCAGTCTAAACGTCTCTCCGGAGAGAGACCATTCGTGGTGGGATGAGATGTCCCTGCTGAGGGCGTCTGCTGTGGTGTTCTCCTGCCCGGCCAGGTGAACAGCCACTGGGTGTATTTGTAGGTGAACGCACCAGTCCCACAGATCGAGGGCGATGCTCAGCAGAGTTGTGGAGTGAGTCCCTCCTTGTCTGTTCATATAACAGACGGCAGTGGTGTTGTCTGTCAGGATCAGGATTGTGCGGCCTGCGACAACGTGACGGAACGCCCGTAGAGCTTTCGAGATGGCGAGCAGCTCGAGGGCATTGATGTGAAGAGCCGTCTCGTCGTCGTTCCATCTGTCGCGGACTTTGAGATCACCGCAGTGGGCACCCCACCCGTAGAGGGAGGCGTCGGTCGTTACCGTCACCCTCGGTGTCGGCTGTCGGAAGGGCATTCCTGACAGCAGGTTGTCCCATGATTGCCACCATCGGAGGGATGAGCGGACTCCTTCTGGCAGCTGCAATCGAATAGTCTGTTCATCTCGCAGGGGGTCGAATATGCGGACGAACCAGTGTTGAAGGGGTCTTGCCCTCAGCCTGGAGAGGTAAGTGACCGCAGTCGTCGAGGCCATGTAGCCCAGCAGCTGCTGGATCCTCCTCGCAGACAGAGTGGGAGCCGTGTGTGCGTGGACAGTGGCTTGGATCAAGGTCTGCGCCCGAGTCTCTGGCAGGTACGCCCTGGCAGACATGGAGTCCAGAGTGGCGCCGATGAAGTCCAGTGTCCTCGCCGGCTTGAGGTGGGACTTCTCCGGGTTGACCTGTAGTCCGAGACGGGTAAGGAGTGTCAACGTCATGTGGACGTCATGGTAAAGTCTTTGTTTGCAGGACGCCACCAACAGCCAATCGTCTAGGTATGGGTAGACCGAGGCACCCTTCGTCCGCAGGAACGATACCACCGGGGCCATGCATTTGGTAAAGACCCTGGGGGCAGTCGAGAGTCCGAACGGCAGCACCTTGTACTGGTAGCAGATGTCATCGACTGCGAAGCGGAGGTACCGTCTGTGTTGCGGGCGAATGGTGATGTGGAAGTAGGCGTCTCGGAGATCGATGGAGGCGAACCAGTCCCCTCGATGGAGAAACGGCAAGATCGACGGTAGCGTGACCATCTTGAACCTCTTGGGGTGGATGTAGTAGTTCACTCCTCTGAGGTCGAGGATCGGTCGGAGGGTACCGTCGGCCTTCGGTACCGTGAAGTACCGGGAGAAGAAGCCGGTGGTCTTGGCTTTCGAAGGGAGCCGTTCGATCGCTCCTTTTTGGAGGAGGGACTGGATCTCTTCCAGGAGAGCCGAGCTCGACAGGGTGGAGTAGTAAACGCCTCGAGGTGGAATATCTTGAAACTCGATGGCGTAGCCAAGACGGACGATGGACAGGACCCAAGAGTCCGTAGTGACATATTCCCACTATGACAGACGTCGAGCTAAGGTCGGTCGGTCTCCGAGGGCTGGTGGAAGGCTGAAGAGAGGATGTTGGGACGTCCTGCGAAGCAGGTCAAAACCTGGACTTCGCGTCCGAGGAGGACTTGTTGGAGGACGCCGGGCGCCGTCTGAACGAACGTCTAGCAGACGATCCCGAAGAGGGCCTCGAGGGACCAGACTGGGCCGACCTCTGGAAGGACGAGGTCGATGACTTCCTCCATGATTGGTGAAAGCCGGCGGCCTACGGGCCTGCGAGGCTGGATGGAGGCCGATCTTCTTGGCCATCAGTCTCGCCTTGACGAGGTTGTCCAACGATTCATCTGTCGATGCGTTGAACAGTCCCTCGCCATCGAAGGGAAGGTCTTCGATCCTCCTTCGGGTGTCCTCCTGGATATCCGCCGGTCGCAACCAGGCATGGCGACGCAAGCCGACGGATCCCGCCATGACTCGAGAGGCGATCTCCACCGCGTGTCAAGTGGAGATGATTTGCTGCCGGGAGATAGCCATAGCCTCGTTGAAGATGATCGAGGTGGCCTGGCGGATGTCGTCCGGTACCGCTTCTATGGCCGGTTGCAGGCGGTCCAGGACTTTACGCAGGTATGACGCTAGGCAAGCCTGCGTGTTAGACAGCCGAATATGCAGGGAGGCGGCAGAGTAAAACCTTCTTGCATAGGCGTCTAACTTGCGGCCTTCCTTGTCCGGTGGTGTGGTGTGCTGTTTGCCGCTGCCCTTTGTCTGCGCTGACTCGATGACCACAGAGTTAGGTACAGGGTGGTTGAAGAGGTAGGAAGCGTCCTCCTTTTGCACCCTATACAGGTGCTCCAACCTCTGTGGTATCGGCTGCGCCGAGGCCGGCCTGTCCCATGCGGATTTGACAACCTTCGCAATCCGTGGCAGGAGAGGCAGCGGGGCGGTGGTGGGTTGTCTACCCTCGACCATCGAGAAGACCGGGTCGTCGTCCTCCGGCTCCGCGTCCGCGATCTTGAGGCCAAGGGTAGTGGCCATTCGGAGCAGCATCGCGGAGAACTGGACGTCCTCCGGAGCTGAATCTGGGACCGGCTCTCCGAATCCCAGAGAAGGAGACTCCTGAGAGGCTACATCCGAGGCCTCCGACTCTGTGCTGGAGTCATAGGACGCGGAGCTCGGTGAGTCTTTCGTCGCTCAGTCTCTGGCTCCTTCACCGCAGTCGTGGACAGTGCCTTCTTAGGCTTGTCTACAGTAGAAACGGCGACGGTGGCAGTGTCCCATTTCGGTTGGGCCACAACCGACTTCACCTTTTTGGTGGTGACAGGTGTAGTCTGGCAGGCCATAGTGGTGGTAGCCTGCTTCGTCACCACGGACTCCACAGGGCGCGTTGCCGTAGCCGTAACCCTGGGAGGCGGCGATACCGCTCGGTACTGAGGTGAAGGCTCCCTCGCTCTACGGTATCGGGGCGAGGGAGAGCGGGTGAAGGATCGGCGGTGATCCGACGGTGAACGGGTTCCGCTTCTACGGTACCGACGTTCCTCCCTCTCTGGTGAGTGGGAGCGGGACCAACGTTGCCGTTGCGGTGACCGGGACCTCCGGAAGATCTCGCAGCGTCTCGGGTCACAGTGGTACCGATCCCGGTACGATGGAGAATGTGACCGGTAAGAAGCCGGGCGCTCTCTCCACTCAGATTCCCTCGCGTACCTGGCCATGTAGGACGCCGAGGTGTATCTGGAGGCAGACGAGCAAGGCTGTTCCTCTCTCGTTTCCCGAGGAGGCGGCGATCTTGGTGGCGGCTCCAAAGAGCGAGACCGAGATCTAGCAGAGGTTGAGCGCCACTCCGGGGAAGCAGAGACTTCTCGGGACGGTCTCTCTGCAGGTCAGCCGACCCGCGACGGCTAGAAGGGCGGTGGTGTTGTCCCTCCACCAGGGTTGGAGGTTCTTCCACAGGTGAGTCCGGACGTTGTTGGGGAACGTCCTCGATCTCGTCGTCCGACAGATCGATAGGCTTGCCTCGCCCTCTCGAAGGCTCAAGAGTTGGAGGAGGAGTGGGAGGCTGGACGTCCCCAGCCGGGGAGCGCTTCTTCTCCTTCCTCTTCTTCTTCTTGTCCTTCTCCTTACCCTTGTCTCCGTCTGGAGCAGGGCGTTTCTTATGAGGCGTCTCCTTGGCCGGAGCCTCAGTCTTCCTCGCCGTCGAGGAACCTTTAGCTGCCTTGGCAGCCGCCGACGGCTTCAGGATCCTCGGTAACGCCGATATCGGCATTCTCGATGCCGGCACCGAGCCCGATGCCGACGAAGTGGACGGAACGGCAGCCGCCGATACCGTCGATGGAATGGTCGTCTTCTTGTCGGCCATCTTGGAAGAGGAGGTCTCGTCAATCGCCTTCAAAGACTGCTCCCAGCAGAAGGATTTCAGCCTTGAGGCCCTGTTATGGAGAGTCTGGGAAGTAAAATCCCGACAAATTGGGCAAGTCCGGGTGATGTGGGACTCGCCCAGGCAGAAGAGACACTCCTTGTGGCCGTCGGAAAGGGCAACCTTACGCCCACAGGACACGCAGTTTTTAAAGAGCGCGGACATAAGACGATGCGACAACAAAAGGAGGAAGAAAAAAGTCCAAATATACCAAATCCGAGGGGGAGTCCGAGAGAGAGGTCAGTAAACAGTCTGAAAGTAGTCAAAAATCCGTAAAGACGAAGGCCAAGCAAGAGAAATCGAGGAACAAGCCAAAGAACCTTCCATACGTGACGGCGGACGAGAAAGAACTGAGGAGAGACCGTTGCTCGGCGGGAGGAGCATGCGCAGTACCGGCGTGGGGGAAGGGTTCCCGCCAAACTAACAAGCTCTAGAAGTTTCCGAACGCTACCACGCAAGCGCTAAAGCTCCTAGTGTATGAAGGCACAGAGACCACGAAGGAGAACTTGATGGTATAGCACAGACAAACAGTGGTTAAGACCCAGGAATCTGTGGTGATGTTCCATCAGGTGGAATCATGGTGGAATAAGCTGAGTGCCCAAGATGGTACTGGGCACACCTGAGATGGAATTTGATTGCTGGACTCTCCTTGTACCCTGGAGACAGCACATACAAGGCAAGCAAGAGCTAGGTTAGCTGTGATGTTGTCCTGGTCAAAAAGTCAAAAATAAGACTTTGAGGAGCAAAAAGATGTTTGGAGGCAGAAGCTTGGCACTTTTGAGGTCATATTGATGGCTCTGATGTTTAAGGAGGGCTGGGATGGAGTCCATGAAAATCTGGGTCTTGAGAAATAGGAGGACTGGTGGTGTCATGAAGATTGGGATGGGTGGTGGTGCTGTTACTAGCCACTGAATCCCATTTTCTTAGCTGTAAGGTGAACTGAAAGCCTCACTTTGATCCTACATCTGGTGTTCTCAGAAAGACCGGCTGATTGCAGCCAAGCACATCTTTGTAAGAGGATTGCTGCCAACAAAGACTTCACAGAGCAATCAACAACATGTTGTGAAAAATGTATTTGTTGGACTACCAGAGCTTGTGTCTCTGGACAGAACAACACAGCTACATTCCTATGTTCTTCAGACAGGTGGGGAATAAAAGTCATCATCTTGTCCCAAAGGAATTTCTGATATGCCAACATGCGCATGTTGCTGATTTTGATTGTCAAAACAGCAGAAGAATGAACCAGCAGCCAAAGATATCCAGTCTCTTTCCTTCCTTATCAGCAGGAGTGGTATGAACTATTTTGCCTGACTGAGTCTGTGAAGCCTCTGTTGTTGTTCTGTGTCTTCAAGTTGTTTCCGACTTACGGCAACCCTAAGGCAAACTTATTACAGGGTTTTCTGGGGTTAAGTGGGTGTGTGACGGACCCCAGGTCATACAGCGGGTTTTCATGTCCGAGGTCTCCAGGTCATAGTCCAACACCTGAACCACTACACCACGCTGGCTTCTGTACCACAATGGAATTAGGAAATGGGTAACTGAAAAGACAGGAGGTATCTTTAGGTTGCATTCCATAAAGGTTTGGCAGTCATTTCGAAGCTGGAAGCACAGGTCCAGGCTTCAACAAGGATTGCTTCATCAGTTCTCACACAGCCTGACTCCCACCTGAAAAGATCAGGTCATCAACAGGACCCAGAGGGGTGGTGACTTGAATACCTAGTGCCTTAGCTATGGGAAGAATGACATCCACAAACAATTTAGTATCCTCAGGTGGAGGTGCTGGCCATAGGTCTTCCATACCACCCAACGGAGGTCAATAGTGAGGGTGAAGGAGTCAGTGTCATAAGCCTCAGTGCCCTCATGAGAGGGCTGCTGCTGTTGCTGTGGTACAACTAGTAGAATCAGTGCAGAGGCAGTAAAAGCAGATACTGTAGGCAAGGTGACAGGAGTTACAGTCAGCAAAGACACAAACAGAGGGACCATGGTTACAAAGAGCCAATATCGAAGGGGATCGAGGAAAGCACTATCAACTGGCATGGAATGACACTTGGTAATAGTGCAAACAGGGCAGATGTCACAACTGTCTAACCACCAGACATGGCGGATACCGGAGAAGAAGGAAGAGGTGCAGACGCTGCCACTGGTGATGAAGGATACTGGATACTGTTGCTGCAGTTCTTGAAGGTAGAGAGCACACTCGATGGTGAAGTGAAGGTGGAATACATGACTGTGACAAAGTTCTGGGGCTGTGACTATCTGGGGAGCAAGTGCAGCCTGAAAGCAAGTTGCTAGGCAACAAGAACAGCACTTTCGGAGAGAAACCCAACCCAGTAGTGTGTGGAAGAGGCTTATGGCTGAGATAAAAAATTATATAAAGCCAAATACCTGTGGGTATTTTTATTCCTTCAATGAAAGCCTACCAAGGACCTAGGAAGTAGAGTTCCTTAATCAGCTGGAATGTGGCTGTTTTGGGAAGTTTAGTTCTCAGTGGAAGCCTTATGAGAGGCAGAAGAGTAACTCAACCCTAGTAAGATCTGGTCAGAGTGTGTGACCTAGATTGGAGATTAAGCCTTTGGTGGAAGTTTAGCCAAACTGCTGTTGCTTTGTGAAAGTCTCAAGACATAATTAAACTGTTTTTGAGCAGGGAGAATAGTTGATACTGCCCAAAGACTGCATTGAACAAATGTAACAACATTGAACTGCATATGGACTCTAACACACTACCTTATTCTTATTGTTATTTTAATAAATGTTACAGTTTTTCTTCGTAAATACTGACTCGGTTTGAGTTATCAAAAGTGATAAATAACACAGAAAACAAACTACTATAAAATTTTTAAGTGGTTCTAAATAAACATGGAAAACCCTCACCCTTTTACCTAAAGGTGGCATTATGTGGAGGAGGCAGAGCTATGTGGTAAAGACAGATCTATGTGGCAAAAGTTGGGAACTGCCACACCAATCTGGGAGAAGTAAGGCACTGTCACAGTAACCAATACTGAGGAAATAGTGAATGGCATTGAGGCGGCAGAGGAGAATAGTGTGGAATTGATATTGGATATGGTGATCCTAATCTTTACAGTGCCATCGAGGAGGCTGATGTAAAGGATCAAATCTCCTATGATACTACCTATCTCTATATGGGGGAGGGCAGGATAGTAGGATCGAAGGTATTGTCACCATTGATGTTCACATCGGTACTGATCAATGGACAGACATGTAGGGGTGAATCTTCTCTATATCAACTGTCTCAGTATGACAGTTTCAAAAATATGCAGGAATATTCTTGCACAATGGTAAGCGATCTTAGTCTCATCTTGGCAACATCAGTGGAGGACAATGATGAAGAAATCTACAGTGCTGGACAGCCAAATAATCTGGTGGGTGAAATGGAGAAGTCAGTGACACCATAGATATTGAAGAAGATGGAACAGTTATGGATGGTGCTCATCAAATTTGCAGATGACACCAAATTGGGAGGGATTGCTAATACGCCAGAGGACAGGATCAAAATTCAAAATGACTTGGATAGATTGGAGAGCCGGGCCAAGGTGAACAAAATGAAATTCAACAGAGAGAAGGTCCTACATTTAGGCAGAAAAAATGGAATACAGAAATATAGGATGGGGGACACGTGGCTGGATAGCAGTACGTGCGAAAGGGATCTAGGAGTCTTCATAGACCACAAGCTGAACATGAGTCAGCAGTGTGATGTGGCAGCCAGAAAGCCAATGCAATTCTCGGCTGCATCAATAGGAATATGGTGTCTAGATCGAGGGAGGTGCTGGTACCACTCTACTCTGCTTTGGTTAGACCCCATCTTGAATACCATGTCCAGTTCTGGGCAACCCAATTCAAGAAGGATATTGACAAGCTGGAGCAAGTCCAGAGGAGGGCAACCAAAATGGTGAGAGGCCTGGAAGCCATGCCCTATGAGGACAGACTTAGAGAGCTGGGTATGTTTAGTCTGCAGAAGAGAAGGTTAAGAGGGGACATGATAGCCATGTTTAAATATTTGAAGGGATGCCATGTAGAGGAAGGAGAGGGCTTGTTTTCTGCTGCTCCAGAGACCGGGACAAGGAGCAATGGATTCAAGCTGCAGGAAAGGAGATTCCATCTGAACCTCAGGAAGAACTTCCTGACAGTCAGGGCTGTCTAGCAGTGGAATATGCTGCCTCGGGGGGTAGTGGAGTCTCCTTCTTTGGAAGTTTTTAAGCAGAGGCTAGATGGCCATCTGTTGGGAGTGCTTTGAGGGTGTTCCTGCATGGCAGGGGGTTGGACTGGATGGCCCGTGTGGTCTCTTTATTTCTATGATTCTATGGTGCAGGTCTTAAATTTGACATCAATACCAAAGACACACTCACAGTTTTAGGTAGATATAGGGGAATGGAGGGCACAGCAATAGTCAGAGTCAGAGTCAGCACTGGTAAAGACACCGAGAGAACCTCAGCAACCAAGGAGAGGTGTGGTTGAGATGCTGGTACTGAGGAATCTGATAAGTTCATAGATGAAGTCATTGGTATTGCGTGGTGGTTTGACTTCAACTGCTTCTTCTCTTGATTAGCATCTTTGTGCTCCTTGGATCAAGTGTGACTGTCAGGGGAAGAGGGTCTTTTGTAGTCAGACTTTGTGGGAAGGTTGTGGGACACTCCTATGCCCATAGATTTTGAAGCAAATGATTGACTTAGCTGCACCAAATGCCTTGAATAGTCAGTCTGGCAAGAACAACTGGGGGATCATTCAAGAGGTCAAACCAGATCTCAGGATTCACCTTTGTCACCATCACAAGGTTTGGTAGGAGGGGACCTTTTAAAGGAATCTTGTGAGTGTAAGCAACCAAGTCACAGCCAACTCAGGGACAGATGCCTCTCTTGGGTTCTACCTGACTGGATTCCGGTGTCTGTCATTCCAGGCTACTCAGAAAGTAGAGTGGCTGAATGAGTTTCCACAGACCTGCAGACAACCCAACCAATGAATGGGTTGCCACTGGCCAACCTGAAATAGAATCCATGCTGTTGGTCAAACTATTCAGTCATAAAGTTGTGGCTTTCTCTATTCCAACAAAATGTATTCTGGGCTCATTTTTGCTAAACAGGGAGTCCCAAGCTCATTACTGGGTCCATAAATCAAAATATATTCTGTATTCAATAATTACAAGAGCTATTTACCTGTTTTATTCTACAAAGATCTTCTACTGCTTTTCCTGTTAAAAAGGTCATTGAAGTCACTTTGTTCTGCAGATGATAAAATGGAACAAAAAAGTTTTTTGTTATAAATGAGTTTATGCAACCAGCACCACTGTTTAAAGGGCATGAATAAAAATGACTTCATAATTCAGAACTAGTAACAGTGCAAAAAGATAAAAATATCTTCCAAGAACAAAGTACTGCCCAAAGAATTTTAAAAAATCAATTTGAATCATTTGAAGTTATCACTACTACTACGTGAAGTTATCACTACTACGTGTTGTCTACTTAATTCTTGAATCTTGTCTATACGCAATCTGATATTTGGGAGTCTGATATCATGCTTTTGGCCAATGGTTTGACTCTGAATTTCCAGACTTGTAATTTATTCATAAATTCATCCCCTACAAGTGTAAAGTTACAAGCTCAACTAGCTCTGTTCATTTCAGCAAATTTCATTTGAAAACATTTCACAGAATGAGTTTTAACTCTTACCCCAAGATCCCTTGAGTTATCAACATGGACAGACACGTAGCGAGCATTAATTCCTTTGACACAATTAATTGTAATGCTTTTTGTTTTATTTTTATCCTCATCACCCGATTCCCAGAAGGTTTCTGTTGATCCATCAGTTAAACTTCCAATCATGGCTGGTCGGCTTGATGTTTTAATATCAACAATGCTGGTTAGGTCTTTTAGACAAACTACTATACACGATTCCTGTTTTTAAAAAGGAGGTGTTGGAGGAAAATCAGTAACAAGAAGTAAACAAATACCAGTTTATGACTATCAACAAGTTCAATAAAGCAATAAAATGAGAGAGTAGACTTATAAACAAAGGTGAGACATGAAACTAAGGAAACATTAGCATTCCTTTTCTATTTCTCTCCTTTGTCAATTTTAATGAATGTCAGCTATTTGAATTTTGGAATAAATTTTTAGTTTTCAAGAAAAATAGAATAAAAATAATTTGCAGTTCTAAAACGTGGCATGTGAAATTTTAGGTAAATATTTTTAAAGCCATTGGCTTACATATCACAATCTGAATATTCTCCCAGTAAGTCTTTACAAATC
The DNA here is from genome assembly GCA_948474755.1 of Ctenosaura bakeri. Lineage (NCBI taxonomy): Eukaryota > Metazoa > Chordata > Lepidosauria > Squamata > Iguanidae > Ctenosaura > Ctenosaura bakeri. Next base: position 391,465 of record CAOLHI010001648.1, on the reverse strand, counting down.
AGAAATATAATTATATAAATATCATCTGAATGTAAATCTAAATATAATGCCTCCTCATCCCTCCATTTGTGGAAACAAAACATTTCAGGAAACTACCACACTTCTAGCAGTAATTCATGCTCATCATGATTAGCTTTCATGATTATCTGCAGATAAAACTTACCTGACTTATAGCTTCAAAACCAGACTGGATGCTGATACTAAAGCTCTCTTCACTATCTCCATCATCAGACTTGGACAGAATGTTATTAATGTGGTGAAATACATTACTTTGGTGCAGAAATTGATGGTCAGATTGCTTGAATTTCAGGCTCCAGCATCTGAAAAGCAAAGAACAAGGCTTCTTCACTTTCAAAGCATGCACATAAAGTACTAAGCAGGGGTGGGAATCGTGGAGCCCTCCAGATAATGTTGAGCTGAAACTCCCAGTAGCCTTAATCAAGCTAGCCTATGGTGAAACATACTGGGAGGTACAGTCCAACAACATCTGAAGGCTGCATGATTCCTACCCCTCCATTACAGCATACTTTTTTTAATACACTAAAAAGACAAACATGATTCCACTATACAGTTAACTAAACTGGTAAGTCAGGAAGCCTTGTGATGACAGATAGCTGACAACTATTTATCTCCATACCAGAACTCCTAACTGTATATAAGGCTTTGTACATCCACCTATCTGAAACCCAACACTAATGGAAGACAAAGAAAGGTCTGAGATCTGTTTGAGCAGTACTACATACAGATTTTATGACTATCTCTAGCAGTAGCACATGCAGATGCTAGGCTAATGTGGTTCAAATAAGTGAAAAGAGCAAGAATCAGCTGAAATTAAGTTCTCTCTTTCAAAAAATGCAACAGATAAGGAGCCCTGGTGGCGCAATGGTTAAATGCCGGTACTGCAGCCACAAAGTTGTGAGTTCTATCCTGCCAGGCTCCAGTTTGACTCAGTCTTCCACAGGTCAGTAAAGTGAGTACCCAGCTTGTTGGGGGCAATTAGCTAACACATTGTAAACTGCTTAGAGAGCACTTAGCTGATAAGTGGTATAGAAATACACATGCTATTGCTATAAGCTTTGCAATCCCTCAAAGTGTGAGTGGAAGGTTAGGCTGCGAAGAGACACGAAAGTACTGACCCTCATTATAATTTGACATCATAATATTATCACACTGTTGAATTTGAAAGATGACTGTTCAGCAGCAGGTCAATACTTTCTTTCTCTGATTGTACCTCATGATATTGTCATGTAGCCAAACATGATTAGATGCACAACAACAATGTGGCATGAGCTCTATGATCTCTGATTTTGTGGGGTTGCTTCTGGAAGAAGTCTGCTTTTGCTTTGCTCATTTTTAAAGGTGCCAAAATGCAGATTGGGAAACACCACAAGAGCAAATGGATGGTGAATGGCACATGGAAAAGATAAGGTGGGATGGGGACGGAGACAAAAGATCTTCCAATCCATCTATCTCAACACTTTCACAGGTGAAAATATGTCTCAGAATTTTTTTAAAAAGTGGATGGAAAAATCAGCCTCCAGATGTCCTGGCAAGTTCAAGTCCAATTTTAATCAAATTAAATTATAGCCCATGTATAATGTACTTAATCTGGCACTTAAAATTTGAGTGGGAATAATTCTCATTTATCTCTATTTCTGCTTAAAAATGTAAAAACTTTAAGATTATTTTAAAATTTTCCCTGCTCAAATGTTTTATGTATTTTTCTGTATTAAACATATTCCTGCTCAAATGCTTTTTCTCTATCTAATACCTACCTCAGAGCCATCTGTTGTAATGAACTTCCACTTGGGAGAGACATCATGAGGTCAGAGATTGTCTGTAGTAGACGGTGGAAAGTGTGGGGTAAAGGATGAGCTGCTTCACCAGCAATCACTATGTCTGACAATGGATGCTCACAGACTCTTGTATCTTTTTCCTAAAAAAATTCAAATACGTTTTACACTGACGTGCATTTTTAGCCACTTTCAAGATTGCAGTCTTCTTAAGGTATCTTACCATATAGCAAATACAATTCTCTTACCAATGTAACACAGTAATAACATCATAAATGTTTTAAAGAAACTTAATAAAACTTATAAATTTAAGAAGCTTAGCTTCTATTAAGCCCCTGCTTTTGTGGTTGCCATAGCAAAAGGAAGGGGTGGGATTAATGACAAGACCCAGGTGACCAGTCTATATCCTGGGGAAGCCCATGTAGGTGAGTTTCCCCATCTCCTCTTCTGTCAGCAGAGGCAGCATCGGTTAGTGTGGACTTAACAGAATATCTGCCACCACTGTTGCAAGAAAGGAGGTTAGCAGGCAGGCAAATTGGGGGAAGGGAAAATGACAAAAACAGCCAGCAAATGCTATACACTATCATAAGGCAAGGCCCTCAATATATATTCCACCTGAATGACTTGAGTTGTCACAACATGCCAGCCTGACTTAACAACTCCCTGTAGCTCAGCTACTCCAAAAGTGAGCACTATTTCATAGATATGACATTCCTAAGCTGCATCTTTTTGAGAAAGGTGCAGCTCCAGACCAAGTTGAGCATGAGCATATCCACAACTTGAAGAGGCTGCAGAATGCTTTCAAGATGATGAGTTTGGACAAGGTCATTCCAATGAAGAGGTTGGTGAAGGCAAAGTTCCAGAGCAACATTCAGTCCACTGAGTGTTTTAAGAAATACTCTGACAATAGCTGTGATGGGAAGAAATGTAACCCACTACCTGCGAGGCAAAAGTTTAATGTAACCTAGTCCAAACACATATTAGCATTTTATCTGCTGTGTCTACATTGAGCCAAACTGAGTTCTGGCACCTCCTCCTTGTTTCACTGAATCTGGGAGCTTGGAGACTAAATTCAGCCCTGGAACTTTGCTCAGTGGGCAGGTGCAAACGCAAGGAGCCTTTATTTGATGGGGGGAGGAGTGCAGATGTTTTACCAAGATGTCTGAAAACGTGACTTCTCTAGTTGCTCTCTCTGACTCTGATCAGAGGAAGAAGAACTGAACTGACAATGGCTTGCTCTCCATGGGTAAACCAAGGAGATGCAGTTTGGAAGGCAAGGGTGAATGGAATTCTTTCAAGTATGTACTCTTCTCAATAAACATCTTTTTTTTCTTTTTTGAGTCCTGCCTATTGTACTTGGGATCTTCCAGAGGAAGAACTCAAGTGACTGCTTACACTCCTGGCTCCTTTCTGGTCCAGAAAAAGATTTAGCTCAAGCTGCTTTGCCAAGACAGCACACAGACTCTCTGTCATGACCCCTTTCACTGATCAGAGCATGGACATACAAAATCTGCATCTGTGTTGTATTTTATTTTATTGTATTTATGTGGTGAAAAAAATGGAATCAGTTACATTCAAAACTGTGTAGAGAACCTGCATACATTATAACAATCTTGCAGTCAAAAGCCAAAGAAAACAAATTCTTTGAACACTGTTACAAACAACAAAAGTTGGTAAAAGGCACTCCCACCTAATGGCACCATCTGCTCCATCCACAAATAATGTCAAATCCAGAAGCAGTCTGCAAACTATGGCCCTTTTCGCATGGCAGTTTACAAGCGAAAGGGCTCCTTGAGCATTGCGTAAATGTCAGGAGTGGTCTGCAAGACGCACTCTCATTTCCGCCACGCTCAAGGCCTGCAAGCGCAGCAAATACGCATTTTCTTATTTTCGGCTTTTAGCTGAAAATAAGCCAAGCTTGTGCAAGGCTCACAGGCCTGGGCCGCACTCACCCGCAGTGTGGAGCCTCTGGAGCCGGGCCTGTCGCACGTCCTCTCCTCAGTGCAGCCTACAACTCCCAGGCTGCACTGCAGAAGGAAGGGGCAGGGCGCAGGCGGGGCTCTCATGCGAGCAGGAAAGAGCTGTGGAGCCTGAGCAGCAGGGAAGCAGGAGGTTTGCAAGAGCCTGCCTGCCCAGGCTTTTCACACAAGGCCCACACTCCAGCAGCATTAGAAGGTAAGCTGCGGAAAGGGCCTATGAACAAACTGTTTCAGGGAGAAAGTAACACTGTACAACACCAACTGAGCCCTTCTTATGGATCAGCAAACTTTGCCATTCACATCTTTTTAAACAAGGGCACACTCAGTTGAATTCTTACCAATGGTCTGTGTGCTCATATTCAAGATTCCCAGTGCCACTACCTATAGAACATTTTTGGCAATGGCTTGAATGCCTTAACAAAATCAACCGGGGTAGACCTCGTACATACCCAGAAAAATGAAAACTGAGTTTAACATCACTAAAATCACCTTTCTCATAAATACTACACCTAACTGGTTCAACTTGAAAACAAGGATCATTTTGGTTTATTTTCCTCTACTTTTCTTTGCTGAAATGCAACCTAAAAAGTCTCTGCCTTAACAGATTCTGTCAAGAATATCAAGATTATACTGAGGGATAGAATGGTAAAGGAAAAGCCAATGAACATTCTGTAATATCTTGTTCAGTTCAACACTCAGTGATTAAACAAATCTAATAAAGATCCATGATGTTCTTCCAAAAGAAAAAAAGTACTACATTGAATAGATATTAAAATGTACTAAAGGTACATAAAATTTAAGGAAGACTAAACAGAGTGATTTCTATCAAGGCAAAGAAATGTGTGCAAATCTTCTGAGGATTATTTAACAATAGCTGCCTCCATACCTTTCTAAATATGAAAGCACACTACCCTTCATGTGCGTGCCATTATTTTTAAACTAAAGTATGAAACCATACTCCTTCAAGCTGTTGAAAGATTAACCTTTCTTTTCAAAAATAACTGAAGTTACATTGTCCTGCACTAACTAATGAAATGTACAATTATATTAAAAAATCATCTAGATATTTAGAAAAAAAATCTGAACATATTATATATGATTTTACAACACATGACCAAAATTAATGTTAAAGGATTTCTAAGCAGTTCAACATACTTGTTCAATATTTTCTTTGTTTGCCTTGTTCTCCTCATCGTCTTCTTCCTCTGGCTCCACAGGGGCAGGGGTGAGAGAAGCCACAAAGTGCCACAGAATGTCATGAAGAGATGTTGTTTGAATGACATTACAGAGAAGCCAATTAAATGCCTAGAAACGAAAAAGTCGTACTACTTAAAATACAAATGGAAATTGGAAAATGATATTTAAAAAATTAAAAGATCTAACGATACTCTGGAGAAAATACACGCAGTTCATGCAATTCATTACAGCCAAGACAGCAGCACTTTATAATATACGTGTAGATTATTTCTGCCAGTCACTTAAGATTAGCTGGGTGAAGCTAAAAACATAAGAATGGTTTTAGAGTAAAACAGAAAGGCAGATGGCTGGATGGGCTACTTATAGTAGTAAAAACAGATGCTATAATAGTTTTTATAAACTCCATACTTTGGTTGTTAACAAAGTTTAGAAAAAGTCAGAATTCTGAGAATTATACATATATAACTGTGGAACAGGAGAAAGAATGCAATGACATCTAAATCCTCATTTAGCATCCTGTTCCTATCTTTACTCAGATTCAAGAGTTCCACAGAGCTCACTACAGGTACAAATGCATAGGTTTTCAGTCTAAAACAATTATTTTCCAGAAAGGATTAGAAGACATTAAACTTCTCATTCTGTGGGGTTGTGCCATACAAATTTAAAATGGACACGGGGAAACAAAACTTAAAAGAGAGAGAGAGAGAGAGAGAGAGAGAAAGAGAGAGACTCAATGCGTTAATGGCAGGTATAATAGCTAAATAGTAGATAGCTAAACTTGAACAAGTGATGTGCGCACAACTCAAATCTCTGTGTGCTCCTTTTATACACCTTTCAGTAACTCAGGTCATTGCTTCCAACCAGCTATTTATGTGCTCTCCCCACAACCCTCAGAGTTTATTTATTCATCCAGTCACTTGTTTATATATAACTGGAGACTCATGGTGGGAAGAACTATTGTGTCGAGGGTCTACTTGTTAGAACTGACAACTATATTTAAGTCACAGTGTGAAGTTACAGTCTCTGAGGCAAGAAATTTTCCAGCATCTTCTTAACTGTATAATAGGTACCATGGAGCAAGTCCATGGGCAGGAGTAGCATGTACCAAAGAGAGTCACGCTGCCAGTGGTGCGTTTGTAGCCTTTTCCTTCCTATAAGCCTCTAAGATTTTTATGGGCTGTGGGAAGGAACGGGAAACACCAGCCAATGAAGTCTGAATTCTTTGGCTGGTGGGTAGGTCCTGAGAAGGCTTCATTTTGGTCAGGTGGTGGGGATATTTAAGGCTGCTCCCCAGCACTCCAACCTCACTTGGCTTTGGAGCTTCATTCCTACTTGCCCTCCTTCTGGATGGTAGAGAAATCACCCTGTGGTGTCTGTCCATGTAGAATCCTTTATCTGTCAACCTGGCTGTTGCTTGGCAAGCAGGCTGGGTTATATGGCTTGCGGATCAGCACACAATGCTGAGATCTAGACCCTTGTAGGTGACAATCCTATGTGCAGCTATAGCCAATAAAGGTTGTGGTCTACTTCATTCCAAGCTACATATCTATGTGTAGTCTTTTGAACCAGATCAGTCCTCACTCCTGAACCCCCAAATGCATATTCAAAGCATGTTACTTACCAATGAACTATGGTCCCTCTTAATGCTCCTAAATTAGTATAATTGTAAGCAACCATTTACTGTACTAGCACAAAGATGTTAAGACAGATTGCTAGGATTACAGCCATATAGGCACTAGGTTGCACATGCCTTGCAAATTACATACAAAATATACACCCAAGCTAAATCAAGCTATAGTTGTTATCTTCTATTCACTGCTATTGCAGTGGAAGAGAAAACAGGTCAGACAGTCCAAGCAAATGTTATATGCAGGTGTTATATGCTGTTCAAAGATAGAGATACATATACCATTACATGCTTGTATTGTGCCTTCTGGAAGAGTTCAACTTTGAAAACTGAAGATTAATACAATAGAACTACTATCTTTATTATAAAGATAATAAAGTACTACTATCATGTCTATTAGGAAGACAATAAACACACTATGTACCTCCATGGCAAAAACTCGGCAAGCTGATTTTCTTAAAGCTTGTTTCATTGCTATTTCAAGTCCTTCCAAGTCATGATGTTGGATTACAAATGCCAGAACAGGCCACTGGAAATTTCTCTCTCCTTTGGAAAGAGAGCTGTGGGCGGAGATTAACCGAGAAAGTTCAGGAGATGGATGTCTCAGAAGAGAGGACCCCACTTCTATTTAAAGGCATAAAAATACACACATATTAAATGGTCATTTCCTGTTGTCACAGCTTTGCAAATAAGAATATTAGCATATTAGTATCAAATGTAAAATATCAATACAACAGCATCAATACACCACCATAAACAATCTCTGCCACTGCTTTAAAAGTCTCCTAATTCAAGCTATTTGTTTCAAATAATGTACAGATACTTTAATATTCAACTAACAGCTTGAATTTCAGACTAATTCGGAACTTGTGTGGGTTTTCATTTACTATTCTAGTTATGTGAAATTAAAAAATGACATGCCACTTCTATTAATGTATCTATAACATAAACTTTTAGGATTCCATTTATGTATAAATTATGCTAAGAACTGTTTCTGTTCATCAACAAGGCTCACAATATATGCTTCTCACAGAAAAGTCTTCATGTCACATAGTGAACTGAAAAACTGAAGTGATTTTCAAAAGTAGCATGTAATATGACATGCAGAATGTTTGTTTGCTATCCAAAAATTTTTAAAAAACCAAACCAAATATAGTATGTGTGTGCACTTAAGCATATCTAATTGCCAGGCTAAGTGGAGCTATTTATCTGTCTATGTTTAAGAAATTTATTTGAATTCCTGTTCGTCAGGTGAAAGTAAAAGTTCAGTGATGCAATACAGCAGCATCAAGAGTGAGCTGAAAGGAGAGGAGAGGTAGATGCCATATCTCTTTAACTATATTTAATAACAGCAGTCTTCCTGCCAATATTCTTCCTTGAAAATTCTAGATTTAGAATCTAAACGGTGTTTTGCACACAGAATCAGGACTATGTAGAGATAACATAGACAAAAGCAAAATATTCAGCTGAAAAGAAAAGGAATGAAAAACAAGTTGCATTTTACATCTTTACCTGCATCACCACTATTAACTCTCCTTCTAGGAATTGCCTTCACGCGTGCAGGTAGAATGGAGTGTTGTTTATCATATTCAGATGCAACAACCGAATATGACCTTTGAAAAACTGTGCGCTTTGCGAGATCCGTATCTGTGATGGGGCTGGTCTCTAAACTGGAAACAAGCCAGTGCACTAATTAAAATCCTTATAACATAAGCATTTGAGCACTTTAACGAAATCTAATCTAATTCCTAGAAGAAAATAGTGGAAAACCATTTATTCTAGGATTTGATTAGCAATGAACTGTCTATGCTAAGTGTGAAACAACCCCTTAAAAATAACTGTTTTCAGCACTGTGTGTACAGTTTCCATTAAACTTTATCCTATTAACAAGAGCTATTCTTCTTTCAGCAGAGTTGGAGGCCAAATTTTCATCCCCAACACCCACTGAACACAGCAAAACATTAGCCAGAAGTGATTGGTTTGGTTTTTGGCTCCTGGGGTTGGGATTGTGTTACCCCTTCACACAAACTATCAGAACCCAAAGTAGCACTCCTGGAGGCCTTCAGAAATGGAAACACAGATTTGGGGTGGTGGTGTCTGGGAGTGCAGACCACAAAATGTCTTGGGGCAGAATATGTTCCTTGCACCACACTTAAATTATCTTGAAAATTCTAAGATGTTGTGACAGCAGTTTCAATTTTTCTAGGATGAAACGAGCACTCCTGATAAAATTAGAAGTCATGTCAAAAACCACAGTTCTACTTAGTAAACATCTACTGGATTGAAGCTGATATTATGAAAGTCAGTGCAAAAAATCAGAAACGGAGTGATTATTCTCTACACATGAACATCCTTGGTTTCAGCAAGTAACAAGATGCATTCTGGAAACTGTTTGAACAGTAATTGACAAAAATCTGCAAAATGCCATAAAGTTCTCTTTTGGGGAAGAACACCTAGTAATTAGCACACCAATTCATAATAATATATATTGGAATACCTTGGTGGCATGGACTTCATATTACTTTCTGGCTCTTCAAAGACATTAGGACTTGCATCAGGAGTAACAGATATATAAGGCGCAGGTACTGAAGTTGAACGCAGATACCTCATCTCATCCTGAAAGAGGTTATCATCTTGATAACCAACAAAGTTTTCATGATGATGTCTGAAAAAGGACAAGATAGTGTATATTGTTAAAACAATGTATTTTTAAAACAGTGACTCCACTCCAACATACCATCTAAATGGATAAAAGGCAGAAAAAAGAGTTAATGTATATCATAATGTTTTGTACTAAACATGCTCTCACACACCTAGAAGTTGTAACATTTCAAGTATTTGTCAGAAACACTAGTTTATCAAAACCACACCACTATTCTTGCTAACCTCTTTATTTTTAAACTGCAATCTGTTTATTTATTTATTTTTATTTATCTATTTATTTATTTATTTGTATCCCGCCTCTCCATATGGATCAAGGATCCACAATCTGCTGTGGAAATGCTCAAGATTCCGAAGTTCTTACTCTATACCCTCCTTTTACCTAAAGGCTAATAATATGTTGAACCAAAACAACATTAGACCAAAACAAGAAAAGGACATTTTTTGGAAATTCAGGTAATCTCTTCCTTCTGCAGAGACCTGCAGTAAACCCAACACACGGGGCACCCAAAATCAGCACAGTATGGTCACTTCCAGCATGAACTGATTTCTTCTATGCTTTTGCTTTTTGTAGACTAAGCATTCACCCCATTCTGTCATCTGAGGTGCTAAAATGGTCTGGCCACCACATGATACGCATACTAGTTATGAGTTCAGAGACAATCTAATTTACATATGGCATGCAAGTCGTTTTAAATTACTGACACAGCACTGAGAATGCTTTGGAAGAACATGAACTGACTAGACAGTAAATACAATAAATATAACAATCAGGGCACTATTACTCATATTCTTTTAAATTCATTGAAATCAACCTGCTTTAACTATGTTTGGAATAATTTGATCTTCTCAAGTAATATTCAGTACACTGACACGGGGAAGCAATTATAATAATCAGTGATAACTGTAATTAAAATAGTGCTGCCCCCTTCAAGAGATGGAAATAATGATTAACCTCACTTCTTGTGAATTATAATTTTTAAAGTGGTTGTTCTCTCAAAGCCAAGTAAATTATTTTCAAATTAACATAGTTATTTCTGATACCAATGAAAAAAAGCAATTCAATACTTTTTTAAAAAAAATATTACCTTGCTAATGTCTGAAGATAGAGACAAGTCATTTTAACTGGGAAATCCTCTGAGATGCCTTCCTTGACACTAGGCAGCTGTGACTGGAATGGTTTGGAAGGGTGGTAGCACAAAATACTGGGCTCAGCAGCACTGCTCAGTGCCAGTAAGAACAGTGCATTTGCTTTGATCACTTGATGAGCTTCCATGGTAGGCAAGGCACGAGGTGTCTTAACTTGCATTGGCTTTCTCCTAGATTGTTTAACCTATGAAAAGACAAATAATGTTCCTTCATGACTGTAGCAGGTGATCTCCAGAATGCATGAAGAAGGAACTCAATTTCCTGCCAAAGGAAGTAGGACCCTATGCTGGGATTTATATGCTACCCTTGTTAGACACTGCAGCTGTATTTACTGACACTGGAGCATCTTTTTGCCCATCTGTCAACAAGATGTATGTTAAAAACACAAGGATTTTTAAAACGTACAAAAGACTGCTTAAAAGTGAAACATCAGAACTGGGGCAGACAACCGTGTCCTGCAGTTTATATCCCATTTAAGGAATTGCTCACTATGTCCTAGTGAAGTACATCAGGACAAGTAAGAGAACAGACAGCCTTTGTCATAAATATTTTTCTTCCTTTTACAATTGCACATGGAAAGGAAATGCTAAATAATCAGAAAGTTGACAGATCTGCAACTATGGTAGATAGATATGTAATATCACATTCTTTCTCCATTTCTAACTGCTTTCAGAGTTAATTAAACCAGCTATCCTTAAAATTAACTATTTTGTTAGCTGCCATCCCAGCTACTAGGGTTCCATCTGTGGCATGAACAGCCAGAAAGAAAGACCAAACACATACAAAGCCCCCTGGCTTGCTCTCCTGAAAGAAATTAAGAACTAGTTGACGCAAGGCACAAGTGGAGTCAGACACATTTGCTGAAGGCACACTTCTGTCGCCCAGAACCCACAGATAACTCAGACTGCCAAGCTCAGTGTAGAATCATGCAGTTAGACCACATCCCACTGTGTTTATTTCTGAATTGAAGACAGGAGACAAAGAGAACCTATTGCTCTCATACAACTTCAATGTGGGACTGAGAGAAACTGTTTATCCCTGAAAGAGATAATAAGAAATAGATAATCAAAAATACCTTTTCTCTTGCTGCAGCCTGCTTTTCACGGAGATATTTTTCTCTGCACCGATCACAGACAAGGTACCACGTGCTTCCTCCTATACCACCATCACCACAATTACCAGCCCATCCGCCACAAAAGTGTCCAATACTGTTATAGCCCTGTCCGCCTGCATAGCGGCCACAACCTTAAAATAAAAAAAAAAATCTACTTAATACTACTTAATAGTATGAGCTACTAGAGTCATGATTTAATTTTTCAGTCATGTGAAATTTCAGACAAATCTTAAGAGTCTTTGAAGGTTTCAAGGATCACTTTTATTACTGTTGTTATCAGCCAACACAAGGGATGCATATGGGAACACATCCTCGGGGATAAGAATGGTCGGGTCATATGGTTATTTAACATATTCATCCTGACCATTACTAAAGACATTGGCAAAGTTCACAAACTCAGGGTATCTATAATGTTTGTCTTCATTCTAAGCACTACTATCTTATGTTTTCCTGTCCAGCTTGGACTGCAATTTGAGCTGAAAAAAGACCCACCTTTCTTCTATGCCTCAACTGTCTGTAGCCTTAGGTTGACTTGATATGTATAAAAAAGATTCAAATGTCCTTAGAAAGTTACCCTCCCTAGTTTCCTGACATTCGAAATGCTGTCATAGCAATATGCCAGTGGATGACAGGAAAATATAGACACCACCATCTCCTTTGCAGTGCAGGTACCTAGGTGGCTGGGGACTCACAGTAGTGCTAGAGAAGAAAGTGTTTTAAAACTGTTGCATGGAATGTCAGCAGAATGCAACTCGGGCTCAGAACAGATCAAACTAGTTCTCAATGAGAAAACGCTGAGAGCCCTATACAAGATCAGGATGCATGTGTGTTTCAAATCAACTGCAAAACACATTCACAGTGCTGAAATCTCTAGCAAATCATCAGCATGTTTGATCAATGTGTCTGTCTTCCCTGTTTATCTGTGAAGCAGGGAGTCTGAATCTACCATGAAAAGGGACACATGGGTAATGGAAGTATTTATTCCTTGTGTTTGGTTGCATATCACAAGCAAGGTGGATCAAAAGAAGTCCACCTTGGGCATGAGCATGTGAAGACAAAGCCAGAGATTATTCAGGTCCTTACATCTTAATACAGACTCTATCCTATAATTCCCTGCTTTTATACATCAACAGCCCAGGTTTATGACTAAACAAAATATGACTCCTAGTACTATGTCAACCATGGCCCCTTAAAGGAGCTTCTGGGCAAGCTTGTATTTTTTTTTTACCCCCTGCATCAACAATTCTTTGCAATTTTTTAAAAATAGTTTGCATACCAAGACCATCCTACCTGGATGAGCTTGTCTCATGTGATAGGTCACTGGATAGGGGTGGGATTCCCCACACAGTTCACAGATGGTATCCTTTTCTGGTCCACCAACTGCAAGCTGGGCCATTTCACCAAAGAGGTTTCCCCTTGGTCTGGCCTCAGCTTTTTCTTTTTCTTCTTCTCCTTTTTGGATTTCTTGTTATCTTTATCACTTTCTTTCTTCTTTAACACAGCACAGGACCCAGGGCTTGGAAAAATCATGTTCTGAGATGCAGCCTTGATAGTGGCTAGAGAAATGTCTTCCCAAAAGGCTACTAGGTGTTGTAGAGTTAAGGGAAGTGGAGACTTGGATTTCATCGTATGATGACTGGATGTTTCAAAAGAGGTAGTTTCATTTTTTCCATCCTCACATCGTTCATGAAGAGGAGGCTCTTTAAGCATAGACAAAACCTTGTTCTTATTAATACTTCCCATTTTTGATATGTCAGGCCCATGAGGGGCGATGTTAAACATATTCAGAGCTGATGATATTTCCAGGGAATGCCTGTTCTTTAATTTAGTTTCTTTTTCTTCTACAGGTTGTTGGCCAAGATTGCTTCTAATTGGTGCATGTTCTTTGGAAAGTTCAGGATTAAATTTCAAAAAAGATGAGCAGGCCATTGCATCATGGACAATTCCTTCATGCCACAGAAAAGAAGCAAAGACAGCCCTAGCACACTCTGCCACAGAAGGAGACATGGCTTGCTTGGCAGGCTCTATGGGTCTGGCTCCATCACCTTTGAAAAGGCAGACAGACTTCTCCTTCTTGGGCCTCACATGCCTATTTGCACACTTGCGGCTCACTTTTGGAGATGCTCTTGTATCTTGTTCATCTCTTAGTGGTGCTTTTCCTATGCTGAAATGAACTTTATTAGAAGCATCATCCACACTTTTGAATTCAGAATTATCTTCACATGTACTGTCTATAATGCTGTTTGTCTTTAAAGTACTTGAAGTGCAGACTTCAACAACTTCGCTGTGAAGATTTTCTTGTACAACATGAGGGGAAGGGGCTCTGTTTTCTGTTTCATTAACAGGTTTTCCATCTTTTGATGCAATTTTTGGTTTGGGAGAAGTTGATCGCCCCCTTAGGGGTTCTGTTAGGGGCACTTTCTTTTTGCGCAGAGTATCTGGGTCCAGTGTGTATGAGTCTGATTTAGATCGCTCCCGAGGAGGGTCAAGCTTTGTTTTCACAGGAGCTGAGGGTTTCTGAGACAGAGGTTTATCGTGAGGAGATGAGGACCGCCGAGATCCAACTCCAGAGGTACAGGATTTACCAGCTGACAGTATCTTAGGAGAAGACGACCGAGTTCCTGGCCCTGGAGATTCTGCCCTCAGACCAGATGTTGTCCTTCCATCAGATTTTAAAGTTTGCAGAGTATTATGGTTTGGAGATAGTGATCTACTATGGGAATCAGACCTCAGCTTTCCAGTATCTGATTTCAGCATCAGAGACTCACTAGCAGATAAGCTCTCCATATTCCTGGGTTTCTTTTGGTCTGCAAGGGTGTGGCTCAGGCGCCCATCAGGTTTTGGTGACCTGCTATCCACTCTGTATTTTGAGGCCATATCTGACTTCCCTGCTGGAGAAACTGCTCTAGCAGACGTAGTAAAATTCACTCTGTCACCTGTATGACACATATTGCAATGACATTAAAAGAAAAGCGCTTATCCATATTATGAAGGACCATGAAACTGAATGGCCATATACATATACATTAGAACTTCTCAGTTCAAAAAACCCGTTAACAACCAGAGAACAAACAAAATATTATATTACATAGATATATACCTACAGAAAAGAGAAAAGGCTTTGAGCTCAACACTTTAAGGGTTGGATCCAGAGAAGTACAAATGGAACTCAGCTTGCAGAAGGAGGGTATCTTTTCTCCCATGAATGATCCTCTAGAACAGTATTGACACAGGGGGGTTGCTGAACTGGGAATGAACGAGTAGTAGTACCATTCTCCTGTATAGGTACTTTAAGATCCAAGCATATGCTATCATCCCCCTGCTAAAACATCAGCACTCTCAAGTGTTGATACTATTAAGTGTTCACTACAAAGAGGGAAGAGGGTGGAACATTCCTTTGCTGCAGAAGATGAGTATGGCCACATCCATTGCTTGGGTGATCCCAGTCAAACAAGATGTATTGCAACTATAGCTTGTATGTGTGGTTTCTTCTCAACACACCACCTTTGTGCATGCACAGGATCCAGACTTATTCTCATGTGGTTGGATCCAGAGTCAATGAACACTACTACACTCACTGAAATTGGGTGCTTTACAGGCCCTAGACCCATTCCAGAGATCATCTGGAACATGGAGTGACTTGGGAAAGTGGGAATTAGTGGTAACTGCCCCTTTTTTAATTCACAGAACCTTCACTGGATTCAAGGCCTTTCCATTGATGGAAAAGAGTACCTTGGGATTCAACTGGCAGATCTTCCTGTCAGGACTGAGATTAATGATTTAATAGTGTTCAACTTATAGCTAAAATCTCTACGTTGCACAACATTCAGTGCAAATATTAACACCTTAACGAGCTAGCAAGAACATCTGAGGAAAATAAAATGAAAATGTTTGTTTTACAATTTAAAATAAAATATTTGGGGGTTTTCCCCTCAGATACCAACATATAAACACACTCTACAAAGCACTTATTGCTAATTGTTTCTACCAGAATTATACCACTCAGTACAAATATTATTATGTCATGCTTATCTGAAGTATCAACTACAATGCTAATTAAGACTAAAGGGAAAGTTTTATAGGCAGGCTGAGTCAAAAAGTCATGTTTGCTACATCTAATATCATATACAAGGTTACATAATGCTTTACCACTGTATTTTCTTCCAAAACATTAAAAGCACACAGGTTATCACAGTATAAGAAAGCCATCCCACTTTGATTTGGAAAGAAAAGCAGATTCCCAATTACTGGGCTTGATCCAGGAACTGCCTCTTCTCACTGGGGTCTTCACTTATGGAAAGTTACCCCATCAGATTTTCAGAGATCCTCCACCTCCCCACAGTTACTCTCATTCAACCAGGCCTCCTAACTCTCAGCATTTCATTTTCAGGGCTCTGACTGAAAAAATCCACAGGAACATTGTTGAATCTGGATTCAACCCACTGTATTTACATAGAATCATGCCCTATTTCCTTTCAAAAAAATGGGGAATAATTTTTTTCACATACGTCTGAATGTTGTTAAACCACTTAAAAGCTTTTAACACTAAACTGGAAGAAGTCTTCCACTAATATTTCATAAAGAATCCACACATTTACAGTATGTCCTACAGTTCACTCAATTAAACAAAGCATAAACTTCACTGTGAATGGAATGAGATGGACTGAGTAGGAAAACATACTTCAAGTTGAATAACCTGTCCGCAATGGCATGCGTACCCACCCTTCAGTTTGTGTGAGAGAGATGAAATAGCAGAGGCAGGCACAGCTACATCATTACTTTTGTAAATGCGCTCACGAGAAGCAAGGCTGCGGGATGGAGTTTCTACAGTGGAAAACAGTGGCACAGAAGCAGCATAGATTCAATGGAAAAATAGCAAAGATAAAACAAGCAAAGCAAGCAATTCAGATGAGACATGTCTGTTCTATGACATAGTCAGATGTGCTTTAGTTCACTGTCAAGGATTTAACAAGAATAATATTAAATGCTCTAGATGTCACTTGTCTTCAAAATAATAAATCAATATTATTTTTCAAGCCAGCATAAGGAAAACTTAGCTCTGAATTCTTATGGGAGCAGCAGACAGGTTGATTAAAAAAACAACAACAATGAAATATCAGCTAATGAATAGTTTTGCTTGTTCATTTATTGCTTTGTGTTACCACTTCTAGCAGCCTAAAGTAGATCTGATATTCTATAGATCTGACTACTGTTCTTTTAGGCTTAGGTTAACTTGTATTTCACTGCCTAGGTAAAATAAATTATCACATGGAAAACAATTATGTGACTATTTTGCTATTTTTGAACTGGGATTAATTGCTTATGCCAGTTCCTTTTCCTAAAACATTTTATTAATTTTATTTAGACAAGCTAAAAATATCAACTTTTGTTGACACTAGTTTATACAATAGATCATTTCACATGTGATAATAGCTTATAGTAGGTGAACTTGTACCAATCCATAGCCTGCAGGTCAATTAAAGCCTTAGTGAAAGACCAGCACTTTTAATGCTGCCTTGTTAAATAAAACCAGTTTTCATCCTTCAATGAAAATGTCAACCTATCTGGATTAAAAACTTCTCCCACTAAGTTTACAGAGTTATACTTCGGCAGAGGAAGGCTGGCTTACTATAAGAATAAGTGTCCTCTCATCTCATTCCTACTATCAGTGTGACAAGATGTATACCTAGAACAAGCGAAAAGACTGCACTGAAGTAATGGAAGTTTTTCTAACTCTCACTTTGCTAGGAACAGAATGGAACAGGGAAACACACAGAATTGAAGCACAAGATGAGGATCATTACCACAAGTATGGCCTGTTCTAGAGACGCCTATCACATCTTTAGTTCTGCAAGGACTATGCTGTATTCCTATAACTCCCGCTAAATCCAAATTATATTGCAAGAAGATTTAAAAATTCTCCTTGACTGCAATACAGCACTGCAAGGAGGTTTGAAAATGCACACAAAGCCTATGACTAGAATCTAAGAACTCCTGCTGGTTATTTTTTTTTAACTCATTTTCTTTTAACAAGCTCCTTTGTGCAAAATCATGACTGTTTTTGTGGTTTTCCTCAAACTTTTCTCATGCCATACATGAAATTGCCATAAATACATTTAAGGCCATCTTGGGCTCACAGAACCAATTTCATGGTCTGATATTGGTCCAAATGTGCATATGGCAATGCTACTGTAAGAAAGCAAGTGAATTTAAAACAATAGCACAGACTAAAACACCAATGCTATGTACACCTTCCTCAGTATAAATCCAAATGAACACTGTTTTCACTTCGAAACAAACATGCAGAGGAGTGCATTACAATTTGGCCAAAAGGATTAATCCAAAAAAAAAAAAAATTGCAAAAATTTATTTTTTTTCATTGTCATACAAATGAATTGTTGCATGCAATGCTCTGTTCTCATTAATTCACAGGCAAACTACAAGTGATATCAAATGTATCCCTAATACCAATGCTGGATTTTATCTCCTTACAAATAAAAAATTCAGGGGAGTGTGTTATTCAGAATCAGTTTTTTGGGAAGGAAGAATAAAATATTCTCTCTTTGTTCTGATTTTATTACTTTCTGCTTTCTAAGTTGATGCAATTTGGATTTCTAAAAATATATATTTAACATCATGTGTACTTTGGACCTTAGTGACCAGGAGAATATGAAAAAATAACTAAAGTAGTGAGCAAGTGCAGAAATTTTGATTCAACTCTGCGATAACATTTCCCTTTTTCATCATATTATGCTCTTAACATATCAAGTTAGAAATATCTTCACATGATACTGAGCAGGGATAGCATTTAAATTAAGAGTATGAGATCATCCAGAAATAGGTGTCTGATTCTTCTGTTCAAACAGCCAGCCAGACCATGATTATGTCAACAGACAAACAACTCTAATATAGTCAACAATTTTAGTTATTACAAGAATCATCAATCACTCAAATGCTGACTCAGGGGCACATGGGATCTCAAAAACTTCCCTGCCAAGAGTCAGAGGAATCAGGTCTAACTGGTAAATACTTCAGGACATAAAACACCTGCAGACCTTCATCCATTTTGGGAGAAATATAGAACAATTATATAAACAACGTATTTAAATAGCATGATTTTCATGAAACGTTAGATGCAGGAAACATAATTTGGTATCCACTGTGGGTTTCAATAGATATACAATAACATCAAACAGTTCTTTGAGAAGGCTGGAGTAACAGCATTAAGTTTCCTTATGATGTGAATGCTGATATTTAGTCTGTCTTCACTAACATCTATTGACAAATACCAGAGCACAGTAGAAACTAACTGTACTCGACTTCAATCCTGTCCCTTCAAGAGAGACAGAAGACTGGCTTATGGAAGAGCATCTCAAGAATCCCTATCATCTCCTTTCCGTGAAAAAAAAGACCATAGTGACAACCTCTTTGTCACAGAGTTTGTATTACCACCCCCAGGCCTCAGTTCCAAAGCCACCATTATGCTGCAGTCATCACCACACTTACAGATAAAAGTTTCTTCAGTGGAAAAGGCTTCATTCAGTTTAGGGCAAAAGAAAGATAAAACTCTATTTAACTTATGCAGCTGTTGATGCAACTTACATTTGGCATTTGTTTGGTTTCTAGGCCAGTCCTTGGTAGTGCTAGCCACTTTTTCATTCTTCTTATCCTAAACTTGTCCAGAGTTGTCTGAACTTTCCCACTTCACACCTCTGCATGGTGCTAGTTTCTTTTGTTACATCTGTTAAAGATCTGATCTAAGACCTCTTAGATTTATCCAACCATACCCCTGGAACTTCCTATGTGCTGATGCCCCAGTCTAGGGCCCATAGTATACTAGACCCTTTCTTTAGAAGGATATGTTATCTGAAAATGAATATAAATAAATTGCTATAGCTAGCAGCATAATTACTATTCCATATGTATTCACGAAGAGCAGGTACATTGCCTGCATTTTAGGCTACTCCAGCTAAAGACTTGCAGTTCTAAATTCAATCTGTAAGTTGCTTCTGGCTGTGACTTCCTCAGTGCTTGATGGATGCCATATTCCAAAGACTAGAGACAGATTCCGGGCCATTAAAGACATTTAGTTTTATTACTGTTGTTGAGCTCCTGATAAGACATCAATATCTAGGCACATGAAACTATAGTGATAAGCTCTATTGCAGTCAAACTCAATGTTGTGAACATGAAATAGTCAGAACTGAATAGCAATGAAATGAACCTGCATTTAGTTCTGCTAAATATTAATATTAAACTACTTAGAAACCTTAGATTTGAGTGACTGGAGTTTTAGAACAAAGGTTTCATAAGCAGAAGGTGAAAAGAGGCCTCAAGAACACTCAATGCAATTGCAATGCAACCATCTAGAAAAGGCACCAAGAGTTCTGTGAGACCTGGAAAACTAACTCACTGTAGCATAAACTTCCCGAGGTAAGACCCAGCGTCAGATATGAAACTGATACAACAGGCTGTTATTTTTAAAGACAGGAGTGAGAACTCTCAACAATGGCTATGCCAGTTAGGGCTGCTTAGAACTGAGTTCAGTGGTATCTGGGAGGCTGAACAATTTCCATTCCAATTGCTTTTGATCATATCATTGTTATTTTAAGGGTATCACAGAAATCCTTTTTGTCAAAAATTAACACCCTACTAATTACTTCAGTCCTGTAATTCACTTTTGCTTTGATTCAACCAACATAATTTTGAAAATTATTGGAGAAGAATTTCTGTGAGCAGTGTTCTACGCATAAAAATATGGCTTTCAAGTAGTGTTCTGAAGAGAAAAATAATATTCATCAAGCACTACATCAAAAACTAAAGATTTAGTAAAAGATGAAACACACATTATTTCAGCTGCAAAACATCTTTTACATTTCATTGAAGTTGACAACTAATATTATATTGGGTAAAATAAGAGCCATGGATACTCTTTAAAGTGGGAGAATGTTTAGCATTTTTCCTTAAGTTATGTATCATCTTGAAGCTTTGTTGCTATTCTCAAGAAAGGTATGTGTTATGTGAGACTGAGAAGAGAGATGGGAACAATTATTTTCAGAAAAGGAGACAAACAAGAGCAATATTAGGGGAAAATAAGTGAAGCCTTCCTTTGATAGAAGGTCTTGGTGTCACAGCTAAATCCAAACAATGTAGAATAATATTAATAACCCTACCTTAAGTAGAAAAAGTGAAGAAGCTGTATGATATGCCAGTTTAATACTAGGGTACAAATCACTGAGATCTATGAAAGAAAAAATTATCTCATTTGGATGGCTGCTGCAATGGATGCTAGAATCTCCAGCCTCGAAGAACTGATGTTAATGAAGTAGCCAAGCTAACTGAAATCAAGGATCATCGTTTTGTCCTTCCACTCTGTTTTGGTATTTGACAGCCCATAATTTTCCATAGGAGTTGACCAGCTTTGCATAGCTGTGAAATAATTTGCTGTTTGAGTAGATTCTTTGACACTTAAAACCAGGAAAAAAATACATAAAGAGAAACCTCAGCTCTAAACTTTTTGCCTTTGTGGATCATTTCAGTAGCTATCTCTTGATTGTAGTATGCTGTCAAGTTTCCACAAATAAATGCAGCCTCTTCCTTTCCACTGCTCCCAGTTCTGGGGAAGATAAGTTAGCCTTACGTGAGTGAATGCGAAGCCTGCTCAACTTTTAGTGATTATTTGAGAGACACAGAAATACAGTCAAATGCATGAAGGCAGCTGAGGGGGAGAGAGTCCTATAAATGGAACAACACTGAATTCCTCCTCGGGTGGCTTCTCTTCAGTCCATCTTCACTGTACATTATCTTAGACTTGATAGAGCTGGTATCATCCAACATGTCAGCCAAATGGACAGCTAACTGGATCCTGTTGATACTGTCAAGAAATCCATTCCCTCCTCCGAGCTTCTAGCATCTTGTAATTAATTACTTAGCAGCTGGAAATGCAGGCTTAAACATGCGCACTTCCAGTATCTCTTGTTTTAGTTCTTAAGATCATGCTGAGACTTGGTAACTGGGATATAGTTCCTTTCAATTTGTGTGAGAACCTATATGCCCATACAGTACTGGAGAGTTGTGTGCCTTAGATGCTCTAATTGGTTAACTGGATCCATCTTGGCTGCCATGGTTGTTGGTGTAAAAGCAGTTTTGTCCCCTTGCTTATTCGCCTCACACATTTGCAACTTGCTTCTGCCTTTATACTTTGATTCATGCAGTCTTGGGTCTTGTCTTGGTGATATCACACTAGTATGGATAGTTAGCTTTTACTAGACATTGCTATTTTGTCTGACTTAGTTATTTCTAAAGAGTTACCACCTTTCATTTGGATATAGATGGTTCCTTTCCTTAATTTCATTGTATGTATTATTCTAGAAACCGCAATGTTATTAAACTCACTCCTTACTTTATGGCTATTGTTGCTGTTTAAGATTTCTGTGCAAGAGGATGCTAGCTTGGCTCCTAGGAGTGTCATGCATACAACTGGATTCCCCAAGACCCAGGCTGAGTACACAGTACTGGGGTGGTGGCAGTCCTAAATTACAGGGTGCCCAAAGTTACGTGTTCATCCTTATAAACTGCCCTGGTGCTGGGTTGTGACAGACATGGCAGTTAATCAACTAAGATGTCTGCAATGTATAAAATGCCAACAGTGGTTGGGGGAAACCACTGCTGGTGTCATTCAGTGAAACAATTCAAATGTCTTTTGTAAATAGGACTCTGACTCTACTAAGGAATCAAGCAAACATCTGAAAGCTCATATCTATGTGAAATCATGTTGCATGATTTTCAGATTATTAAAACTTACGAAGGCTTGGCCTTTTCCTGAAATTTCTATATTCTTGCTGACAGCAGCACGTAACACATTCAAATTCACCTCTGTAGGATAAGAAGCTGCTAACTTTTGATAAAAAGGATATATTTGAAACAAACGGACTAGGATTAATTAGTGGACTGGACTGCTGAAAAAAGGTCTAATTGAATGCAGGCATCTTCCCTTTGTTTTCTGAGCCATTAAGACCAAGAGTTTGCCTAAAACCAACTCTTAGGCAAAACTCTTAGTCCTGGATCCAAGAAGATGTTAACTACTGGTAATGTTGCAATAAAAGATGGGCATTACGAAAAGGAGATTTCATATAAGAGAGGTTCGGACAAAAGTTTAGGAAATAGTATATATTTTGGGGAAACTGCTAAATATAGAATCAAGGGGAATTAGAGGGGAGAGGGGTACTACATAAATGGTGGTACAAAATATAAAGATGTGGTATGTAAGTAATTTATTTTTATTAATTGGAATTTGCAAATAAAAATAATAATAATAAAAAAGACGTTAACTGCCTTACCTAACTCACAAGAAGTAATATTTTCTGCCTTTGGTTTCTCTCCCTCTTTACAGAAGAATCAAAAGAACATGAGCAATAGGACTTCCAAGGTGCCTCTTTGACGCACTCCAGTGAAGCCAAGGAGCAGTGAAAGGATCAGTACTGGCAGTTGTAATCCTTTGCTTTTGCAGCTTTTTTCTTCTCCTGTTGTCACTCTTTGAAATTTATTCTGGTCCCTGAAGTTCTTCTCTACCCTGTATAGCTGGATGTGTTCTCTGTGAGTATTAGCTAATACCTGACTGGGCCTGGGCCAGTTAAAAAGGGATTTAGGTCCTTTGCTGTTTGTACCTTAATATGCTTAAGGATCTTGGAATCAGAGACCAACACTACAGAAGACGAGTCTGTTTCTGTACTACTCACCCAAAGTTGATGACACAAGGTTATTTCCACCAATTTCTGCACGTCCTTGGTCTTCATGGGGAAGGCAGATGTGATTCCCTTCAGGCATCTCAAAACCAGGTATAGACACAGGGGAATAAGGTGAGATGAAGAATGCTCACAAACCTGTGTGGGCTATTTACAGATAGTGCTGTAGCTGGGTTGAGGTCTTCATTCCTGTTGTCATGGTTTTCTTTTGTAACCTTCACTGAGGAAGGACATCCTGAGAGTATTTTATTCTCAAGGCTGGCTAGGAGACTTGGCATCTGCCAGTGCTCTTCCAGTTGAAAGGAAAAAAGCACCAACTACTAGTATATCCAGCTCACAGGGCAGGTTACAGCTTTTTGTAAACAGGCATAATTTAAAGCCTAATAGACACAGGTAATTCTGCAGCAACCACTTAAGACCCTTCTCTAGGTAAACAGAAAAATAAAACAGGACAATGCAGTCGGGACATTATAGTGACTCAAATGATAAGCTAAATGAAAGAAACTGACAGCAGCTGAGGAACTGGGATTCCAGTTATTACCATGTAATTCTAAAATAATTTTCAGGTAAATGAAAAAAAAAATCTTACAGAGATTTATTTTGTTGGTGATGAAGCTTCCAGGTGTACTGTTTACAGAGAAATTAAGAAAAAAGAGGAACTGAAATAGCTATCATTGGCTTTGTCATTCAAACTGGATTTTATAACAAAGCACTAATATAACTGCAATAGGCTTGTGCACTACAGCTGAAGCTATACCCATGCACATTTTAAATTTTTTTCAGGTGTCAGAGCAGCAACAGCATTTGAAACCTCCAACTGAATTAATACCCAAAATGATTTTTTAAATCCCTGTTTAAATGAATTCTGTACACTACAGAACAGGCACAAAATCAGTGCAACAGTCCGTGCTAATTGTTGAAAGATTGGTGTTTGCTTCAATGTCATGGAAAGTCAACATAAAAGAACAGAAAACAGAAGGTGCAACGATGGATGATTAGCAGCTGCTAAGCAACTAAGATTGTTAAAGCAATGGCAAAGGTTCAGAAATGGACGGATGAGGCAGGAAAGGCTGACAGACTTACTCTGAAGCTGTGGCTGAGGTTGCTGGAAGGAAAGGGACTGTCCAAACACAAATGGGCTGTGGACTAGGGAAGAGGGAGGTTTTGCAGCTTGATCAAAGATGGAAGGAGCTGGGAGACTAGGCCGTGACTGAATGGAATTCAGTATGGCACTCAGTTGGTCACCTGCAGTGGGCAAAACAGTCAAAACTACAACCTGTTACTTTCCCAAAAAAATGCTAAATGAAATTCATTTGAAAATTAAAACTGGTAAAGCTTACCCTTGTCTGTGATCTTGTAACTAAGTATTACTCCATAACAGTATATAAAGTGATGCAACAACTGAGAAATAATTTGGTAGAGCCAAGAGTAGTTCAACCAAATACATTTGAAAGAAGAGAAAGGGATGGCTAAATGTTCAAGCGATTTTAAAAATATCTTTTTTAAAAAAATTCTTGGTTGTTTTCTTTTGAAAATAAACAGAAGCTTACTTCTTAAGAAACTCTCGTATGACTAGACAGAGAACAATGTCTTGAAAAATGGGAGTTAAGAAACAGCAAAAAAGAAAAAAAATATTACTGGAATGCTTAAAATCAGCTTCCCTTCAGAATACTGAACCAAGGATGAACTGTTATTTGTGAGTACGATTAAAGATAATGGTTAAGGAAGCACCACAGCTAGAAAGTAAGCTCAACCAGCATATTAGTTTTCAGTAATTATCATGCCTTACTTCTCAGAAAACAATATTTAAGCATGCACTGCTTTTCAACTGCATAGCACCTCTAAAGACTTAAATGAAATATTTAATAGAATAGAATACTTAAATAAATACGTTATGCTCCTTTGCTAAATGGGTCTTGAAAAGATCCCCCTTCTTCTTTTACTAAAGTTAACCAAAGCACACTTTTTGCAAACAGATCTAGTTTTATTTGAAAGAGTTGACCATACGGATATAATTTCAAAAACAATATATTTGAACAATAACATTTATTTTTTAGATCTCAGTTCTCAAAAGGTGTCTTGAGGGCCATTTTGCAGTCCTTCTGTCAGGCAAACAAAATTATCTTACGTTGCAGGGCTCTTGGATATGAATATGTCATATGCTGATCTGTGATTTAACTGGCCATGCTGAATTGTTTTATAGCTGATTATATTTAATTTTTTTAATGACCGCCTAACTTTTTACGCTCTGTTATTGTTAGTAATTTTAGCTTCCTAATCTCTTATTATTACTGACTGAGCACTTTATAAAGGAAAGGTAGGTTATACTAAAGTTTTTAAATAAATCATCTTGGTTAAAGAAAGGTTCAACTCTGATTTCAACCAAGGAAAGCACACATCCTGCTTTTCCAGGTGGAATTCTTCCCTTAATACAGACCAATGAAGCTGATAAGCACGCAGCCATTGGGAAAACAACAAAATGAAATGGCAGAATATAAGGGGGATATCCTGCAATGCATCATCCATCTTCTCCACATAATTATTCATGTACCTGCCAGATGGATCAACTCATGGCAACCTCTGACCAAAAAATTAACAGTAAAGTCAAAAGTTCCCTCTGTTGTATAACTAGACAGAAGGATAGCCCTTCATTTCTGGGAAGTGCAAAGTCATGCAGCTCACAGCCACACCTTCGGCCATTCATTTTATGCTCCAAATATTCCATCTGCACATAGTAAAAGGTTACTGCTGCTGCTGCTGTTGTTGTTGTTGTTGTTTTGTGGTTGCTGTGTGCCTTCAAGACATTTCTTAAGGTGAACCTATCACAAGATTTTCTGGTGCTGAGTGTGTGATGCACCCAAGGTCACCCATGGGTTTCTATGGCTACGTGGGGAATCAAATGCTGGTCTGCAGGATTGTAGTTCAACATTCAAACCACTACACTACACTGGCTCTCAAAAGGTTACTAGTGAAGGGATTTATGAATGGCCATCCGTATATCTACTTAGAACAGTGGTTCTCAACCTGTGGGTCCCCAGATGTTCAAAAACTTCAGCTCCCAGAAGCCCTGAGCATTGACCATAGTGGCTGGGGCTTCTGGGAGCTGAAGTCCAAACACATCTGGGGACCCACAGGTTGAGAACCACTGACTTAGAACGTTGACTACAAAAGACTGCTGGAATGACTGCCAGCAACTAGGATAGTCAGCAGGTGCAGTGGTTTGAGCATTGGACTATGACTCAAATCCTCAGCTGGCCATGGAAACCCACTGTATGACCTTGGGCAAGTCATTCTCCTTCTGCCTCAGAAAAAGGCAAAGGCAAACTTTCTACCAAATCTTGAGGGGAAAAAATCTTGTGATAGCCTTATGGTTGCCATAGGATAGAAACAACTTGAAGATACAAAACAACAACACGGAGACATAAAGAGTCCAGAAAAAAATGGGATAAACAAAACCAAAAATGTGCCTGTTTATTAGGTTGGTTAAGTATAACCAGTGTAGTATAGAGGTTTGAGCACTGGAAGTTGGAAACAACTTGAAGACATACAACGAAGTGTAGCAGCAAGCAGTAATTTTACTACTATAGTTACTCCCTATAGGACTAGATCTCCAAAATGCTGTAGTGGCACAAAAATAAACAGGCAGTGTAATTTTATGTTACTTGTGTTCTGACAGGATTGTCCCCACACACCGTGAGTCAACAATTTACTTATGGAACTTTGGTGAATTGGCTGAATTCTGTCTGAGCCACTAGAAATTTGTGGCTTTCAACTAAGATAAGAAGAAATCACAAAGAGAATCTCACTGGCTGAATTTTAAGTCAAGTAAATACCATTTTGGAAACTCTTCAAAAAATCAATTTGTAACACTCATTTTCCTCTAAGTGGGAAGACGTGAGGAAGAAAGTTACCACTATCACTTTGTGTATTCTATGAATAAGCAATTTGAGACACTGGATTAGTGCTTTATCTGGATTATAAAGATAAAAGCAGAGGAGATAAAGTAACAAAAGCAGAGTGGAGTTCTGAAGGGACCATGTCTGTCCACCCAGCTGTCTGTTCTGAAGATATAAGCATGACTGATAGAGAGGATGATGCCTCCACCCTGATGAGGGTAGAGCTGTGGTGGCGCAGTGGTTAAATGCCAGTACCGCAAGCCACAAGGTTGTGAGTTCGATCCTGCCCGGCTCCAAGGTTGACTCAGTCTTCCATCCTTTCGCAGGTCGGTAAAATGAGTACCCAGCTTGTTGGGGGCATGTATAGAAATGTTTCGAAATACATGCTATTTGTAAGTTGTCCGCCGCCTCGATCCATATGGAGAGGCGGGATACAAATAAATAAAAATAATAAATAAATAAATAAGTCAAAGGTCTATCTTTTTCTTTATAGCTGCTATTTTGGGAATGAAATCAATTGACCAGCTCTAGGGCAATCACCTACTCTTCAATTATGATACAGATCTTTTATTCATCTGAGAGCTGTAATATTTATTTACGATCTTAAAACTACACTCCAGTAATCAGTGTTAAACCCCTTGGAGCATAAGAGTGTTCCTAATTTCAAACAACTAAACATGGTGAAACTTTCCAGGTTTTATCATTTCATTCAACTAAATATTTTGGAGTGATTCTGAGAGTGATTCTCCATCAAAATGCTAGAAACACTTAATCTGTAACAAGAGCGTAATGAGACAACACACCCACACTCCATAAAAGGACCCTAAAAAGTCAAATTGCTTTCTGTAGTATATCACTGATATGCTTATCATAGTACACTATTACGTGTATCTTGTTCTTCATTTTACAAGATCATCAAATGATTTTTCTTCTAGGTGCTCCTTTTGAAAATAAGTGCAAAATTCTCTGTAATGCTCTGTTGTAAGGGTACTATCCCAAAGCCTGCAAATGGAATGTTGGTACGCCAAAGTAAATTTGTGTCAAAGTAGGTATAATAATATGTCCATTGAAATAATAGAGTTAAATAGGTTAGTATCTTTTGTTGCTGCGCTATTCTTTGCAAAGAATCAGGGAAAATGAGACATGAAGAAACTAAAATATAAAACATGCAACGTCAAAGGGACTCCAATGCAAAGCATAGGCTGGTCCAGACAAAGGTTAAAAAAAGGGGGGGGTCCACAATCATGAATTAATGAATAGTTGATATGAAGGTGACATTAACCGACATTTCTACCAATGAAAACGAGTTACTGTAGAGAAAAAACAAAAGGACACTGAAAAGCAAAGTTTATGTTTTAAGAAAATTCATGGTCTATGGCTGTTTCTCAAAAACAAGACATCAAACTTGAAGCAATACTTGGTTAAAACAACATTCACCTGAAGGCATCAATATTACAGTTATAATAAACATGATCCAACCAAAGTGCATCTTCCCACTGGAATTAATGAGACTTGAGAAGCGCTTACTTTGGTTGCATTTTGTCCTTATTTTCCAAAACAAAAACAAACAAACAAAAACTTAAACTGATACTTTCTTTTGTTTGTTCTACTCCATGAGATAATTCTCCTTCCACTGGATATACAAATCTTACTTATCTGTTGTAAGATTCATCATTACTAATTAAGAACCAGAGTCAAAAATGGTGAAAAGCTTGGAGTTGCAATGAAGTTCTACAGAGTGACACATATGAAAGCCTGGCTAACTTCAACAGGAATATAAACAATGAGGACTGCAGCTTTTTACCGGTAAGACACTTTTGATAGCAGGTTTAAGCAAAGGACATGACTCCAGCAAAAGAAAACAAGCATTAAAAGTTACTGACACTGAATTTTGATTATGTCTAGAAGTGTTAACACCACCAGTGGCAGTAACAGAACTCTTTATATATTCAAATAACTCTTGTTCTAGCTTTCATTGAAAGCCTTTTGACAGGTTAATACTGTCTTAAAATCTCTTCCTGTACTATACTGGCCTTGTTACACCAGAACTCTTATAGAGTAAAACACGCCTGTGATATCCAGGGACTTGGAGTTAACAGGGGAAAGACTGTCAATAAATACAGGGAAGGAAATTTTTAATAGCAAACCTTTTGTGTAAAAGCGCCTAATGGTGACTGGACTGTAAATCAGTTAATCATGTGGCTTCTACTTTTTGTTTTCTTTTGCTTTTGGTAATCTAAAGCACAGTAAATGAAAGGCAATTATACAAAAAGCTTATAATGTAAAGTTAGTTATAAAAAGAGACATCTTTTTATAAAGCTTAAGTCACAAATAGTCAGGATTGTAAAACAGTTCTACAGAATCAGTGATTTGAGTCACAGCATAGGAACACTATAATCAAGGGTGATTCTTCCTGATATTAGAGTTCCCCTTTGTCCAATAAGTAGTATCATTATTGTTTTACATCTCTGCTGCCTCATATAACATTTTAGGGTAATTTGTAATTTAAAGCTACATTATAAAGTCAGTTACTGGTTAAAAAAACTCAGGAAAAAAAACTGTCCCAGATTTTTTTTGAAGTGCATATCCTTTTCCAACATATATTACAAGAAGAAATAAACTCAATAATCAAAGTGGCAGACAGACAATATTTGCCATAAAACATACCTTTATTATTGCTGAGGCCATAATCAAATCCTTGTCCATTACTGCACATTGTTCCTTTATTGAAAGTTTGTAGTGAGAAAGGGCTTGGTGGAGGAGTCTGACCATTTTGATCTAGAATAATTTGTTCTATAAAAACCAAGAAACATACCTTTAATTTAAATGATCATGTCTTCAAAGGGGGCATGTATGAAATTGTAACGCAAGTGGAAATCTATTGATACAGAAATGATGGTTTCATAACTAACTTCAAAGTAGTCTGGCAATGAAAAGAATGGTACTGCTCTAAATTAAAGTGAGACTGTGGTGACTTCAGGCACGCAAAAAGAGTTAAAACAAGAAGCGAAGAAGGAAGAAAGAGAAGTTGGTACTTACATGAATGTTCATTCTTGGATGGCAGGAGGAACAATTCATGTACTAATAGGGTTTATCCATGTGCATCAACCATGAAGCAGGAGCCTCTAAAATTATTTTCTGTTGTATCCATTGAGATTCCTTCCCTACCCAACCAGTTCAATTCCCTAACCTAACCCTTTAACCTAAATTAATCCTACATGTCCTAGTACCTCTTTTTCCTCCATGCCTTTTTTTTAAAAGAGTGGGAGTGGGTTGCTCCTCTTGCCATCTCAGAATAAACATTCATGTTAGTACCAACTTCTCATTCTTGGGATGGCACAGAGGGTCAATCCACGTACTAATGGGATTTTACCAAGCCCTTAGTTCGGGTGGGTCACCTTACTGTCTTCTACACTACAGCCTGTAGCACAGTATGACCAAATGTTGCCTGTGTTGACCTAAATTTATCTACTGTGTTATGCCTGATGAATGTAGATGGTTCTTTCCAACCAGTCACATTATGTATCTCCTCTAATGATATATGAATATGCTCTAGAAGTAACCACTGATCTTTGAATTGGTAATAACAGTTCTGATAGAAGTATCAGAAGATGTCAAATACTTTCTGTTTTCTGGTGCCATTGGCACATGAAGATACTCTTCCTTCAGTTCTATTGAAACTATTAGATCTTCTATACTTAAGTTCTCCTTTATCATCTGCAGAGTCTCAATTTTGAATCTCTGGTACCTCACAAACGAATTGAAGTACTATAGATTCTAAACAGATCTGTAAGTTCAGTTGCTCTTAGCAGTAGTAAAAAAGACTAAATATACTTCCAATTATTTCTGATGCAGAGGTACCTCCTCTATTGCACCAACAGCCACTAAGTATTGAATATATATCCTCACGTTCCTCTGCTTTGCTTTCTCTTTTGACAACAGTGAAGGTGTATATCTGCTCCTCAGTTTCCTGTGGAAAAGAATGCTATATACCTAAATTACTACATGGTTAGCCTACTGTTTCTATGTAGTTTCTAACTATAGATTCCTGGAGAACAGAAGCCTTCTCCCCAGTGCTTTGTCCTTGTCAGTACTAGGGCTTCCCCTCTTTGGAACAGTAGATTGTCCTCTACTTTGTCCGTATCGATTATACTGTGACTGTCTGCTGCACTGATTCTGAGGTCTTCCCCACTGTACTCTCTTGTATGTAAAATCTATCTGTCCCCATTCTTCCTTCACAAAAGGAATAATTAGAGTTCCTAAAAGTTCTTTTATCCACTTTCTTCTTTTGTAAGGTGGGCATGACTTGCTTCTCCTTATTCTCAACCAAGGCTTTCTCCAAAACCTGTTCTTCAAAAAACAAACCCCTCCAAAGGAAACATATGCCATATTATTTCAGGATTTCCGATCTGCCTCTTGACTGATGCAGCAATAATGATCTCCTGGCTATTGCTATAGCATTAATATTTCTAGCCACAAATGCTGTTGTATCATGATCTGTATCTTCCACTTATCTCAGTACCTTTTGAATTTTATCTAAACCTCTCTGTAAAGCATGCTCACTTAATTTCTGGGTGTCTAATATAGCATATAGTCATAAAACTGCTGCTTGGGCAAACACTGAAGTCGTCACTGAAGTTCTCACATTTAAGGCCGCAGCCTCATGAGCTTTTTTCAATGCTGTTTCCAGTCTCCTTTTATCAATTTCCTTTAGTAATGTGTCTCTTTCCCTAGGAACAATCATTACTCAGATCAAGGATATTGGGGCATCCACCAATGGGGTCTTTAAAAATGCTACATGTCTTTTTCCAAAGAAATACAGCTTTTGACTACACCCTAATAATCTTTTTCTATTCAGCTGAGTTGCTCACTTTCATTCAATCAACTCTGAACAATTCTGGCACACATCTCCATGTTCTGTGATAACCATTTCCATATAACTGATATCTCTCTAATATCCTTAACACTATCCATCTCTGACTGATCATATTGGTCCAAATTATTTTCCAGCCCCAAAGTTTGGAGAACTTTCTTTAACAGACCTTTAAATGTCTATCCTTCAAATAATCTACTAGAATATATTTCCTTACTTTCATCCTCATCAGAGGAAATAGATTCATTCCCATTATCCACTTCAATTATTTCTTCTCGTCAATCCTCCTGTATTTTACCTCTGCATCCTGTCCTAAATTTACACTCTCCATATATTTGGCTTTTCTATAGCAATTTTTGGACATATGTCCCTTGTCGATATCCTTGAAGCCTTTATCTTTTTCCAGTTTTCTCTGCTTAGCTAAAGCAACATCTTCTTGTATTTGATTTCTATCCACTAAAACTAAATTATCATTTAAAATAGTATTTAAATTATTATTCAAATTCATTTGATTTTGAAAATTATTTTCCTCAAATGTCACTGAATTAAAATAACTCATCACATTCTAAATGACCATATCAGATTCCCAATTCACTGAAAATCATGAATAGATTATTGTGGACGCTTAAAAAACTATTAAATTCCATATTCACTGCCTCCTTAACCACTGTATGAAATTGAGTTACATTAGACTCAAACATTTTCCGCTCTTGATAATGTTTCAGTGAAGTAACTTTTTTCACTTCTTTAAGGAACTAGTTTACATTCACTCCCTGTAGCTTGCAGTATCTTCGGGACACCCATCTCGGCTGTGCTTCCCTAGCAACAGCTGACTCTAGAGCCTTGGATTAATAATTGGTCTCGATTCGTTGCTAGATAACGTAGGAGCTCTGCCTCAGACAAGTTTTAATGACTGTTGTAGCTTCTCTTTCCAGTTTTTGAGGCCTCTGTGGCAAGTAACATTAAGCTTCATTATCTGATCTCCCTTTTTATTCTTTTCCTCTACTTTCGATATATTTTAAGCTCCCTTTTGTGTTCTGGTTGTCAATTTTGACTGTCTACTACTTTTAAATCGTTTGACTCACTTTCACTTGATGTTAAGAAAATCTTTCTATTTTCCTTTCACTGTCAGAGATAGACTGGGAAGTGGTCATGTGGATGGAATCAATTCTTGCCCTCTTGTCCCCTGATCTGCTTGCTCACCATCAGGGGAACGGAATCCTCTTTATTTTTAATTGTGGTTTGCCCTTTTCCTTCAGAAACCACTGTCACTGTTCCCTTCTCCATTCTCCTCTTCAACATTTTCTGGTAACCTATTCTAAATTAAAACCTAAATTTCCTACTAACTGGGAAGGTCAAATACATGTGGCTGATTAGCCGGAGAATTTAAAACTGGCTGGGTAAAGCAGGAGTCTCAATGGATCTAACAGAAAAGAATTCTGGAGGTGCCTGCATCATGGCTGGCACACAAGGATAAACCCCATTAGTATATGGATCCTCCATGCCATCCTGAGAATATTAACTCCACACGCTTTGTTGTTCCTTTGTGAAAAGTGATGGTTCTGAAGAGAAGAGTCTCTTCTACATTTGTGGAGGAGGTCGTTACAAAGGCCACAAACCTGGAAAATCCAAATTCTGGCTTGTATGGAAACCTTCCACACATATAAGAGGTTCTACTGCTTAGAGTAATCACTTCTCATATAATCAAGGTAATGACGGAGGAGTGTGGAGCTGGTATGCTCTCTATCTTGTATCAGGTTTTAGCCTCTGTTTCATCCCTGAATAAGACTAATGTCAAATAGCGTGGAGATGTTCCATGCACAGAATAAACTGTCAAGGCTCCACTCTTAATGACTATATATTGATAGTGGATGTCTCAGGAAGGGAACCTATAATGTAATGGTGTGATAGGAATTCCAGTTCCTGTAAGGTGTACTTTTGTGGACCTTTCCCTCTCAGACATTCATTTAGTGAAAGAGGGAAAGTAAAGCTACACAACTTTGAATGCAGAACCTCCTTGACCCATTCTATGCATTGACCACCCCTCATGCTATTAATGTATGAAGTGGCTCTATTATCTTATGCTTAATTCACGTAAGCAGTTAAGATAATTAAGAGTGATTCCATGCTGAATTTATAACATGTCAAGAATAGCTTAGCAAAAAAGATTTGCATTCTAGGCTGTTTAAAATTTTGTCATTTATTTATAAATTATTCTGTGGATTATATAACTGCCCTCATCTTCCAATTTTGGCTTAATTCTGTAACTTGTGGAGATCCATCCAGGCAGTACTGTATGGCTACATCTCATGCAAAAATGTGACCATATTCTGGAACAACTCTGTAAAATAAAGGACTTCCAGTATCAGCAAACTGACACCGTTCCTACTTAAATGTTTTCTTCCTTCATAATGAATTATAAGATTGTTTACTCCTAAGCCTGATATTGTTTGTATGCATAGTTTTAAAACATTTGGAAGAGACATTTTCATATTAATTAAAGAAACTTGCCATCTTCGTGCCGGAGATACTGATTTCCACCTCTGTCTCTGGCCAAGGACCATGCTTCACCTTCATCACTTTCACAAAATTCTACCATGCTGTTCTTATCCATTTGAACCCACGTTCCTTCAGAATTAGTCACCTGGTACATACATATACACACATATATACAAAAGGCACATGTAATTTAGCTTGCAAATGAAGCACCAATGAGATGCAGAAAAATGTTTCCACATGTGAAAATGCACCTCTTTCTTGTCATGAAAGGGAAGAGACATTCTTCAAGTTAAGAACCAAGGAATAAAGTAGAATAAAAATCATGTGCATTCATATGAAATTTAAGATCATTAGTATATTCAGCACATTAGACCGAATGACGTTCAGAAGAAGAGAATGCCCAGATCACCAAAGAGTTCCCAATCTGCTGCACACATGAAAGCAAGGCTGGATTTACTAATTTATTGAAATCTGAAACAGAGAAAGTCTGAAATTGATGCTATATATTCAATATTCACAAAGTTGCTATTATGTTCATAGGCTGTTTGAAAAATAGCATGACACACTACATCCTCAAGCCCATTGTGACAGAAGAGCACCAGATCATGATCGTTGCATGCATCAGTTGACTCAATGCCAAAAATAAGGTAATTTTTGATCTCTGCTTTTTCCCTCAAAGTAATTCATCAGGAAACTTTGAAATACACGGTTATAACATATTATGTTAGTCTCTGATGAATCAACAATATTCTGAAATCATGTGTACAGTAAAAATCCAAACAACACCAGCTGATAAAATATATGATTAAGGTAAGAGTCATTTGCATCAGTTTACAACATAAACCAACCTCCAGAAAGTTAACGATTAGCAACCCAGAGTGGAAAAGTAAACCTTGTGTAGGACAGCTGCTTTTCTTATGATTGCTACTATTATAAGCCAGTATCTATGAAGACAAGAACTGAAGCTACAAGGATCCATACCTCGCCTACTGCCTTGACTTTGTTTCCCAGAACTAACATTCCAATTGGGATACCTCTAAGGTTGGGACAGCTTCTGACGTTGTGACCTGAGGGGCCAGTCTTCACTACCTTATACACTCCAGGCCCACCACGAAGGAATGGCATATCTGGCTCCTGCATTACCGCTTCCTGAGGGCAGTGTGAGTTTAGGTCTTTGAAAAAGTCATCTGCATTAGATCTAGACTCCTGAAAAATTTGAACAAAAAATCAAAACAAAACAAAAATCCCATTAATAATGCCTTTTTGTACTTTTGACCTAATTCCTCCTACCCACCCTTTATTAACCCTGCAACAACTACAATGTTGCACTCTAAAATGTTACATTTGTTGCACTGAAGATTCCTCTGTATAATAGACACTGAACTATTCCTGAACACATATGCATCTAGAACATTTGCTATATGAATGTTTATTAAACAAAAAAGTACACATCTGAGACACAAACATTTCAGTGCATTACACAAGCAATTCTCCATCCATCATTGTAAAAGACTATGATACAAACACATGAAAAAGACAATTATGACCTAGTAAAAGCATTCATGCAGGACAGTGCAAGATGGAAGGGGAAACATAAGGTATACAACATATGACTAGTGAAGTGGTACAAGTATCAATTCAGCTTGGAATAACACATCAAATGCAAGTATCTCCCACATAATTTGACGGAAGGTTATGAGAACTGAAATTATTGACAGAGACCTGGGTGATTTAATGTGGTATATTCAAATGGTGTTTCAGCAAACATAGATGCTCCTCAGAAGACTACTAGGAACTCCTCAAGATCAGTCAAGTATGGACAGCTTGTCTAAAGGAC
The DNA here is from genome assembly GCA_948474755.1 of Ctenosaura bakeri. Lineage (NCBI taxonomy): Eukaryota > Metazoa > Chordata > Lepidosauria > Squamata > Iguanidae > Ctenosaura > Ctenosaura bakeri. The sequence continues at coordinate 355,096 of CAOLHI010001648.1, read as the reverse complement.
AATTTGACCATCACAACTAGTTCCCCTTGCAGTGTGCAGTGGCAGGAAATTGCTGGGTTATGTTTTGTGTGCACTCTCAGTTGCTGCAGGATGATCATCAGTCTGAAGGACAATTAGATCATGTACAAGTCATGGAATATGCCTTATCTCTCCTGGAATGGAAAATGGTTCCTGAGCAGATATAAATGTGGAAGGAGTTCACCAATGGTTGAAATTTTCAAAATCACCCATGTAAATGTATGGAAGACGTCACACTTCCAAATGCCAAAAAAGTTACTGATCCTGATAGTTAAGAAAACTCACCTGCGTGGGAAAAGGTTTGGAAGTCCATGCAAATAAGTCCAAATCCCTGACTCCTTGGCTAGCATTAAAGATACTCTATGTAAAGTTTAAGATAGACAAATATCAACAAAGAATTGGAACATTCACACATCAGCAAAAGAAATCAGAAATAGATCAGTTTTTTAAAAGTATTTGTTTATCTGCATCCTTACATTAGTGCTAATTTCTTTTTACACTGTTTACCACGAGGAGAAATAAAACGTGTTGAAGACAAACAGTTCATACTGAAAGCTCTAAATGATGTAGTGTGTCATGCCATTCAAAATTGAAAGTTTATAGATATAGATATATACTGGTATGTATATATATTACACCTGAACACATTTTGTGCAAGGTAACTCCCATCCTCCTGGCTGAATGGGAATACCAGTCCTATTACAAGCCAGATTTGTTTTATGAAAGACAGTCTGCCACTTTGTGAAGATTTTTTGCTCAGGTGTGAGAGGAAGAAAAAGATTGAATGTGGACATTCAGCCACCTATTCGTAACTGAAGAAGTTTAACTGCAGCTAGCAGAATGTACTTGAAGAGAACTTTCAAAAGCCCCCTTAAAGCTATGTCTCAATCATAGTAAGAAAATTCCTTGGCCATATGAAAAAAACACAGACTAAAATGCTCATGTGCATTCATCATATAACAGGCCCTCCACTTATTAAAATGCATTCATTTCAATAAGTCTGCCTGCTTCATCATCAAATGAAGAAAAACAACTTTTTAAAAAATGAAAACTAAAATTTCTAGGCTTTGTACAAACAGTAGTCCTGGAAATTAGAAACAATCCTGTTCACAGAACAGCCTGATTATTCTCGGGCTGACAGAAGGATCAATCCACTACGCATGGGTTTGATCCTCTTGCCAGTCCGACGCAGGAGCCGTCCTCGAGTTTTCTTTTGAACAACCATTAACGAACTACTCACTTCCACAAACCCCATTTAGAAAAGCATCCAGTAGCTTATTTTTAAAGTATCAGAGCACACATTCCTGAAGACCTGTTTAACTCAGTACTCTAGTCCCAAATGTATAGAGGTTATGAGAGAAAAGTAATCTATTCTCCACAATCACTTTGCTTGCTTGTTCTTCAGATGCTTTAGCACTGAGCATTTGCACTCAAAACAGTTTCTGGCTTGTATCAAGCCACAAAAGCATTAGTGCTTAATTTAGAACAAAGAAATGGCAAGAAATGCTATTCCCCAATGTTAGTTTTGAGGAATGAAAGTGAACAAATGGAAAATGTATACAATAATTTTAAAAGGCTTTTTTTTCCCAAGTGAAGAAGATTTGAATATCTTAACTAAATTTTCATGTAGCCAGAACTGACACCACCTTCAGGCCACACATATTGTTCTTTTTATGTGTGTATGTACATATGACTGTATGTATAATGTTTACAACACCAGCCAGTTTAGTTTTCAAAACAGGTTTTGCAAAGAGGCTAAAAGTTCAGCACATCCACTTGGGTAAGATCCCTAATATCCACGGACTATGTTCCATGCACGCACTGGGGCTCACACCCTCAAAAAAGCTTATCTTGAAGGTCAGATGATCTTTTGGAGTGGGCAAAAACAAAGCAGAACTAGCCAGACCCACTTCTGAATAGAAGTGACTTCCACTCACACATGGGTTTATTTTGAACCTGGCCTTCAATTTATAATACATCTACTACTCATACACAAATCAGGTGGCTGATGACCTTTTTGTTCAAATGGGATAATGAATTTGGTACACATCAAAAATCCATTTCTTATAAAACAAACTGTATTAAAATTTGGACAAGCAGATTAAATAGCAAAATGTAATTAAGAAGTTATAATGCAGACTTTCCACACATAAAACATTCTATGCAGTTTTGCACAGTGCTCTTTCAAACATACACTTTTATTATCCTTGTGACAAATGGATTATGAAAAAAGCAATGAAAATGTAATTAGCAGGTAAGAGGCAAGTAGTAGTGGCGCAGTATTCAAACTGAATGAGATCCTTGGGAGATGATGATGATGATGAAAATGATGATGATGATGATGATGGACTTATTTGTGTGAATGGTGGAATAAACATTATTCTAACAGGTCATCTTCTCTCTGCCACTTTAAAATAAAGCTTCCAATATGAAATTGTCAACCCTGTTCAATATTAATGTTTGCCTGCCATTTTAAATTTGCTAATACAATGCCTTAGCAAATACACATCAAAAAAGGACCCTTTGGATTGCTTTCACAAGTAGTTTATCCTTTTAGCCACAGATTCCATGAGAGACACTGTAAACATTTTAATAATGTTTGCCTTCAATACAGCATTGCTAAAGTATGTGCATTTCTTTTGAAGTTTGCATAACGGCAACTTACAAAACATGTCATCTGAAAAGATCTAGTCACCATCATACTTTGATAGAAAGGAACTGATATACAACTCACCACTCCCCCCCCCAAAAAAGTCTACAAAGAAAATGATTCCTAGAATAAACAGTCTGAAGTGTTAAAATACTTTTTCCCCCTTTGATGTTTCATTTCTGGCCCATTTTTCACAACAAATGGGTTGAGTTTTTTTAAAACTTGTAATTCTTTTGTTAAGGAGAAACCTCAAATCAAGAAGAGACTTGATATTTCTATTCTTTCAGGAATGGAGTAACATTTATATCATGTTTAACTGCCTGTGTGATCTGCTTGATCAGAAGAATGGATTATTTCTACTCAAGTATCATAAACAGAAGATGTAATGAGTGATGTGAGGGTTAGGCATAACACTCTTACAAATTTGATATTTGTCCCTGAATGAGCAGGTCAAACATCAAATATTTCAACAAGTTTAAGGTATAAAATGAAAAATCTAGTTAAAATTCTCAAAGGACAGTCAAACTAGGAAACCAGTCAAAAAAGTAAGTTTTTCTAAGTATTAAGCAATCTCTCTAATTTTTTTCAACTGCTCAGATTTGGGATTTATAGAAGTCAATCCAGTAGCACACCACTAAAATATTAACTATATTGTCAAATCTAACTTTCAGATTTGCAAACAATGGTGTAACAGTAAATCTTAAACTAGAAATTTCTTCACAGATAGTACTCCCTCAAAAGGAAACAGAGAAAAGTTTTAAGTTGTCATCTTGCTAACGTTACCCATAGCTCCTGGACTGAATAGTTTACTAAAATATTTTTAAAAGCTTTTTAAAAAAGCTTTATTAGCAAAGCTTCATAAAGACAAATAAGTAAATAAGAACAAACTCATAACATTCCTGGAAGCAGACACAGGTGGAATACCCCTGCTGACATCAAAGCCTCAGGGAAAATTTAACATGCAAGCACACAGCCAAGAAGAGCATACACAGGCCTAGACCTAGCAGCTAGGTCTGCTTGACTCAGTGAAGACTGTTGTTCATGAGAAAATCCAAACCTGATCTGGAAGGCTTTACAGCCACCTTCATGTTGAGGTAATCAATGTTTGACTTGAGTGGATCGTGTCACTCAGCAGCCTAAGCATGTATCCTAACCCAAACTAGTTTCTGAGGTGCAGCCCTGGTTGCTTTACTGTGTGGAGCAGCAAAGCACAAATCTTCCAATTCCACTGTCAGCTGCAGATGGCTGCTGTTCAACAAGTGCCTTTCGCAATCTTTCAAGCACAAAACCCAGAACGCCTCTCAGTTCCTGTTTCTATACAGCGTAGGAACTGTTGGCCTGTGGGCCAAATCTGGCCATCAGGTTGGCCCATCCTGCAGGATGTTACAATAAGGCCACTCCCCAACCCTGCTCAGAAAAGGGAGGATGTGTAAGAGAGACTTCTTTGCGTGGCTCTGTTTCTTTGCTCCTCCTTCAATTTTGCCCCTCAAATGTGCTTGCTGAATCAACTTAACTGCTCTCCTGCCTCTCCTACGTAAGGACAATGAAGGTGGAACAAAGCCTGATGATTTAGGTACGAGCTGGTGGACTGCTCCCTTGTTTGGCAGCTCAGTCCAGACACCTGATTTATGCATGGGAGTGTTCTCGGGAGGGATCTTCCCACCTGTGAGTAGATTGCTCAGGCATTCATCCTGAGAATCCTGGGAATTTCATCAAACTATAGTATTTATGTGGTAGTTTAAAGCAGAAGAAATGTTGTTACTCAAGCTACACAGTCAGCCACAAACTTTGTCTTTAGGCTACTTTAAATCAAGCTCTTGTTATGCTACATTGCATACAACATTGTCACTCCAAACCCAATAAAAAATGAAAGTGGTTCGCCAATATAGACATTCCTTGCACAGAAGCAAGGTCCCTATGTAAAGAGACTAGTTCTTGTCTTTCAACAAAAGCCAAAGGGTTTTTTAGAGACTTTGGTTCCTTATATTGTCTACTTTGTCAACTTGCTTTTTTGAATATGTCACAAATCTTAAATTTCTATGTATCTTTAAACAAATTAATAATCAAGATATACCTGCCAATTTCTACATCTCTGAATTCATGCCTGTTCTGGTAGTAAAACCTACCTTACTCTATCCTTAATTTATTACAGATGTATCATCACTACCAGTAACAGCAGCACAACCAAGCTAGCTTGCACAAACTCTTAATCAGACTTGCTCATTTGTGCATACTACCTATAATCATTCCTTATTGCCCCCTCCTGCAAGAGCAGCCAGGAATTTACCACAGAAAACTTAGGATTATGCCCAGAAACAGGACTCCTGGCTTGTCACTCCTCTAACAGGCCCGAGTTTGAAGTCAGGGGATTACTTAGCATCTGGTCCTGGCTTGTTGGAAGAATGAAAAAACAAAGTCCACATTCATAAGCTTCTCATACGGCTACTCTGTTCCTGGTTACTAGAGACGCTTTTGCTTGCAGCTGGGTTTGTGTGTAGTAGCTAACTTAGCACATTTTTAAAAAAATCCTAGCTATCTGCTGCACACCAACACAATACCTCTCTTGTTCAATACAGAATAGTAGCTAACAATCTCAACACCAGCAATAACCCTAATGGGCAATCTCAATACCATAGTCAAGCCAAGATACATCTTTCAACAATTTTAGTTGAACAGATCTTGATACAATGACAAATGTGACTGATATCGTACTGCATCCAAATGTTTTTTTTTTCCTGAGCTAGCAGAGATCCAATAAAGCAAAAAGATCCACAGTCTTTCTCACCTTAACTAAAAAGTACCTCTATTTCTCCTGTCAGTCCTAAGCCTGGTCTTAAATCAGGTGAGAGTGTACCACAGTTAAGGAATAGACCAGATTAACAAATGAGTAATAATTATTACCTGCACTGTGAACAGTCCATACTTATGAGTAAGACAAACTACTGACAACTATTTTTTAAAAAAATACCACCAATCCTAAAGCACCCAGATATATTTCCTATTTTATCACTTCCTACTTAAGCTTCTGGAAGTCACTCCACCAAACAGATGGCTTAATTAAGAAAAAAATACCAGTTTATTACCCAAATGAGAAAACAATATTTAAAGTAACAGTGTGACATTATGCCAATACGATTAGATCTCTTTTTAAACAGAACAGGAATACTGATCTATCATTGCCTATGTCACATATGACAAAGTACCAGATTAGCTATTTGTCCCCTCTTGAGGAAAAAAAAAAGTATTTTCAAGGGCCTTCATTCTTTCTACAATGTACAAAAACCCTAAATTTGCTTAATGGGAATAATTTCTCTTATATGGCAAATAGGGTAGATAGATGAATGGATCAATGGTAATAGCCTTTAAAGTATGTATATTATTCTTCAAAGTTGCATTTTACTTACATCAATAGGGACCAAAAGACTCTTGCCAAGGTGCTGGTTAAAAGAAAGACACCAGGCTTCAGTGTAGCCATTCATATTTGGAACATATTTTCGAATTGTCTCATCATTCAGTCGTAGCCATACACCATCATCATTATGAATCTATGAAGAGAGAAAGAAAACAACTCAGGTTACTTAGGCCAAAAATGATGAAGGACTGTGGATTAAGCAACATAGAGCTGCATGGGAATTCAACATTAGGGCAATTTTTAAAAAGGGAAATTTAAAGAAGATGAAAATAATGGATACAATAGGAAGACCTGAGCGGAAAGATTAACTCTTAGCCCTAAATATCTACAACAATAATGTAAAATTGTGATATGAGACACTTTTCTAAGAAAAGAATTGGAAACATCATGAAAACTTTTCTTTCCTTCATGCATATAAAAATTGATTTTTAGGCTCAAGAGAAATAATGCTTGGAAATGTAAAGATTAAGAGACCTATCAAAAATCAAATCCAGACCATGTTTACAATACGTGGTTTGAAATGTTAACTTGATATAAACTGACATGTACAGAACGCAAATATTATTTGTATAAAAAAATGTTCAAATTCACTGTAAATTTATCTCAAAAGCTGATTCATATAAAACTGACATGAAACATTTCATAATAAACACAACCTTTAAAATGTTAACAAAAATAAAAATAACTACTTAGTTTCACCAGAAAGCAGTCCTGCAATCTGTAGCATGAATTTAAAGCAACACAGAAAGCAAAATGGCTGATTAATAATACAGTCTGAGACATTTATCTCCATCGACCTAAATACTGTGGACAAGATCCAAAGATCTTCCACGTTCATGGGTTTACAGGTTTCCTCTTGAATCACAGGCTCCCATTCTGTATCACAATTTGCTTTTGAAACCATTCAGTTTCAAAGATGCTTGCATGACCTGAGACCAGTTCCAGAATCTTATGCCCAAAGCTCACTGGGCATAATCGAGACAAGTAATATAATTCTTTGAATCCTGATCCGTATATATAAGTGACTGTTTCAGTTTCATACAGATTTCTTGCAAGTTACCTCATCAATAAAGGTAATGGATCCATTGACTTTTACTATGCCTATCTGCTCACTCTGAAGGGAAGGGTGGCTACGGATACGCAGCCCTGCACTGTCCTTGGCAACAAATTTGCGAACCTAAGAGAAGCAGAGACACAGTAAGGTAGAGAAAACTATAAGAGAATTGTTTAAAAAAATAAAACGGATATAGACATAAAGCTTCAGAATACGAAAACCCACAAAGTTCAGTGAAAGCCTACTAACCACTATAGTCTACTACTAAACTCTAGAGACTCATACAGAAAAACCTTCAGATCTGTTTTTTTTCTATTCTATGGAAGCCATTAAAAATAAGGTTTAATTAAGAATCATGCACATGTACACAAACTAAGTTAGATTTAATTATTTTAAGCAAGTCAGAAACAGTGTCACAACGAACTGAATCAGCTGGCAGTCTAATTATGTCAACTTGATATAAGAGCTTTGCCATGACTTAACAAGGAGTGTCATTTGTGGTCCACACCAACAGGCAAAGTGGTGGTTGGCATCATGTTCCTAGCCACCTCTAGCTTCTCCTTCTCAGAAGCCCATATGATTTTCATGGGCTTTGGGAGGAAGTGGGAAAGTCAGCCAATTAGGCACATCCTAGTTGACTGATGGGGTTAGGAAGCAGAATAGAGAATTTACCACAGCTCACTCCCTGGTCATATAAAGAGTTTTCACAGCATGCCAAGCCTCAGCTGGCTCTTGAGGTGTCATTCTATCCACTCTCCTTCACTTCACTGGGTAGTGTGAAGGTTATCTTTACAGTCAGAAGCTATATATCTTATTGGTATTTGTTTTATTATAATACAGTAGTCCCTCCATATTCATGAGGGTTAAGGGCAGAGAACTCTTGTGAAAGTGGAAAAAACATGAATAATTCCCCCTGCAATCCTCCTCCCATTCCCCTCCAGAGCTTCCCCCTTTCCACTCCTTTGCCTCTGACTCGGTGTTGGGGGAAGAAAAAAGACAACCTAAAAGCCTTACCAGTACTTTCCCCTCAGACAAAGAAGAAGGGAGTTTTGAGGTTTTAATTACTTCTGGTGGCCATCTTAAGAAAGGAGCTAATCAGTAGCCAATACACTGCAGAATGTGCAACCATATGTCAGAGAGGCCATATCTCTAGCAATGGGAGGAGGCTTTGATCACCCAAATGGAAAAAAAAACTCTGCATTTTAAACACAAGCCTTAGAAGCCTGGGGTGAGGAATGTAAATGATGGGAGGAGAAAAAGGGGCAAGGGAAGGCAAGCATGTGCCTTGTGAATAATCAAATTCACAAAAGTCAAACCCATGAATGTGGAGGGAGCAGTGTATTAGTTAGTTTTGGAATGGGGGCCAAATCCATTTTGGTAGTGGGGTTTGAGACCTGTATGCCCATATCTACATCTACTTCAGGACCAGTAAAGGAGTTTATGGGGCAGACAACCAAAGCCACAGCCAGAATAGATTTTAAAACTGAAATCTTTGCTTCCAAGAGGATTGAAAATGGATCTACACCTTTTCCCACACTTGTAAAATCTTCTTGAGTTTTCCAACAGTGCTTTCCCCTTTAACCCATGTACCTTTATGTGTCTTTGAATGTCATCTATATTTTTTCTACACTTCCTTAAAAAATACACACACACACATCCAGACATATCCCTTCAGTCTTTGTTCAATTGTTTTCATTTATCCAGTAACTGGTTTGAGAACTCCTGGTCCAGAAATTTCTGAAGTTTGATTTTAAATAGATACATACACGCCATATGCAATGTACTAATGAAATAGAAATATAATATTATGTTTTTATACGTTTTCCTTTTGTACTTCAATACAGCCTTCTGGAAAGAGGCCTTAAGAGTACACACAGGCCAAAATGCATCAAGCTTTTTTTTTCTTTTTCCTTACTAAGAATGCAACTATCTTTGGAACATCTTGAGACATATCCCCAGTTTCTTCTGTAGATTTCATTGGGTGCTCCTCAGTTTCCACTTTTTTCTTTTAAAGCTGTTTAGTATGAAACTAATTAAAGAATATAGCAATGACCATACTAGTCAGGTGGCAATACAGTAATGCAGTACAGTGGTGACAGAACTGCTCCTATCAAAAGAAATAGGGCAGGTAAACTCATCCCAAAAACCTGCTGTGGAGGACTGTGAGTGGGTTTCTGAAAAGTAAAGAGAGCAGCAAGGGGAAGAAAGTTCCTTTGCACTCATGCTGCAGTTTCAAAGTGATGCAGAATATAGGCCAAATTTTATGAGTTCTGTTGTACACACAGACAGTCTGAGTATGCCTAGTGTTAGAATCACGGAGTTGGAAGAGACCACAGGGGCCATCCAGTCACACACATCACAGCATTCCCAACAAACGGCCATCCAGCCTCTGCTTAAAAAGCCTCCTCCAAAGAAGGACTGATTCCCAAATCATTTATGAATAAGTGCATCCTCATATGAAAAAATAAGGGGAAGCATATGCTGGGGGATATGGGAAAAAAGGGTGTGTACTGCAGTTATATTATGGGCAAATTACAGAAAGAAAGCAGATTGTGAAGAACATGACTGGAACAATTTGCAGAGAAATATTTTAAGAAATTTCTCAAAACAGAACAATAAAGTAGAGATCTTTGGAGGATCTAAAATAAACAGTTTTCTCTTTTTTGCTTTAATAGCTTTAAACTACCTCCAAATTAGGCTGCTAGTCAACCTAACCTACCATTATCTAATCTGTCTGGTAGTGATTCTCTGGCAAACATTTTTTCATGAGTAGGAGACCTGAAGTTTTTAAAAACAAACTTGTGACACAACCCAAGGCCTCCTAATTATGACATCTGCACTCTAATTTCTGAGCTCTATCTCACTGAAAAACATTAGATAATACATCACATGCCTTTAAATTCATTAAGTCACTTCAGTTAAAAAAAAATGTTTAGCTCCTATACCTTGTTTGGTAAAGGCTCTGCTTTTGGTTTTACCAACTGGGTTCCTGGTGGTATCATTCCTTTTGGAGGATCTTTTACTTTTACTTCTAGACCAGCATCTGTGGAGTAAAAAAGAGTACCAAGTGGTAAATAAGAAATCTAAATGATTACTCAGAAGTTATTTAATCAAAAAGTGGGTTACATTTCTGTTTCAAACAATACACTATTGCACCATAAAAATTCTACTTTGTTCAATGAAACTGTCTGTGTGGTGTACAAGTAGTCTAAGCCTGCAAAACACAATCATGTTTTGAAATGAAATGTGGTCCCTGAATTAAAATTGATGCATTTATCAACAGGACTACTTTTGAAAATATTGATCTTTTAAAAAAAATAGGTGCCAAGGGCCTATTAAAAAAATAAAGAATAATAAGGTCAGAAGTTCCTTGGAAGATTCATTCAATGAAAAGTTCAACTATTTATATGAGACTACACTTAACAGAGGTTAGGATTCAAAACATAATTGTACAGAAAACAAAGGACATTATAAAAGAGCTTCAATCAAATAACCTCCTTTGTCTTTACAAGACAATAGAAATGCCTCAGCTTTATAAATAAAACATTCTGTCAGAAAATTGGAGGGGGGGAAGAAACATACACAGACCTGATTCTTTATGAAGAATTTCAAAGACTACTTCATCCTAATGAGAATTCCCAAAGCCCAGAGAGATACATGAGGCAAAATCATGTATGAAGAATCTACATAAACACACTGTTATGCATACCCCCTGACTAACAACACAACCTTGGGGGTATCCCATTTAACAATAGGCCGTCACACAGGCCAACTGTAACATATGCAAACTGCTTCCTCCCACTCAGGGACTACACAAGTATATATACTCTGTTTCACTTCCATGCCACCAGATCCTCTGAAGCTTCCAGCCACAGATGCAGGTGAAACATCAGGAGAAAACACTAATAGAACATGGCCTCAAAGCCCGGAAAACCCACAACAACCTATAATTAAACAATTCTCTTTTTTAAAAGGACAAAGTTAAAAACAGTTTTAAACATATTTAAAGCATAAAAATGCAAAAGATAAAAAATGCAAAACACCACTTTCCAAATATCACCCTGCCACATGATTCAAGAACTGCTTAAAAGCCTGCTTAAATAAAAAGGTCTTAGTTGACTGGCAGAAAGAGAGCAAAAAGACAACCTCTTGAGAGCTGAGAGCAGCTACTAAGAAGGCTCTCTCCCATATCCTTAGCAAGTGTGCCTCTGATGATGGTGGGATTAAGAGAAAACCTTCCCCTAAAGATCTTAAGACTCAGGCAAGCTCATATACACGATAGACAAGGGAGATACAAACAGCTAGACACAATTACTCAGTATTTTAATAAGAAATGTATACTGGACTGAACTGAGACTGCAAACAGCAGCAACTTGGAATGAGTCTCTGTGTGCAGTGGCGGGAAAGCTCAAGCAAGTATAGCAGGGATAAGTTATATGAGTTGGCTGAAATGGATAAATTGACATTAATGTTGGAAAATAAATAAAATAGTACCTTTAAACAAGAGTGGGAAATTCTAATACCTTTTTGGAATGAAAAGTGGGATAAATTCGCTATAGCAGGATTGGATGAATAAACCTTGCATGACTTTTCAGATATAATAATTAAAACTATACAGATAAACTTTTCAATGCTGTTTCACTCAGTTTAATAAGATTAACACCTTTACTTATACCTCAACACAGGATATTGACTTCAGTTTCAGTTTTTGTGGTAAAGATTGAAGTTGAGAGTATTTATATAACAGGATTCAAGTTTAGTACTAGATCACCCAACAAAGATGGGATAGGAAGTCAATTTATGTTTGTTTTAGACATGTTGTATGCTAGTATATCTGTTGTATGTATGTAAAAGGACGATTAGTAACATAAAGATCTGTGATGTTTTTAATATGTAATTTGGTTGATTTGTTTTTTTTCCTTTTCTTTCTTTCTCCCCTCTTTCTCGCTTGCTTTGTTGCTTTTTCCCCTTTGTCTGCCTTACCCCTTGTCTTCCTTCTCCTTTCCTTTCCTTTCCTTTCCTTTCTTTTTCTCCTTTTCTTTTTTGCATACTGTATTTGGATGCATATTGGTATGCTATGTATAATACGTATACTATATCCTGTTTTAGATATATTATTTGTCTGTTTTATCCTTCAATAAAGTTTATATATAAAAATTTTTTTAAAAAAATTATACTAAAATGTATACAAGCATAATTAAACATATTTTCTAATGATTTGGTCTATCAGGTCTCCCAAATTATTTTCAAATAATTTAAATATATTTAGCAGTAGAAAGTAGGGGAAATGGCTGCATACAGTTTTTACTCAAAACTTGTTATCTTCTAAGCCTTATGATGCAAAGCTGGCCTGATATGCATCTACTAACAATATGATACTGTACAAAGATAAGACGTCATATACCTATTTCAATGCCATCAATTGTAACATGAATGGTATAGAGACCAACTGCTCCTGGAGTCCAATTAGCACAGTATGTACCATCATTGTTAACTCGAATCAACATGTTTTCACTTGGCCTAGAAAAAAATGGATAATAAAATAAAATCACACCAGTCTCTCAACATCTATCTATCTTGTATCTTCAGCTAACTCTCAGAAAATACAGCATTATGCGATGAAATACAGTAAATTAAAAATCTAAGCAGTATAGTACAACCTCTTCTGGCCAAACAGTTCAAATATTACCTTATTGTGTCTCCAACTTTTCACTCCTGAGCTATCTACAAGGCATTTGCTCTTGTTAATTTCAGTTGGGGTTCCAAAAACTGAGCAACTAAATTCATGTATCCAATGAGGCACTAGACTGATTTTTTTCCCCAAGCAGTGGCACCTTCCTATATACTGCTCCAGGGAAGACTATCTTTCAAATTAAGTGAAGTTTCAAAAGCAGTTTGTGTTAAGATATGGACGTTATGGTTCAAAAGTGGGGAGGAAGGATGGCTATAAATTCAATTTATAGCTGCTTTTGAGCAAACCTAAAAGAACTTGATCCTACACTCTGTTATGACAGAATGCAGGTATTTTGGGAAAAAACCCAACACACATAAAATTCAAATGCTAATTATTGTGGAACTAACCACTTGAGTTACAGAGTTCAATACAGTTTTCTCCAGGTTCTGATCAAGTAAAATAAAACAGTTTTTAAACTTTTACTTTCTTAGATATCATGCTTTCTGAAGTGCTTACACCTGATTTTTTTAAAAAATTATTATCCTAACAGCACGGAACATAATTTTCACCTTTCTTTTATTTCTTACATTTTACACAAAATTATTATTACCTCTTAGGTGTTGGTGAAGCAAAGCGCAACTCTTCAAAAGAGTAGTTTTCATATACCTATAAAGCAGACAGCATATCAAACTGCATCTGTGAAAATGCTAATTGAAATAATAATTCCTCAGCTGTAAAATATGGGTAGACAATTTGAAATGGACGAGCTTGCTCCATTCCTGAAGGAAAAATTCTGAATGGGAGGGTGATTCAGTATTGAATTCTCATATAACTGGCTCAACCACATGATAACTGTTCTCTCTGCCTCACTGTGACCTATCTGCTCAGCATCAAAAGACAAGGCCTAATCTAAATGATTTTTCAAGGAAGTAAATGTATCACAACAATGTCAGTCAAACTGTCTATTACTAGAGTAAGTAATTACTAGAGTAATTCCCAGTCTCCAACTCAGCCAAAGGATGATGATAAAAGTATACCACATGCAAAGCAATAAAATATTGGGGGTTTAAGTTTCTATCAGGAGCATCTAGTCTGAAGAATATATATCAACATTAAAAGTTATGCTACTTTTTGCATTGGAACTCACACACAATGCAATTCACTAGCTCACTGCTCAGGTTTTTTCTGATTTTTTTTAAAATATATGACCTAAACAACATAATTTACCTTCATCATTGTAATAGCAATATAGCGAGCCTCCTTCACGATCATCGGTTCATATGAAGCATCAAGTTTAGGAGATGGAAGTCCTCCAAAGGTCATGTCAGTGCCAGCAGCAGCAGCAGCACCACCACCACCACCACTTGCTGGACTACCAGGAATGCGTTGCAATTTCTTTGCCTGTTCTTGCTGCAAAGAAGTTTTCTTCTGAGAAACAGGAATTGCTTTGACTTCCACCTGACAAATTTTATAAGAAATGTAAATATAAAGAGACAGCAAAAATAGTTAGAAAATTTAAAGGTACCTGAATTTTTATGGATATCTTTATTTACAGCATTTTAATGCTGGTTCTCATTTTAAGAATCTCAAAGTGATTTAAAACTAGATGTATCTCACTTTAAATATAACCTATTTGTCTTTGATATGTACTTTTAAATCACCAAAAAAATCTAATAAAAAAATCTGTTTATGTTCATCTAGTCATAAGTCAGGAAAAAGCAGACATAACATTACCAAGACATCCCAGTCATTACCAAGACAAAAGATGAACAGCTCCAAAAGAAGTAAACATTAATTTCTTTATTATTAAATGTATGTCTTTCTACTAAAAAAAAAAAAAAAAGGCACTAAAACCTTAGCTGCCTACTCAAAGCAGGAAGATATCTGTCAAAAATATTCCAAGAACTCCAGCTGTAAAAAACAAATGTTGCTTTTTAAAGCACTTGTGGAAGGCACTGAAATTTAAAGAGATACAAGAATTGGAATGTTTTCTTAGGAAATTTCAATACACTGTTGTTTTTAAAACCAACATTTTAGAAATATTACAAGATCTACTATTTGTCGCCTTTTGAACAGTAAATTAAAGTATCTATAAATTTGCTGAATTTAAAATCATATGAAGACTAAGCCATAGTGGTTAATTTTATATCAAATGGATTTTTGCACTTTTTACATTTCAAAATGTAACACTATCAAATTCAAGCTGTATTACTAAAAGGTCATTAGCTAATATAAAAAGCCACTTTTTCACTTCACAAAATATTACCTTCATATTGGGCACATGAACAACATCACCATATTGGTCTTTTGTTTGCACAGTAATAACAGTTGGCCAGCCACATCGGATGTCATCTTTATTCAGAATCAAAGATGTTTTCTGGGGATCCGCATATGAATCTGGCTGAAGCCACCTAAAACCCAAAGAATAAAAATATGAAATATGAAACACATATTTAAAAATCTCTACACCATTATGCTTCATGGAGACACAAACAAGAAGGTTTGGTTATAATGTAATTTATGACAGAAAGCAAGCAAAACTTACTAGAAATTGAAGAAATTGAAAAATGTACTAGGATTTTATCACAGTTAATATTTCATAAAATCTGACATTTTACATGTACAGATTAAATCACTTGCTTAGTTTTATAGTCAGGTTTGCAACCCTGAATTATTTTAATTCCATAGAGTCAAAATGGTATGTCTCTCCTGTATGAATTAAAAGCTGCTCAGACATCGAAACAAAAATGGAATCAGAATGCTTATTTTTCAAATGTAAGAATTTAGACAACAAAAATATACAGTGGGCCCTCCACTTTCACAGGTTCAACACTTGAAGGTTTGGTTATTCATAGATGATTTTATTTTATTCATTTATTTTTAAAAATTCTTATTGTATTTGCCCCTTCCCTGGAAAAGAATGTTCTCTCTAGGAATCCCTAGGTCCTCCAGCACAGTTCCTTAGTGCAATTCCACTTCCAGCAGAAGTTGACCATAGATTTGCGCTGGAGGATCTAGAGGTTCCTAGAAAGAACACTTCTCTAGGCATTACTCGGTCTTCCAATGTGACACTATAGCCTGATTCTGCTGGAAGCTGATCACAGAATCATGCTGGAAAACTAGAGATTCCTGAAGAAGTGCCCTCAGGTAAAATAAGTAAATAGATAGATAGATAGATAGATAGATAGATAGATAGATAGATAGATAGATAGATAGACAGACAGACAGACAGATAGATAGATGATATAGACAGATAGATAGATTTAGCATTTAAGATTTTTATTTTTATTCATGTTTTTTCTACTTTCACAGGAGTCTTGCACCCCCAACTTCTGCAAATGTGGAGGGCTCATTATACTTTAGAGATATAGTGTGTGTCGTATTTCTTTTCTCAAAACAAAAACATGAAGAGCAGTGAAGGACAAACTAGTAATTACCGTGCGAGCCGTCCTCCACTTGATCCTGGTACACAGGAAATGAAATCCTCCAAAAACGACTGTTCATTGCTTTGTATTTGTAATGGAAGATTTCCTTCAAGTGCCTCCAAAATAGTTGGTGAATGGGACAATGCTAAACCTTTACCCAGGATTCCCGAGTGAGATTTACAAACCTGGCCAGGGTTAAGAAAGTACATATTCTTTAGTATCTTCACCAATTTATTGTCTTTTAAAACAAGATTACCTTTTTGAATACACTCATTTTTTCAACTGCCGTCCAATTATTGAAAGTCTTCACAGGAAAAAATGGGCAAAGTGTAGTCTTCAGGTCACATGTGGCTCCCAACAAATTTTTGGGCCTTCTGAACACCCCAAAGAAAATATAAATTAAGCCTCAATGAGCTGAGCTGAAAATTCACAGGCAACCCACTGACTGCACTAACATTAAAGCAACCTAATAGCATGCTCAGTCACCAGCATAAATGCAAAGGGCACTATGCAATTGACTACTTTATTCACTTACCAATCAAAAAGAAATCTTGGTGTTGCAAGTATATGAAAACATTTGTTCAAGAAACTGGAAAAGGAAGCCTTCAATTTGCTGTTGCTTTCGCCACTGCTAACTACCATTAAGTTAAATGCTCATAGTTCACATGTAGATTTGAAATTAAAAATTATTCTATTCTGAAATGAAATCACTAATAAATTTAATTTAGTTATGATAATTTAATCTTGAATTAATTGTAACTTCTACAATAATATATTATTCCTTATAATTATAACTCTAGATTTTTTGTGTTTCATTTTTTACTTCTTAATAACAACCATTTATCATAAAGTATTTACATGCTTATATTTATCTATTTTACATATGTTTACTTGATTTATATCCACTTTTATGAAATGTACATACTAAGAAATTATATTAAGCTTTGTTCAACTACTCTTACACCACACCTCTCTGTAGTCCTCAAGCAGTTGGCCTAGTAGAGAAAAATAATCCTGGGAGTGAAGAGGTTTCCTTATTCTGATTAAGAAAATGCATTACAGAAATATTATCAGTTCAGCTGTACCTAAGCTAACAACCATCACTACCTTCATCTACACCCTGGCATTTTCCCCACAAAACCAAGACTCAAGCTTACGCCATATTTGGCTGCTAAGCAGAGCCAGGGAGAGCCAGGGCAAAAATGCCAGGAAGACCTAGGATTAAACACATACTCATCCATGAAAAGGCATGCTCTGAGATGGGGCATCTGTGCAACCATGAGTTCTCCAAAAAGAGAGTGAGATATAAATAATATTTTTTCCTAGATCAGCAAATCTCTCCATAGAAAATTGGAGGAAGAGAACTATGGGCAATTAGCTCTTAGGAAAATGCTTTCATATGAGGTCAACTAGCAAAGATGCCCACAACCAGAAAATGGATTCTTCCATATTTGGTCTCCATTTATAGACTATCATAATCATAACATTAGTATGATGCCTGAACTTCAAGCACATCTCAATTTGTGAAGAGATGTTATTATTATTGATTAATCTGTTCTGTCCACCACCCTTTTTTATTGTTCCATTTTAATTGTAAAGGATATAATGAATGAGCCCATCACTGGATATCTCATTTGATTTTGATTTTTTAATTGTTTTTATTGTTCATAAATCAAGGAAAGGAGACAACAACAAGAAAAAACATAAAAATAAAAAGACAGACCATATATAACAAATAAACACATACAAATAACAATAACACATTCCTCTCATTGAGGGTATAAAACCCAAGCAACTAAAAGATTTCCCTCATGTTAAAGAATTAGCTTAAATTATTATTCTCCAATAACATTCCTTTCTTAAAAAGAAAAAAAGAAAAAATTAATTAATACTATTCTCCATTTTCCATCTCTTTTAAAGTTATCTTTTCCACCATATGAGAAAAGAAAAATAAACCAAAAGAGGTTTATTTTCCTAGATTTTTAACATATGGCCTGTGTGTGTGTGCCTCTGTGTGTACACAAATTTAATACAAAAATATAGCTAACGCTTTCCAACTGCTTCATAATGATTCCAATATTATAGTTCATCCAGACAAAATAGATAATTACAGTTCTCCCTTCACATCGGCAGGTTTTACTCTCATGGTTTTGATTATTCACAGCGTCTTCCCTCTCTCCCATTCTCCCCCACCTGTTCCCTGGTGGTGGGGGTGCAGGAGAGTGAAGAGGTGGGTGCAATTGTGCCAGCGGTGGGAGGGAGATGGTGATGGGGAGGAAAAGATCTTTTCCTTCTGCTAGCCATCTGCCTACCCCCAGTTCCCAGAGCGATCACCCCAGTGGCGGCAGGGGTGGGGGGAAAATGGCAAGCGGGGGAGAGGAAAGATCTTTTCCTCCCCCCTTGCCATCTCCCTGCCCGAAGCAATCGCCCCAATAGCAGCAGGGAAAGAGATGGTGACCAGGGAGGAAAATATCTTTCCCTCCCACTCACCATCTGCCTACTTGCAGCTCCAATGTGACTGCCCCAGCGGAGGCGGAGAGGGTGAAAGGGAAGAAATATTTTTTTCTCCCCCTCCCATCTCCTTCCCGCTGCTAGCGATGGCTGGCATGGGCACATGGACAGTGGCCTGCAGAAGCCTGCAGGGAAGGAGGAGTGCTGGGAGGGGGAGTTATTCATGGTTATTTCACTTTAGCAGAGGTCCTCTGCTCATATTCGCCGTGAATATGAAGAACCTACTGTATTTAGTCTTTAAATCCAGAAGTTAGTATCTCTTCAAATCTCTGTTGCAAATAGTCCTTAAACAATTCCCAGTCTTCAATAAATTCAAATATATGTAAGTTTACCCATTGCTGCAATTTCTGTTAATTTGTCTATCCATTCCTCTTCTGTGGGAATTCTGGGTGTTTTCCAGTATCTAGCTAGAACTATTCTGGCAGCAAACACCATATACCAACAAAGTCTACTGCATGTCTCATTTGAAACTGTTAACAAATCGGTTGTATTCTTGGAATTACAGACAGAAAAGTCTAAAAAGGTGGAGCATACTGCCATAAGCAAAGTGGAGAACTTCTACGCAGCAGACATCCACTCAACAGATTCATTTTGGGACTAGACATTAATGACCACTACAAAACATTCTCTTACACAAACCAATTAAACTACTTTCCAACAGTTTTCTGTTTTGTTTCAACTGGCAAAGCATCCCAGTATTTTATTTTAGAAGGGCAGTAAGCAACAGCCTACCTGCAGAGCAGCTTCTTCCAGTATCTCAAGATCTTCTTCAAATTCATTGCCTGTTTAGAAAGAGTAAATAATATCATGAAATCAAATACAAGTGAGCGTTTTAAAAAGATATTAAGTCCCCATGTAATCAACTGGATAGTTGGCATTTCTCTTAATCTTATTCCTCTTCCTTGTCCCTAGGAAAGACAGTTTTTCAAAATTCTTCTAAATTGTTGGGCTGAGAGGCTGGTTCTTCTAGTGAAAAACTCACTTCAGAAATGGATAAGCAACGTGCAAACCCACACAAACAAGGCCCAAAGAGAGGGAAAAAAATAAACAAATATGAATATAATAATTCATGAGCCAATCATTCTTTCCAGTTCTGGTAGCCCAGGACAGGATACTAGCTCCAGTAAAATACTGTAAGTTCATGATATTTTGTAATTTTAAAAGCTGCTTTAGACCAACTATAGATAGACTGTAATTGGAAGACTAAGCCTGTGAGTCAGACATCGCAGAACTAGTTGACAAGCTGCCCAAAGAGTTTTGGTTGTCTCTTCTGACATCACACACCAGCCTTACACACCATATGGCTGCTGCCACTTGGAAGAGATCGCAAAATTTGTGATATGCCATCAGGAACTACTATTTAATGTAAGATTCTGCTAAGAAGCTCCTCAGCATGCCTAAAAATCCCACAGCTTCAAGATCGAAATCTTTAACATCATATCCTTACCTCCTTTTCAACCTGAAAACATATATTACAATTTTGTGCTCAATGCTACAACAAATAACACCTTTTGAGGGACACATACCAATAGGAAGTGCCAGATCCTTTTTCATCAAAGCAGCTGCACATGCTCCTCCTAGATTGGCCAACTCTTTTTCAAGCTGAATGATACCCTTAAAACAAATAAGACCAAAACTTAAATGGCTTTAGGTATTCAGCAAATTACCTCATCCTCTTCACTTGAAGACAAATTTAAATAAAACTAATTAAACAAAATGTATGGGCTTATACATTTCACATCTCTAACTTGTTTGTAGCTAAAAAGGCAAGTATTTTCCATAATAGTTTTGTTTTCCTAATTCAACATCCCCTCCTTTTTTGAATGTACAGTCAAGCCATCTGCAATGGTGCTGTAAACCATAGCTCTGGAGAAGAAATATGCCTAGTCATCTCAGTGCTGAGAGATTACCATTTAGACTTGTGCTTTTAATGCCACATGGCCCACTAAGTTTCTATTAAACTTTCTGTTGAACACACAGATAAAACAAGTCAGTGAAACTATCATAAGATAGAGAGTGACTCTGAAGACACCCAGGTCCTCTTTTTCAAAATTCTTGTTTAGATTTAGTTAATACAAAGGAAGTGCTGAATTGGTGGGAAGATCAGTAACAGCCGATATGACTTTCAGTCCTCAGAAGACAGAGATTTGGTTGGGAGAAAGGCTTATCTGTTATTCAGTCTCTTTTGGGTGTCACTACTCTTCACCTAAAGCAGGAGTTTTTGCTGTCTGGGCTTTTTCAGCTGTTACACCTTGTTTCTTGAATTCTCTCTCCAAGGAGACTTGGCTGGTGCCTCATCTCACACTTTTTGGCACTAGGCTCTTTAAAGTATTATTTTAACTGGACTTACTACCACTATGCTTTTAGTGCCTCTTCTGTTTGAGTTGTCATTTTATATATATATATATATATGAAGAGAGAGAGAGAGAGAGAGAGAGGGAAAGAGAGAGCGCTTATTGTTCTGATATCCTGTCCTGGGAGAAAAATTACTTAAGGATGGGGTAAATATTCTCAAATAAGTAATATAAATTAAAATCTAGCAGCTTAATCTTCCTTCACCTCCCACGTCTTTCTCATAAAGGTACACTACTGGTCTTCAACCGATATGTCAGAAATGATGTGGGTAAAGGGACATATACTAATAAATTTTAAAAAAATGTTTCCATCTTCCAGTTTATGCGTGTAAATGATGTGAGACTACAGAGCTTCAGGGTTAAAGAAAAGTATACAATGGTGCACAAACAAAATGGAAAATTTTATTATTCAAGGAATATAAACATTTGCACTCAGCTGTATACCCCCAAATCCTTCTGGTGCCCTCACATTTATAGATTTGAAGAAAATACTAAATAAAAAAGCAGCATTATTTCAGAAGAATCTCAAACATGTGTTTTACAAAGATGTTTAGGTTAAAATACAAGTAATTGCATGCAGAAAATTGTTATCATTCTTTAAAATGCTGTGGTATTTAAATTTATCCTCACCTCATCAGGACCGGGACTAAATTCATAGCCAATTGCAAAACACTTGAAACCATAGAAAGTAGCTTTTTCATCTTTCACATAGTCCGATGCAGTTTCCAATGAAAAAAGTGCTTCATTGCCTAAGGTGAATAAAATATCAATGAAGTAACAGAAATGGTCAACATGTCATCCTATAAACAAGTTCAAAATTGGAATTTGTGTGAACATTTGTAAAATCATTTATACAGTTTACATAAAGAAATTGTCATACACTATGTTATTTTTCAATTAACTACACAACCTATAACAGTAATTGTCTGGAACAGTATATGATATCGAAAAAAAGTATTAATGTCCAAGTGTTTCAAACCATGTATTTCTGGACTGAAAGGAACATCACAGCACAACAAACTCTCTTCATCCAAAACAAAATAGATACCAAACTAATAAATACCAAACTAATAAATACCAAACTATCTAATTCTCAGCCGATCCTGTCTCTGCAATAAAATGAACTTTCTTCTCTCCAAAAGCAATGGAAATGATTTAATAGATAGCAAACTACTTAGTTATCAGCTGACCCTGCCTTTGCAAAAAGAAGGACTTAGTGCTTCCAAACCTATTTAATGTGCTTATTCACTTATATTTATGCATCTTGAAACATAAACAGAACAAAACACAACTCTCTTTCATTTATTAAAATCTCACAAAAATGTCCAGACATTTTTACTTGGCTGAAGGCTGATTATCTTCTAAAACTACAATTAAGTCAGACTTGGTCAGCTCTCATTTAAAAAAAATACCTGGTAAAACTAAGACCATAGTAGGCCATCCAGATGAGCCTGAAAATTTCTTCAGTTCTATCCAAGAATTGAGATTTTCATGAACGGAAGCTTGTTTTGGTCCAAATGCTGAAATCTGGATGATTCGCGCAGGAATGAGCAGGCGGAGCACGTCTTCTGATTGAGCAGTTCCACACTGAGAATCAAATTCTACTGTCATCCATCTGACACAATCTGGAAAAGTCACCTGAGTGAAAGTTGGAAAACAAAAATAAAACTGATTGTCTTCTGATTTTATTTTTTTGTTTGATTTTGATTCTCAAATGAGTTATATTCAGTACCAAGAAGAAACTGATTTAATAAGCTCTAGCAATTGCCCATTATGCTAAGATTGACTATTTTGAAGAGGACACATATTTTTCTTAATACTGTATATAAAACCTGGTATAAAGGGATACCAACTAACCCCAAATTAAGTTAATATGACTGGTATGCAATGTTCTAAGCTGTTCTATGGTATTTAATTTTGTCCTTTTGTAGTTTAAGAAATATGACAAACAAACCTGTTCTTACTTTGTCTACTATTTTCAGATGTCCCATTGCCTACAATAGTTCAAGTCCATTTTACTTCTTTGCTTTATTTCTGAATCTCTGAAAACTTGGAGTATGACAATGTGACGAAGTTCTGAGGGTACAACTGTTTGGATTGCCAGTGCAGCCTGACAGCAGGTTGCTAAGCAACCAGAACGCACCTCAGGAGAGAAACCCAGCCCAGCGTTGTTTGAGAGGGGATTGTGGCCTTGAAAAAAATTATATAAAGCCAAGTACCCACGGATGTTTTGATTCCTTCAATAAGCGGCTAGCAAGGAGAGCTAGGAAGTAGAGTCCCTTAGTCAGCCAGAAAGTGTGGCTGGCTGTTTTGGGGAGGTTTAGTTCTCATATTGATATAACTGAACTGTTTCTGAGCAGGGAATTAACTGTTAATATTGCCTGAAACGTGCACTGAAGAAGAACAAGTTGCTTACCTGTAACTGTGGTTCTTCGAGTGGCCATCTGTGAACTCACACAAATGGGTTTTGCACCTGCACAGAAACAGCATTCAGAACCTTCTAGAGCCTACCGTTGGCATTTTGGTGGGTGATCCACCCCCCATCCCCTCATAGTATATAAGCCCCCGCCTCATGTAACGGTTAGTTCCGTCGCCGCATGTGTGGCAGCAACAGAACCACCACATAGTAGGACGTATGAGGGGAGGAGGGAGGGGTTGTGTGAGTTCACAGATGACCACTCAAAGAACCACAGTTGCAGGTAAGCAACCTGTTCTTCTTCGTGGTCTCTGTGACTCACACAAATGGGAGACTAGCAAGCTGATCAAACAGGATGGAGGGTATGTCATGCTGCTGGACAACACCTCATGTCAACTTCTGGCTCCCCCCTTTCCTTCTGATTTCCTTATCTCTCTCCTTTTTTTTTCATCAACACCAAGATGTAAGATAATAAATAACATTTATCGACAAAACAGACAATATCGTATCATTCATCCCACAGAGGAAAACAGTACAGCTCTCCCAAAACACCATTCCTAGAATGGTTGTCAACTCTATAATGATGGATAAATGTATGAGGTTGAGAGCAGGTAGCTGCTTTGCAGACCTCATAAAGAGATACCCCATGCAAAAAGGCCGCAGAAGCTGCCACAGATCTTGTCGAATGAGCTCGAACAGAGTCAGGGAGTTTCTTTTTTGCCAGCTCATAGGACAACTTAATGGTGGAAACCACCCATTTAGAGACCCTTTGAGGCGATACCGGATTACCCTGTTTAGATAGTGAATAACAAACAAACAATTTATTCCACTTTCTAATTGAAGAAGTGTATTGAACATAAAACGCCAAAGCCCTTCTAACATCCAAACAGTGCAGAGTTTTCTCCATGTCTGAACCTGGATTCTGCATGAAAGCTGGTAACACTATATCTTGGTTCAGATGGAAATACGACACCACTTTCGGCAAGAACGTTATGTCTGGTCTTAACACCACCTTATCTTTGTGGAATCTCAAATAAGGAGGGTCAACTCTGAGTGCAACTAGCTCACTAGCCCTCCTTGCAGATGTTATTGCAACCAAAAAGGCAGTTTTCCATGTGAGCACTTGCATGTCACAGGTTGCCACAGGCTCAAACGGCCTAGCAGCCAGGTGTTTCAGCATCAAATTCAGATTCCATCCAGGAGAGGTGGTTGGATTGGAGCGTGCAACCGTTTATAGCCCTGGATAAACCTCTTAATTGGGGGTCCAAAAAACAAGATGGTTTACCCTGTTTTTGAAAATCACATGAAATTGCTGCTAAATAACATTTCATTGAAGATAAAGACAAACTCTGAATTGACAGCTCTGCTAGATGGGAAACACCTTGTCGTTTCAAGTAATCACAGAATTTACCCCATTTATATGCATAAGACTTCAATGTTGAGGGCTTATGCGCAGCCAACACGATGCGTCTCACAGCATCGGGCTGGCTATCTATTGCAATAGATTCTATGTGGTCAAATGCAGTGTTTGAATGTCAGGATAGAAGATGGTACAATTGTGGATGCTGAGCAGATGTCTGCATGGCAGCAGATGGTACCTCTCCTGTGATAACTGAAGGAGATTGGCAAACCATGGTTGCCTCAGCCACCATGGTGTTACGAGTATCGCCTTCGCTCTGTCTTGGCAAATTTTGGCAATCATCTTCATTATCAAGGGAAATGGTAGGAATGTATAGACCCTCAATCCCGTTCAACTGAACAGAAAGGCATCCTCCAGAGTTCAATGCCCCTTCGAATGTCAGGAATAGTACAGTCTGCATTGGCTGTTCAGTATCGATGCAAAGAGATCTATGTGAGAAAACCCCCACTTTGCGAACACTTCCTGGATCATGCTCTTGTTGATCATCCACTTGTGGCAAGACCATGGTGTCCTGCTGAGTGTGTCCGTCAGGACATTCTGGTCTCCTGTCAGATGAACCGCTGAAGGAAGAATCCGTCGTGACAGGCATCACTCCCATAGTTGCACTGACGAGTTCAGCAATGTATGCGATTGAGTCCCACCTTGTTTGTTTATGCAGTACCTCACTGTGGTATTGGCTGTCACGATTTGGATTGACCTCCCACACAGGTAGTGCTGAAACGCCCACAGCGTCTTCAGCATTGCCAGGAACTCCAAATTGTTGATATGGAGATTCCTCTCCTGAGAAGTCCACCGACCTTGTAAGTGCTCC
Organism: Ctenosaura bakeri; assembly: GCA_948474755.1. Taxonomy (NCBI): domain Eukaryota; kingdom Metazoa; phylum Chordata; class Lepidosauria; order Squamata; family Iguanidae; genus Ctenosaura; species Ctenosaura bakeri. The sequence goes on along the minus strand of CAOLHI010001648.1, from coordinate 329,351 downwards.
AAGGGGAGCACCCCAGCCTTCCACTGACACGTCCGTTGTCACCAACAGCAATGGCAGTTGAGGAAGGAATGGCATTCCCTTCAACACATTCTCTGCTCTTGTCTACCAATCCAGAGACACGAGGATATTCCTCGGTACCATCAGGTACTTGAGAAGACAGTCTTGAAGAGGACTGAACCGATGTATGAACCACTGTTGCAGCGGTTTCATCCTCAGCTTCGCATATGGTGTGACAAGCGTAGTTGACGTCATCAGTCCTAGCGCAACCTGAACTGCCTTCGCTCGCACTCTGCGAAGTCGCTGCATTCTCATGAGACATTGCAGAATCTTCTCCCGTCTGTCCCATGGAGGCAAGGTTCTCCGCTGACTGGAGTCCAATACTGCCCCGATGTATTTGATGGGTTTTGCCGGTACCAAGGTTGACTTCTTGTAATTTAGCATTAAATCTAACTTTCTTAGAAGACAGATGGTGGTCCCAAGATGCATGAATAGCAGTTTTGAAGAAGATGCCAGTATTAGCCAGTCTATATACAGGAACACCATGATGCCTTTTTGACGAAGGAAAGCTGCGACAACGGACATACATTTTGTGAAGACCCCTTGGAGCTATGCTTATGTCAAAGGGAAGGACATGAAAACGATAAGCCTGCCTGCCAACGATGAAGACAAGGAACCGTCTGCACTCTGGTCTTATGGCTATGTGGAAATATGCATCCTTTAGATCTGAGGTTGCAAACCAGTTGTCCCTTCTCAAGAGAAGCAAGATAGCAGTCAAAGTCACCATTCTGAACCTTTTTGATCGGATGTAGCAGTTGATGTCTCTCAGGTCCAATATGGGCTCAAGACCTCCAACTTTTTTCTTCACCAGAAAATACCTCAAAGAGAAACCTCTTTTCAATTGAGTTGTGGTGATTCTTTCTATTGCCCCTTTTTGGAGCAATGTTGATACCTTCTCTTCGAGCTCTGGAGATGACATAGTCCTCCAAATTCGACCTGTCGGTGGTAGATGGCAAAATTCTATGACGTACCCATACTTTATGATGAAGTATGGGCATACCCATACTTTATGATCATTGACCAAACCTCAGCATGGTAGCTTAGTCTGTACCCAAAGGGTGGTCTGGAATGGAGACTTAGATGTTTTTCCAAATGCAAGTTCTCAATAGAAGGGATGTGTTGTCCTTGTCAATGGCCAGTATCTGTCAGAAACGTCTCGTGACTTTGATTGTCAAACCCTACGTTTGCTCTGGTCTGACTGTCGTTTCTTATATTGAGGCTGTTTGTACTTTACAGACAGAAACTTCCTTGTCGAGAGTTGTTGAGGTGTGCTCTGTCTATGTTGAGGCAGAGTTGGGCTCAACGTTCTTCTCTGAAAAAGCTGATACCAACAGTACCGATAATGCTGTTGATACGTTGATGCCGGGAACCCGTACTTCTTAGCTATCGAACACATTTTCTGGGCATGCTCCAGCTTTTCATCAGTACCAGCGTTGAACAACCCTAGAGAATCAAAGGGTAGGTCCTCAATCATCATCTTGGCTTGCTGAGACAACCCAGATGAACGAAGCCAAGCATGTCGTCAAATCGTTATGGAGCCTGCCACAGCTTTACTATTACAGTCTGTGATGGGTTTAGCTGTAGTGATTTGTTGAGATGGCAGGCGGTAAGCCTCACCATATAATGCAGTAGCGGTCTTCTTCTCGGTATCAGGAAGCATTTCCAGATAGGGTTTAATCCTACCCCACAAGAACTGTTGGTATGCACTCATGCAGGCGGCATAATTAGAAATCCTAAACAACAAGGCTGCATTTGAACAGGACTTCTTACCAATATTATCCAATTTTTTCCCCTCACGATCAGCAGGAACAGCATGAAGTCTTTGCGACTGCTTTGACTGGGCCACATCCACAACAACAGAGCTTGGTTTGGGGTGTTGAACCCACCAGCCATCCTCAGCCTCAACAAGACGGTACAGAGACTCCAGTTTCTTAGACGTAGATGGCACCGAAGATGGCGTCGACCATGACTTCTTCACTGTCTGCGACAGATATGTACGCAGAGCAATTACAGATGGTACTGGAGCGCGGTCCTGCAAACTGTGGAAGATCGGGTCTTTCAGATCTTCTTTGTGGTTTTCAATTTGTAAGTTCAATGATCTGGCCACTTGGAGGACAAGATCCGAAAACAATTGCACATCATCAGTAGGTGAAATTCTTTCAGCAGTGGAAACAAAGTTGGACTCGATATCTAGTCCATGAGACACTTCTGATGGCACCGAAGATGGTACCAATGGAAATTGAATCTGATGACCTCGAGGGGACATAACAATAGACTCTTTCCTCCTTCCCTCTGGAAAGTGTTCTTGATGCCCATTAACAGCGGTTCGAACCTACCTGGCAGACTTAGACGTGTGGCTAGAAGACGCTATCACCCACCGACATGGAGGAGTCTTTTGACAAAGAACGAGAGCGAAGAGTAACACGACGGTATCATTCATCATGAACATCTCGATACTGACAATGTCGTTCATATCGCTCCAACTCGTCCATATAAGAGGACGAGTCATACAAAACATCGTCACGGTATCAACAGGGAGATCTTTCCCTATAGTGATGATACCGATATGAGGAAGTGCTGACCGACCGATCGTCTCGGTAAGCCAACCTTGGGGGCGAAGGCAAAGTATGCCGAAGCATTCCAGATAGCTCGAAGATCTTCTGTGTCCAGAAGGCCTTACAGCAGGAGACAGCACTCTGTGGTCTGAAGGAGACCCAACAGAAATTTGAGGGGAGGTTTCCATTATCTCTCCCTCTGAACCAATACACACCTCCTTGACCTCCTCAGAAAGTATAATCTCCTGGGATCCCCGATGTTGAGGGGCCCGTACTTCCTCTGAGGCAGGCACTTAAGGAGTTGGCTTCCTCACCAGAGATGAAGGATGTGCCTTAGACTTATCCTTCCTTCAATGCCTCTTAGCTTCTGTCAAAGTGGCCTCCTTATTTTAACTCTTCTGATCCTTATCCTTCCTAGGCAGTTCGGTACTGGGTGGAGGAGAAGGGCAGTTTCGATGATCATCGGCATGACCTGATCTCAAGGCCAGAACATCGAACAGGATCTTGGTCTCGACAGCGGTATCAACACATTCCGTCGGGAAGTAGAGGAAGCAGAAGAGTGGGCCATACTGGATAGTAAGGGAACAGATTCAGCCCCTTGGGCAGTTCTGAAGCAGTCAGCACGTTCTCCCACATTAGGGCTTTCAGCCAAGCAGCCCTATTTCGACGAGTAAATATCTGACAACGATGACAAGCTCCCATGCTGTGGCCCTCACCTAAACAAAGGAGACACTTTGTCTGTCCTTATCAGGTATTTTTCCGCCACAGGTCAAGCAACATTTAAATACAGCCGTTGCCATACAACTTGCTGAACAACACAATCCCGAAGAATAAACCAAGTCTGATCTGATCCAAAGCCAAAACAACCAATCCAAAATGCCAGAAAATAGGGAAAAATCCCATTTACACTAGCGAAGAGGCTCCTATATGCTGCACACGCGGCAGATAAATAGGAACTGACCATTACACGAGGCAGGGGCTTATATACCATGAGGGGATGGGGGATGGATCAACTGCCAAAATGCCAACAGTAGACTCTAGAAGGTTCAGAATGCCCTTTCTGTGCAGGCGCAAAACCCATTTGTGTGAGTCACAAAGACCACAAAGAAGAAATAAAACAGCATGATAACTTCTACATCAATATTCCAGACATTGCAGAGTAATGCTAAATATATGCATTAAAAATGCTATTCCTCAGGCAAACAGTATAAATATTTCTTTTTATAGCACTAAGTAACTACTGTCGGAAGTGTTGTTAAATATTCTTATTCCTTATTTTCTATCCTTTATGTGGTACCTGATAGAGCTAACAAAATAATTTTAATCATCTGCTTTACAATCAACTAACACCTAACAAAACAGATGACAAACATGAATGCAAAGCCTACCTTGTACTGTGTAACACATGCTGGTTTGTAGGGGTGTTCACTTTCAATGACAGCATAATGATTAGAGGTAGTACAAGCAGAGAGTCCTTGCTCAGGTTGGTTTCCTGTGGTACTGTCTGTAGACTGATTGGGATTGAAGGCAGGAGGGGCATACTTTTGATTCAAAACCGCTACAGATGGAAGTAACTGCTGAACTAAGCCAAAAACCTCAACAGCAACCTGTAATACGGCAAAGGATATGAGCAGGTATTTGAAAAAACTTAAACTATATCTCTAGTCCTGTTTAAAGTGCTTCATTTCAATACACTTGTATTACCTCAAACTAGTTTTTAACTTTTTGAATGAAAATATAAACATCTTCATAAATAATATGATTCAAAAATCTCAAAAAAGTACTTCAATTTACATGTGATTTACATTTCTTTTCTAGACAATGATCTTGGCTTCTTTCCCACACAGTGATATGCAGCTTTGGAACCTCTCTTTCTCTCCTCCCCCCCACCTGCAGGAAATAAACTCTGAAGACATCTGAGTAGGCAAAGAGAGTACAGTACTCTTTTCTCAAATTAGGAGCAGCTCAGCTATAATTAAGCCCACCTAAAAACATAGTTAGAATAGTCAACTGGATTCTTAAGCTGAGCTGTAAAGCATCACTGGACCACAGCCACAGAAAAAAAACAAAGAAGCTGACTTCTAGTCTGAAAGCATCCTTCATATGGTAACTTTAAAAGTTGCAAGCCACAAGGGACAAGATACTGTCATCAATACAACAAAATTTAAGATAGTGTAATTTTTTCCAGACAAACTCATAGTAGTTGAAAACAAAGAAGGGAACCATGAGTAAACACAAAATATATTCATATCACTCTCAGAAGTTGCCTTATGGCCTTTAAGTAAAACTTAGGAGTTCTCAAACATCATACCTTAGGAATAGCTGCAGCTACAGGCCCTATGTAAGCTATGATAAGAGGAAGGAGCATAGAGAACAGACTGGAAGAGCTGAGCAGTTCTGGAATGTCATCAGCTAAAAAAAATAATAATAATGAAAATAAAAAATTATAAATCTGATGAATTCTTCAGTAAAAATACAAAGTCATCACTTTTCCAACATTCACTGAAACAGCTAAATTGGAAGTGACATCATGTGAATTCTGGCCCTCCCAGGAGAAATGATGTGGCCTGTGATAGAGGGTTGCCTTCCACAGTTGCTCCTTTCCACATTAAATTGAACCTGAACTATGTACTATGGATTTTAACCATCAAGTTTCACTCTTACCCTATTTCCACATCTTTATTTAAAACCATAAATTAGTTTAAACAACAGCATAATACTTTAACACTTGCTTTGTCAGACTAAGGGCCTGTTCAGATGCTACTCCTCTGCCTGATTTTTGTTGTGTGCCTTCAAGTAATTTCCAACTTATGGAAACCCTAAGGCAAACCTATCATGGGGTTTTGTGTGGCTAAGAGTATGTGATGTGCCCAAGGTCACCCAACGGGTTTCCATAGCTCAGTGCAGAATCATACTCTGGTCTTCAGGGTCGTAGCCCAACAAGGGAGAAGTGTCAAACTGGGATTTCACATTTATCAAAATCACAGCCTAAGATAATTTATTTAGCTCTAACCTTTCTCTTCATCCCCTCTTCTATTTCTAGTATACATCTACAGAATATATCTAACAGTACAGAAGACCTAAATACCCTAAAGCCACCAAATTCTGTCTGATCTTGGAAGCTAATTATGGTCAGCCCTGGCTAGTACTTAGATGGGAGACTGCCAATGAATACTAGGTTCTGTAGTCTATATTTCAGAGGAAGGTACAGGGAAAAGCTCTTCTGAGTATTCCTTGCCTAAGAAAACCCTATGAAATTCATGGGGTTGCCTTAAGTTGACAGGTGACTTGAAGGCCCATTCACACACACACACACACACACACCCCTAACTGTAACAACACAGGAATAGTTTTATGAAACAAGTGAAAATCAAAAGATTGTTTCAGTATAAAACATCACCACCACCAGTGGATCTGTGATAAGTGGAAAGCAGGCTATATTGCAACATATTCTTACCATCTACAGCAAGAGCCCTGTGTAAAAGGTCTTTAGCAGCCCGCACCACAGCACTCACGACCGAAAGTGCTCTGCTACAATTTTTATCTTCTTCATTGGCTTTACTTAAGAGCTGTGACTGTAGATCACCATCATACTCACTTCTGGAAAATGAAGCCACATATGTTTGCATGAGTCTTAAGTAAAATGCTAATCCTAGACTTCAGACAATGCAACAAGATATATCTAATTGCATTCTTCTGCGTATGCTGAGGTGCCCATTTATTATTTATAATTATATATTATCTTTCTTCTCATGAGCTCAAGATAACATACACAGCCGTCCTTTCCCACACTGTTTCTTCACATCTACCCTGTGAGGCTGAGCAAGCTGAGGTACATTGAAAGGTTCAAGGTTATCCAAGTCAGTGCTATAACTCAATGGGCACTTAAATGTGGATCTCTCAAATCCCAGAATAATACTTTCATTTGGGATGGGAGAACCATGGCCCATCACAACAGCTGAGCTCCACTTTTTCATCTCCAAGCTCCCCTGAAGAATCACAGGCATTTCTCATATGATTTTGGCTAAATTTTGGGTGGCATTTCCTCAAAAAATGACCTCAAACTGCTTGAAACCACATGCAAACATGTTGGCTTCATTCACCCAGCTCTCTAAAAGCCCCCAAACCCCCAACTGCAAAAAAAGAAGAGAGAATCAGACTAATATTAAACAAAATGGTAGCTAGAAGTGACACTACAGGGGAGGGAGTAGCATGCGCAGGGGAAAGCCCCCACATAGTTGCCCAGTGCTGCTTTAACCTCTGTACCTCACCATCTATTTCCTTTCTCAAGTTTTCAAAATTGTGTGCCACACTATTACTCATAGTCTATTTTGAGAAATCTGCTGAACAGCAGCTTTATCATAGCATTTCTACCTCAGAATAATGTTGTATTTTCTCAGGCCTATATCTAACTTGCATAAATATGGCAGGGTCAGACCATGTAATCTAGTTGTACAGTTCATACCTATAATAAAGAATCTGTGGAATCTGCCCACGTGTTTGATTTGTGCCATTACTGCTCAGGCTGCATGTACTGAAAGTAAATGTTACACCATCTGGACATTGGACAGTGGTCATTCCCCCATCTCCATTTGCTGTGCGACTTCCATAGTTCCTCAAACGGACTGCATACTTCACATTTTCCTTCAAATTAAAGAAAGTATATAATTCACAAAATTTAATTTAATTATTATTTATATGTCAGATGTTAGAAATGAATAGAGCTGAATCTTCTTCTCCCAGTAAGAATGTAATAAAGAGATATTTTCACATGCAAAAAACTATTTTATTTACCTTTAGAGGAACAACTTTGTCAAGTTTAATCTCAGCAATATCACTTGGGGAGTCATCTGTAGTGTAGGTACCCTTAACTAACTCTAGAGACGTCCATCTATGTGAATGAGTTGAATCTCCTGTATGATCACTCTAAATTAAAAAAAAAGGGGCATGGGTCAATTTTCAATGCAATAATGTTAAAAATATTCTTCTATATCCATGTCATATATATTTTGCCCCCTCCAACTCTGCTGTTCTCCAATGCTTGAAGATTTCCTTTTTCCTCATAAGTCTCACATCTTTTCTTTCTTGCTTTCCTGTACAATTAGAATTGCCTTCCAGAACACCTGACCATCTTGGTACAAACAATTTTCAAAAGCCAGGAAATGCACTTAAAATTCCAAAGCTCTTCTGCTTTCTATTTCCAATTCACAGAAATAATGTTACAACTACCCTACCAGGGTCAACGCATTACAGTACTATTGTATTTCTGGCCTATAACAAAAGGTCATACCCTAATCTAAGGTGAATAAAATGTCTATTCTGTTCTATTCTATTCTCTCTCTCTCTTTTTTTTTTTAAGTAGAAATATCAAGATGGGGTAAGGGAAACAAGAATATATACCTACACTACAAATGCAATAAAAATGGTAGAGTTATTGTGTATCCTTCAAAATATCCTTTAAATTGTAGATCAAGGCAGGTTCTACATTTCTTTTAGGGATTTTCTACCACGTTCTCTCTCCCCTAATAAAACACTAAAGTTGAAATGGGGGGACATATTAATCAAATATAAACTGGGTCCCATTGTGTCAGGTGGAGCCTGAGCTTCCAAAGGTTAAAGACTGGTTGGATAGATTACAAAGGCAATAAATGAAGAAACAGGAAGTATACAACTCCAAACACAATTCAAACAGTTTTACATGGATTTTCTAAAAAAATTTTTAGGAATGTAGGGAATGCTGCATTTAATTGTGTGGAGACTCTTAATGAACAGTTGTGAAGTAATTTACTACTTTTGTGCTCAGTACATACATCATCAACTAGTACTTCCAGTTCATATTCATGGATTCCACCTCCTCCATAGACACAGAATCCTACAACAATGACCCCAGGCTTATCTACAGAGAAACAAATAGCATCAGGAGAGCCATTCCCAGTATTCCAGCTTCTGCCTTGGCTTGTTTTTGTGAACCGATTTGGACTTGATTTAACAGAATGCAGAGAGTTAAGTCCATCAGCCTGGAAAGAAACAAAGAAGAAATTGGAACAGAATTAATACAGAAGCATGAAATTAAGATTATTCTGAATCCAGGCCTTACTTCTAATATAAGTTAACATGAACAGAAGTATATAATAATGCCGCTTTAAAAAAAACAAACTATTTTTTCCTCTCTGCCCTGTTCAGTTAACTATCTTTGCAAAAGCTACCACAGCAACTGGAAATCCCTCAATATGCTATATTCTGAAATAATACATCATCAGGCAAACTGCATCACAATCTTGAAACCCTCTGTGCTACTTCCAGAAAAAAATAGATTCAAATATCTATATTTAATATGAAAATATTATTGTAGCATTTCCTCAGCATACACTGATCTATCCAGGGACTACAGCACTATAATTCTGCTAATGTATAAATCACTTTACCTCTGATCCCAGTGCAGAAGCTGTGAGTTCACTCACAATACTTGCAAGTAGACCACAAGTGTTAGAAACAAGGTGTGCAGAAAACAGCTCATTTTCACGTCTGAGGCTATTTCTGACTGGCAGCACAACAATAACCAGCATCTTTTCAAGCACTTCACGAAAGCTTGTCATCCCCGAGATATTTTCTTCACTCTGTAGATAGAAATAACAGATTAGAAGTGAGGAACTCATGTAAAATAACAGAACAGAGGGAAGGTACACACACACACACACTTCTAATCCCTTAATAATCCAAAATGGAACTGCTAAACATTTAAAGAAAGTCAGTATGGTGTAGTGGTTTGAGTGTTGGAGGAGGACTCTGAGAGACCAGGGCTCAAATCCCCACTCAGTCATGGAAACTCCCTAGGTGACCATGAGGAAGACACACTCTTTCAGCCTCAGAGGAAGGCAAAGCCAAAACCATCCTGAACAAATCTTGTAAAGAAAATCCTGCCACTATACATCAGAAACAACTTGAAGGCACACAACAACAACAACAACAACACACAAAAAGCTATCTGATCATACTCACTTGCGTGAATGTTTTGATCACCTGTGTTTTAGGTGATAGAAACTCTAACTCATGTATCTGACATAAGATTGCAGTTTTACATGTTACATTTCTTGCTTGATACTGCAATCGTCCTAGAAGATGACTACACATGCATGAATTCACCCACATCTACAGCACATGGCCTCCTGAATATTTGTGAATTTTTAATAGATCCTGGGAAACCACATATCAGAAGGTAATCTGAGGCTGTTTAATTTAATTAATTGATGTCTTTAATTCTATTATTTTTCAGATATAAGAAATATGCCATAATGTAATGTTATTAGAAGGAAGCACATTGGGCACAGAACTTCTTATTTGTTTTCTATAGTGGAGACTTCACTTCCTAGCCAATTAAAATGTTGCTTAAGTTACAAATCAATGCTTTCTTCTCTAGCATGCTATAGATGCCTTCTAGTTTTTCGATTCAACAGGCCATGAATCACATTAAGTTTATACACTGGTTGCTGTACATGAATGGAACAATGTTTTCAACATCTAGTATTCAACCACCAGTTTTGAATTCATGGTCATACAAGCACAATTTTATTAACAACTTTGTTCTTGTGTATATATTTTCAAAGCAAATGAAAGAAACTGCAGTTTCTACACATATTCAGTAAAACACACACACACAAGAAAGACATCATGAAAAAAGGCCCAACTGGCCCTGAAAAAGTGACAAGCACCTCAAATGCCACAAAACAGTTCATAATGTTATCTGGAGGTTTGGGGAATGCAACAGGGCATTTCTAGGAAAAAAAAAAACCCAAGAAACAAACAAAGAAACAAACAAATCTGGACCCTCTAAATTTGGAGAGGGGTGCAGCCAATAAAAAAAATGAGGGGTGTCCCTTTGTGGGGTCAATGTAGCCCCACAATCCCTGGCAGCTACTCATCCATGATTTATAGTTCAGCCGTGTTTCTGCAGCTGCATACTCACCTGACTAAGTTTTTCCATATGTGCTACCAGTAGAGGGAAGCGATGAGCCAGTGCAGAGTCATTTTCAGTACTGACTTGCTTCACCATAGAACGCAGTAAGACTTCTCCATCATAAGCAATAGGAAAGATAGAGGTAAGTTTCACAGATGTGTGGCAGAGGGCTGACATTACAGCTGCAAGAAGCCTGCTACTTGAAGTCTTGAAATTTGCTTCTTGGATATCCTTTCAAAAAATTAGAATACGTTTGTAAATATGACCTACTCGAATAATATAAAAAATAATGTAACACAAATCCTCACACGACTATATGTAACTACACAGTGTTCAAAAGATTAAAATAGATATTTAACAATATTATTTCTGGCTATAAAGACACTTGTTAGTACCTGATCTAAACAATTCAGCAAGTCACAAAGGCAAGCCCACTGCAGAGCCGGAGTTGGATAGAAAGAATGAAAGCAAGCTGTGAATGTGTTATGGCACTCTTGAAGAACAGCTTCCAGAAGACTCAGTGGCTGGGTAAGATATCCTTGAGGGTCATTGTCCAGCTTTATCATACAATGATCAACTCCTTCAGATAAAATTTTTCTTAGCAGTGTTCTAGTCTTCCCAATACAGTCTGCCAGCTTGCTAGTTTCTTCAACAACAGCTTTTGTAGTTGCTAGAAAGAGACAGAATATCAACATCACTACCAATATAACCTAGTCAAATTATTCAAGTTTGGGTTGACAGAAGACAGACAGAGCTCCTTTCCAGACCATCACATCTTGAGGCCTGCTTAACAAGGAGATACAGACAAGATGGCATATTGTCACTTAATATCACGGATTGTTATGAAGTGGACAACTACAGTTTTCCAACTGAATACAATGAGAACTTGGTACTTATGTGAATGTTTACCGTGGGATGACAGAAGGTGCAATAATAGTAGAATCATAATAGAATCAATCCACATACTAATGGGTTCCATCCCCTCATGCCAGCCAATGCAGGAACCTCAAAGTTCTTTTCAGTTTTTTCTGTTGTGCTCCTTTCCTATTAGGCCAGTTATATTCCCTAGCCTAACCTATCTTTTCTATTTCCTTGCATCTATATAAATTCTATTATCTGTGATTTATTCTTTCCTTCTTTCCTCCTTTCCTCCAAACAATCTAGTTTTTGACCCTGTCTTTTGACACCAGTGAAGGTACAAACTTGCTCTTTGATCTTCTCTGGAAATGCTGTAACCTCAAGGTACTACACTGATCACCCACTATTCTGATGTAATTTGTGTCCACCAATCTCTGAAGAACAGCAGTCACTGGTGCTTCCTCCTTGTCAATACTGAGATTTACCACTTTTAGAAACCAAGGACCCCTCTCTTCCCTTTTGGTGAGCAGGAGAATTAAAAACTGGACAGACAGGGAGGCAGTCCAACAGAAAAAAACTAAAAATAACTTTGGGCATTCTGCATCAGCTGGTGTGAAAAGAAGTAACCCATTAGTACATGGACTGATCCTATTAGTACCTGGACTGATATTCCTGCCATCCCAAGAATGGGAAAGAACAGGTTGCTTACCTGTAACTGTGGTTCTTCGAGTGGTCATCTGTGCCATCATACACTAGGAGCTTTAGCGCCTGCGCGGTAGCGTTCGGAAACTTCTAGAGCTTGTTCGCTTGGCGGGAACCCCTCCCCCACGCCGGTACTGCGCATGCTCCTCCCGCCGAGCAACGGTCTCTCCTCAGTTCTGTCGTCCGCCGTAGAACCTACAGGGACCTGAGAAAGAGGGGAGGAAGGGCGGGTGTGTATGATGGCACAGATGACCACTCGAAGAACCACAGTTACAGGTAAGCAACCTGTTCTTCTTCTTCGTGGTCTCTGTGCCTTCATACACTAGGAGACTGTGTAGCTTACCGGTCGGACGGCGGGTCAGGTCCTACAGCACGGAAGCCAACACCTCACGTCCAAACCGGGCATCTCTGCGCGACCGGCAGTCGAGCCTGTAGTGGCGCACGAAGGTCGATGGTTGGGACCAGGTCGCCACACGGCAGAGTTCATGCAGGTCAACTCCTCGCAGGAGGGCCGCAGAAGTAGCCACAGCTCTGGTGGAGTGGGCTCGAAGCAGGACTGGCGGAGGCTTCCTCGCGAGCTCATACGCCAGTTCAATAGTCCTTACCACCCACTTGGAGAAGCGCTGGGTGGACACTTTTAGGCCCCTCCGACGTCGCCCATAGCAAACAAAGAGATGCGGCGTCTGTCGGAAGGAAGCAGTCCTGTCCTTGTAGAAAGCCAATGCCCGACGCACGTCCAGGGAGTGGAGGGACCGCTCCAACGGTGTCGTCGGGTTCGGGAAGAAGGCAGGCAGGATGATGTCCTGGTTGAGATGGAAACTGGACACCACCTTTGGCAGGAACGAGATGTCAGGTCTCAGGACCACCTTGTCCCTGTGGAAGACCGTGAAGGGCTCATCGGAACGAAGAGCTGTGATCTCACCCGCTCGCCTCGCTGAGGTCACCGCTACCAGGAAGGCGGTTTTCATTGTCAGGAGCCTGTCATCCGAGGTCGCCATCGGCTCGAAGGGCGGCTTCGTCAACTGCGAGAGCACCAGCGAGAGGGACCACGGCGGTAGCGGCGGCGATACCGGCGGGTAGAGATGGTGAAGTCCCTTCAGGAACCGCTTAACGGTATCGTTCCTGAAGAAGGCCGAGGCAGCAGATCGTGGCGGTTGGTATGCCACGATCGCGGAGAGATACACCTTCAGGGATGGAAACGCCAGGCCCTGTTGCCGGAGGTGCAGGAGGAAGTGCAGGACGGTCGAGAGCCCCGCGGGCGATACCGGCTCACTCCTCTCGTTAGCGAAGGTCAGGAAGCGTCGCCACTTGTATTGATAGTTGCGACGGGTGGATTCCTTCCTGGCCGCGACGAGGACGGTACCGAGCACGGGATCGTCTAGTGCGATATCCTCCAGGCATGGAGGGCCAGGCGTGGCAGGTCCGGATGGAGGACTCGGCCGCCGGAGTGGGAGAGCAGGTCCGGTGTCGGTGGCAACCGGAGCAGGTCGTCTCGCACGGCTTGTAGCAGGGGTGCGAACCAATGTTGCCTCGGCCAGTACGGGGCTACCAGGATCGCGTCGGCTCGGTCGGCGAGGATCTTCGATATCGTCCGGCCGAGCAGCGGGAACGGCGGGAACGCGTAGAGGAGTTCCCCGGTCCACGGAAACTGGAAAGCGTCCCCGATGGAGGCACGATCGTGGCCCGCTCTGGAACAGAATCGGCGACACTTCGCGTTTTCCCTGGTCGCGAAGAGGTCGATCGATGGTTCCCCCCAGCGGTCCCGAAATCAGTCTGAACGCCTCTCCGGAGAGAGACCATTCGTGATGGGATGAGGTGTCTCTGCTGAGGGCATCTGCCGTGGTGTTCTCCTGCCCGGCCAGGTGAACCGCCACGGGATGCGTGTGCAGGCGAATGCACCATTCCCACAGGCCGAGCGCGATGTCGAGCAGGGTCGTGGAATGAGTCCCACCTTGTCTGTTGATGTAGCAGACGGCGGTGGTGTTGTCCGTCAGAATCAGGACCGTGCGCCCCGCCACGGCATGGCGGAACGCCCGTAGGGCTTTCCAGACGGCGAGCAGCTCCAGCGCGTTGATATGGAGAGCGGTCTCGTCGTCGGTCCATCTGTCGTGGACTCTGAGATCGCCGCAGTGGGCACCCCATCCATACAGGGAGGCGTCGGTCGTTACCGTCACCTTCGGTGTCGGCTGTTGGAAAGGCATCCCCGACATGAGATTGCGTCGCGACTGCCACCATCGGAGGGATGAGCGGACGTCTCCCGGCAGCTGCAGTCGGAGTGTCTGTTCGTCTCGCAGGGGGTCGAATATGCGGACGAACCAGTGTTGAAGAGGTCTTGCTCTCAGCCTGGCGAGATATGTCACAGCGGTCGTCGCAGCCATGTAGCCCAAGAGCTGCTGGACGCTTCTCGCAGATAACGTCGGGGCCGTACGAGCGTGAGCGGCGGCCCGGATCAAGGTTTGTGCTCGAGACTCTGGTAGGTACGCCCTGGCGGAGGTCGAGTCGAGCGTCGCCCCGATGAAGTCCAAGACCCTCGCCGGCTCGAGGTGGGACTTCTTCGGATTCACTCGTAGACCAAGGCGGGTCAGGAGTGACAACGTCACGTGGACGTCGTGGTAAAGTCTCTGTTTGCAGGACGCCACCAACAGCCAATCGTCGAGGTAGGGGAAGACGGAAGCGCCCTTCGTCCGCAGGTAGGATACCACCGGGGCCATGCACTTGGTGAAGACCCTTGGGGCAGTCGAGAGTCCGAACGGCAGCACCTTGTACTGGTAACAGGTGTCGTCGACTGCGAAGCGGAGGTACCGTCTGTGCTGCGGGCGAATGGCGATATGGAAGTATGCGTCTCGGAGATCGATGGAGGCGAACCAGTCCCCTCGATGTAGGAAGGGTAGGATCGACGGTATCGTGACCATCTTGAACCTTTTGGGGCGGATATAGTAGTTCACCCCTCTGAGGTCTAGGATCGGCCGGAGGTACCGTCGGCTTTCGGTACCGTGAAGTACCTGGAGAAGAAGCCGGTGGTCTTGGCCTCTTGCGGGAGCCGCTCGATCGCCCCTTTCTGGAGGAGGGATTGTATCTCTTCCAGGAGGGCCGGACTCGACGGCGTGGAGTAATAAACGCCGCGAGGAGGAATATCGAGAAACTCGACGGCGTAGCCAAGACGGACGATGGAAAGTACCCAAGAGTCCGTAGTGACATACTGCCACTCCGCTAGGTGTCGAGCGAGAGTCGGTCGGTCTCCGAGCGCTGATGGTAGGCTGAAGAGTGGGTATTGGTGGGTCCTGCCAGGCACGTCAAAACCGAGACTTTGTCTCGGAGGAGGACTTCTTCGACGAAGGCGGGCGCCGCCTAATCGTGCGTCTGGCCGATGAGCCGGAGGACGGTCTCGACTGTCCAGACTGGGCCGAACGCTGGAACGACGAGGTGGAAGATCGTCGCCAGGATGGTCGGAAGGTGGAGGCCCTGCGGGTCTGCGTGGCCGGCTGCAGCCCAATTTTTTTGCGGTCAGTCTCGCCTTGACGAGATTGTCCAAAGCTTCGTCTGTGGACGAATTGAATAGGCCTTCACCGTCGAAGGGGAGATCTTCAATCCTCCTTCTGGTGTCCTCCTGGATGTCGGCCGGTCGAAGCCAAGCATGGCGGCGGAGGCCGACGGATCCCCCCATGACCCGGGAGGCGATCTCCACTGCGTGCCGGGAGGAGGCCATCTGGTGCCGAGCGATGGAGATAGCCTCATTGAAGATCACGGAGGAGGCTTGGCGGATGTCCTCCGGTACCGCTTCCATCGCTGGTTGCAGGCGATCAAGCACCTTCTTCAGGTATGCCGCGAGGCAAGCCTGAGTGTTGGACAGCCTGATCTGCAAGGAGGCAGCCGAATAGAACCTCCTTGCGTAGGCGTCCAACTTCCTGCCCTCTTTGTCCGGCGGGGTGGTGTGTTGCCTGCCGGAGCCTTTCGTCTGCGCGGACTCGACGACCACAGAGTTCGGTGCAGGGTGATTAAATAGTAACCGGCGTTATCCTTCTGCACCCTGTAGAGGTGTTCTAACCGCTGCGGTATCGGCTGAGCCGAGGCCGGTCTATCCCAGGCGGCCTTCACCAGTCTGGATACCCGGGGCAGGAGAGGCAGCGGGGCCGTGGAAGGTCGCTTCTCCTCGAAAACGGAGAAGGCTGGATCGTCATCCTCCGGCTCCGCATCGGCGATCTTAAGGCCGAGGGTAGTGGCCATGCGGAGCAGCATCGCAGAGAACTGGTGGACGTCCTCTGGAGCAGAATCTGGGATCGGGTCCCCGAATCCCAACGGAGGAGACTCCTGGGAGGCCGCCTCAGACACCTCAGACTCCGCACTCGAGTCGTACGACTCCGAGCTCGGTGAGTCCTCTCGCCGCTCGCTCTCCGGCTCCTTCGTAGTCGCCGCAGGTGTTGCCTTCCTAGGCTTCTCCGCAGCCGGGGCGGTGGTAGCAGCAGCGTCCCGCTTGGGATGGCTGACCACGGACTTCACCCTCTTGGTGGTGACCGGGGTAGTCTGGCAGGCTGACGTCGTCGTAGCCCGCTCAGTCACCACCGACTCCGTAGGGCGCGTCGCCGTTGCCGTGACCCTAGGAGGTGGCGATATCGCCCGATACCGTGGTGAAGGCTCCCTCGCCCTATGATATCGAGGGGAGGGAGAGCGGCTGAAGGAGCGGCGGTCCGACGGAGATCGGCTTCGGCGTCGACGGTACCGAGCCTCGTCCCCTCTAGGCGAGCGCGATTCGCGCTGTCGACGAGGTGACCGGGACCTCCGGAAGGTCTCCCAGCGACTCGGGCCACGATGGTACCGATCCCGGTACGATGGCGAATGCGACCGATAGGAGGCCGGGCGCTCTCTCCACTCAGATTCCCTCGCGTACCTGGCCACGTAGGACGCCGAGGTGTATCTGGAGGCAGACGAGCGAGGTTGTTCCTCTCTTGTCTCCCTCGGAGGCGGCGAGGCCACCGGACGCTCGGAAGAGCAGGACCGGGACCGGAAGGAGGTCGAACGCCGCTCCGGAGAAGCAGAGGGCTCTCTCTGCTGCAGGTCGGCCGACCTGCGACGGCTAAGAGGGCGGTGGCGCTCCTCCACCAGGGTTGGAGGGTCTGCCACAGGCGAGTCCGGGCGCTGTTGGGGAACGTCCTCGATCTCATCCTCCGAGAGGTCGACGGACTCGCCTCGCCCTTTGGAAGGCTGCTGAGTAGGAGGAGGAGTAGGAGGTTGAGCGTCCCCAGCCGGGGAGCGCTTCTTTTCCTTCTTCTTCTTCTTCTTCTCCTTCTCCTTGCCCTTGCCTCCGTCCGGAGCAGGGCGCTTTTTTGCAGGCGTCTCCGTAAGGGGAGCCTCAGCCTTCCTCGCCGTCGAGGATCCTTTAGCTGACTTGGCAGCCGCCGACAGCTTCGGGATCCTCGGTAACGCCGAGATCGGCTTTTTCGCCGGTACCGAGCCCGATACCGACGAGGTGGACGGAACGGCAGCCGCCGATACCGTCGATGGCGTGGTCGTCTTCTTGTCGGCCATCTTGGAAGTGGAGGTTTCGTCTATCGCCCGCAGAGACTGCTCCCAACAAAAAGATTTGAGTCTCGCGGAGCGGTTGCGAAGAGTTTGGGGAGTAAAATCCCTACAAATTTGGCAAGTCCGGATATTGTGGGACTCGCCCAAACAGAAGAGACACTCCTTATGGCCGTCGTTGAGGGCAACCTTGCGGCCGCAGGACACGCACTTCTTAAAGAGCGCGGACATAAGACGAAGAAACGCCAAACTCCGAAATCCAAAAAAGACGAAAGCCGAAGGGGGAGTCCGAAAGAGAGGTCAAAGACAGTCCGAAAGTCCGTAAAACCGTGAAAAAGCAAGCCAAGCACGACGTGAGAGGAACAAACTAAAGAACCTTCCGTACGCGGCGGCGGACGAGAAAGAACTGAGGAGAGACCGTTGCTCGGCGGGAGGAGCATGCGCAGTACCGGCGTGGGGGAGGGGTTCCCGCCAAGCGAACAAGCTCTAGAAGTTTCCGAACGCTACCGCGCAGGCGCTAAAGCTCCTAGTGTATGAAGGCACAGAGACCACGAAGAAGAACTATAGTTAATGAAACACTTTTTGGTCTGTTTGTTCCCACTGCAAGAGAATAACACTTGGGCTGTTAGGATAACCTGAATTCAACCATGATAGACTATGATGTCTTCTATTGGAAACATGGTTGCCTAGAATCAGACTAGCAGATTTTGCATTTACTGTATTTACCATCATATATATTCTCAAATAAATATGCATTTCAATTGCACTTAATATATTAAAACTAAGCATGTTACCTGACACTGGATATATCTCACATGTGTATACACGCAGTAACCTCAAGCAACACGTGCCAACAAATCTTAGTCTTTCTAAATCCAAAAGTGTAGCGGTGTATTGGAATCCTTTTAGTCCTCGAAGCTCTTCTACTCCCAATACTAAGGTTGTCCAGCTCCAGTGAAGAATGCTCATTAATGATTCAAAGCATTCCTGTTTTAGAACAAGAAAATTGTGGGGAAAAAACATGATGAAAGCAAACAACCTGAAATAATGAACAATAATTAGAAAAGTGGTTTTCAAAGTGTGAGACAGCACCCTTTTAGCAGTGAGAAACTTCTGAAGCAGGGCACAAAGTTCCAGAGAGCTTCCTTTCTCCTGTCCAGGACCCTCATTATCTAAAGCTGCCTCACATATTTACAGTACTTCTGAGTTTTTTATTGTAGAATTCCCTTGTCTCAAACAAAGAATTTTATAGTGACCCAGACAACATTGTCAGTCATTTGTAACCCCACCTCATGTTTTTCCACTGCTTCTTCTGACTTTTTTCTTGTCATCCCAAAAATCAGTTGCAGAGGAAAAGCCTGAGTGGCTACAGAATCCTGTTCCATAGGTGGCACTATGAGATGTCTACACGGAAGCACTCATTCATTTAAAACATTTTGATACCATTCATTAATCAAGTTTCTGTAGCAATTTACATAGCATAAAAAAATCCAATATTCCCACATTTCCAACTTGATTGTCAAGAACAAAATTTAGAAATTGTTTACTGTTTTGTTTTGAAACATGACTTTAGGAGAAGGTTAGAGGTATTCTATTCTGTTCCTCCTTAAGTCCAAAAGTCTTACTGTAGTTACAGCTAGCATATATCTGTACAGCTTCCTCTGGAACTAATTATTTGTTCTGGGTGGGGACAGAAATCTAGACCAGGGGAAGGAATCATGCAGTCCTTCAGAGGTTGTGGGACTGCAAATTCCAGCAGCCCTAGCCAATAATGGAAAAGAATTCTTAGAGGCAGAGTCCAACAACCTCTGGAGGGCTACATAATATCTGGTCTATGAGCTACAATCAACATAACATTCAAAAATTTTGAGAAACATACCATTAGTGGGAACAAACAGGACATATAATGGGATATACTAGACTTGGACAAAGGCATACTACTAGGAAAACACTCACTGATTACTTTAATGTTGGTATTCAAGGTCACACAGACAGCCATATTTGGCAGCAAAGATCTGCATGGAAATTACTAACATTCCTTCATTCTGTGCATGAAAATAGGGGTTTCTACAGTGATTTCCCAACCTTAAATAGGACCTGTATGAGTGCAAAATTAGCACAAATAATTGAGCAATTAAGTTTTCTCACAATCTCATCTCAAGCAACTTCCTAATCCTTATAGCTACAAATATAGACCAGAAAATGAGTGGTCTAGTGAGCAAGGTCTATTGGTACCTCAGATAACCTCAAAGGGGACTATTGATTCCCACCTCCAAGTTTTAGGAACAAGATATCAATATTTATTTATTCATTTATACGATTCAATAGGTCTTCATTTAATTCCATTTAATTTACATAATTTATCCATATTACAGAACTTAATTTGACATTCGAAATTATCACCTAATCTGGTGTCAAAAAATCTATTTCTGCTATGGAAAGAAATTAGCCACCAAAGTAATGAATTAAAGTGTGTGCAGGCATTACATGGGATATGTACGTACACACACGTGCACACACACATCTACTATATAAAAGTCAAAGTTAGTTTATCTGTCAAGAGAAGACCTCATATGATTGCCTGCCTAAGAAGATTCTATGGAATCCTGGGGTTTGCAGTTCAGGGAGGAGCCTTTAGAATTCTCAGTCAAAGAGCTCTAAATAGGCTGGTTGCTAGGGAGACAAGGCCTAGCAGCAAAGACGAGGGCAGTGTATTCCTCTCAGGAACCCAACCTGTGGATGTTAATAACTCTGAATACAGATTGGATTGGGGAATATGGAGAAAAGTTACAGGTACTGGATAAGACAGTTCACAGAATTAGAGACACAGGATCTCAAATTTTTCTAACAAGTATTACCTATGAGAAAATAAAATCCTGGGCAATGCCGGGTATATAAGCTAGTGTGTGTACGTACACACACACACACACACACACACAAACACACACACACAAGCATCTTTACCCGGTATTGTCTGGGGTTTTTATTTTCCTCTTAAGAACTCACCAAACTGTCTTCTCCATTTCCTGTAACTTTGTCCCATATTTCCCACTGCAATCTATATTCACTTATTTGCATATACAGTTTGGGTTCCTCAGGGAGTACACTGTCCTCCTCCTTGCTGCTAAGCCTCATGTCCACAGCAACCAGCCTATTTCTGTACTTGTAAATTTCCCCCATATTCTCCAATCCAATCTGTATTCACAGTGGTTAACATACAGAGGTTGGGTGCCTGCGGGAATACACTGTCCTCCTCCTTGCTGCTAGGCATTGTCTCCATAGCAACCGGCCTATTCCAGTACCTGTAACTTTCCCCCATAGTCCCCAATCCAATCTGTGATGTCTGGTGATGCTGATGTACTGGCTCTTTTTTTCTTTCTGTTCTGTTCTGCGCAACGTCTTTAGGTTTTTCTGGGAGCATTTTTGGTTTTGAGTTTCAACTTTAAGATTCCTCACATATGGAACCCATACAATCTACTGTGTGAGGCGAGAAGACTTTGTAACTATGGCCATTTCTGCCCTACACTTTTATAGTGTTATTCCACTTTCAGCATCCTGTGGAATTCTGGGGTTTGTAGTTTGCTGAGGCCAAAGAGCTCTCTGGCTGAAAATTCTTAAATGCCCCTCCTTAAACTACAAATCCCAGGATTCCATAAGATGTTGAAAGTGGAATAATAACACTATGATATTCTAGTGTGGAAATGAGCTATGTTGTGTATGCCACTTTAATTTTTTTCACATATGCCCCCAAAAGTTTTCTGGCATCCTTACTGATGGTAGGCCTCATCCCCATAGCAACCGGCCTGAGGCCCAAGAGTTCTCTGGCTGAGAATTCTAAAGGCCCCTCCCTAAACTGCCAACCCCAGGATTCCATGGAATCTTCACAGCCAGCCAATCATATGAGGTCTTCTTGCCTCACACAGCCCATCATATGCTGATGCAGACAAACAGACAAACGCGCAGACAAACACTGACTTTTACATAGTAGATATATATGTGTGCGTGTGTGCGCACGCATGTGTGTATATCAATCAATCACAAGGAAAAAAAGACCTGTGTTTTCCTATTCTGCTTCTTGAACTCTGCAGAACTAATACAATACAACCTTAAACCAAGAATGAGTACATATTCATGCTATAAAAACAGGTGAAAATTTAGGTTTGCATAGAAAATGCTTTCCCTTGGCAATTAAAATAAAGTCCAATAGCCAAGTTTAAATGTTATAATAAACATTAATGGAATGATACTCACTACTGAGACAGTTCTGGCAAAAGATCGCTTTAGAATGTGCACAGGCTCACTTGTCTGCTGTTTTCCTTTCGATGCACTGCCATCACTTGTGGGCAGCCTAGAAGATAAAACAAAGAAATATCATTTTTTGGGCGGTACCGTATCACTCCTTAGAGAATTTCTTTTTTTTAATTTTATTTTAGATCCTTTACTGAATGGCTGAGGATGGGCACTTTTATCTCTGGAGACTTTGTTTGCTTGTGGTTAACTTCCCAGAGGCAGCATCCCAATGCTGGGTGAAAACCAAAAGTACCAGGATCTGGTTCCTCCCCATCCATTTTTTAAACTTTACCATTCAGTCTTGATTCTGAAGACATATATTCTACTCATTCTGCAAAATTCTGTATTCTTATAGTTTAAATTAAAGTTTACTGCTAGATTTTTGTGCCAGAGAAAAAGGCAAATATTTGATCTCTTCATCAGCAGAAAAGAAATTATTCTTCAAAAAGAACAAGAAGTTAGTGGTGGTGAGTGGAAGAAATCCAGAAAAGAGGCATGTTTAGTACATGAGGCTTGTCCAGGAAGACCTGGGTACAAAATCCACTCAGCCATAAATCTCAATATGTTCCCTTGGATCAGCTACCATCACTCAGACTAAAGCAACTCAGGAGATAATGAGTTAATCCTCTATATAAAACAGTGAAATCTTTGAAGAAAGAGAGGGATGTAAATGCAATAATTAGTAAATATAATGAAAGACTGTCTGAATGGCTAATCAATCTTCATGAAAAATTACAGAACAGCAATACTGCTAAGAAAGTGTTGCTGGTAGCAAACTATATATCTTGCTGAACACTGTATTAAATCTTTCTACTATCCCCATGTTAACTATCACCAGTTTGAAAGGAGAGAGATAATTTAAGCATTACCTGTACAATAATTGAGGGATTTGACCTGCATTAACATCAGTTCCATTATTCGACTTTTTGGAACTCTTAAACTGGAAGACCACTCTGAAAGAAGAAACATTATTCAAATACCAGTCATGTTGCCCATTTCAGATGCTAACATATTCAAGACAGTATACACAAAAGAAAAAAATTACCCATCATCAGTAGTGATGGACGCTTGTCCATGAGACCCACAATCACTGCTAGGACCAGACACTCGCGCCCAGGCTACATACCACCAGCCAGCTTGCAAAATAACTGGTTCATCAAACATCATAGCATACTTCTCCCTGAAAGAAAAAAAGGCACACAGATAAAAGAAAATAAATTTTAACATTTAAGATCCACAGCCCACAACAAACAGAAAATAATGAAATCCAACTCATTTACATACTTACATTATTACTTTCATTTTAAGGCTACTTTCCTACAAATTTTGGACCAAAATGATAACTTTATTTTAAAACAGTGACAGAATGCTCAATTTTATTATGGAGGTTAAGTTCTAATATTACAATATTTATGCAGGCCACAGATAGTTTTTTTTTTCTTGTAAGCAAGACTGGAGTTGCACTTGGGACTTTCATTGGTGAAACAGAGAAGAGCAAGTTTTGTCAAACTTCTTCTTCTTCCTGTGAGTAGGATCTTTTGGATAGAAGATGCCCTTAAATTCAAAGAGGGTGATACTGGGATTCAAACCCTTTTGTTGGGCATGCTTTATTTCAAGAATCCAGTCTGGTTCACTTCTTCCAATATTACCTACTGGATCTCTTCAAACCCCAAATTTAAAAGCTTTTTACTATTATCAAGTGGCTTCAGTGGTCAGGAGTACCTTTTTTCACTACCAAGTCCTGGAACTGCCTAGATACATTTATCTGTGCCATAGGAACTTACTACAACTTATTCTATGAGAAACTGCTTTTGAAGACGTTCTGGAGACTTGCAGGCAGTGAAGAAAGCAACCACAGAAGTGTTAATGGATATGTCTGCTTGGCATCAACAGACCTTAAAAATCTACACCGACTGCCTACTGATTAAGGGGATCAATTCAAAGTGTCAGTACAAAACTCTAACACATTTCCCCATATAATCCTGCTCCAAGCTGTGAAAACAGCTCTTAAGAACACCATCACTGCTGGAGACTTAAAAACATTAGGGCACTTCCTTTGCAACAGCACCCTACTTGTGGAATTCAATCTCTGCTAGTCTAAGTAGCTCCTATTCTATGTATCCTTTAGTGCCAACTCAGACGTTTCGTTTTGCTTTTAGCAGACCTTTGGATCTTGATGTTTTTATTTTTGAATTGTATCTGTATTTATTTTATTGTTATCTGTAATGAGGTGGCAATATTATAAATTTAATAAAATAAATTCCATGTACAAATGAGTTTGCAATGTTTTACATCCATTTTCGGTAAGGGTTACTACAAACTAGAACAGGTAGTAGTAGTATTACAACCATATTGCACAGCTTAAAATCAATTTGCAAAAATCCACCTAAAGATTTCCTAGCAAAAACAAGAACAGAATTGGGAGGTTCCCAAAATATAGTCATTCATTTACTAACACTGCCTTCCTACACACATATGGAACTAAGCTGCACTGAACTCAGTGGGACTTATATTTAAGTAAACATTGACAGGATTGTGTTATAAACACAGTAACCTTGTTGAATGATGGTACAAGGCATATAACTAAGCCTCCATGTCCCATGATTCCCTCTCATTCAGATTACTAGCATGAATTTTGTGTCTTGGTTACTTATAGTTACAAGTTTCACATCAACTGATATCAAAGCTATGCTGGAGAGACTGTGGTAAAATAGGAGATGGGCAACATGTATCACTAACATGTTTCTGGAGAAAAATATTAAACTGGCCAAGCAAATGTTGGGTCATAAAGTGCACTGTAGAATAGTGCTACTGTTAACTTCCAAATTTGAAAATGAAAATGAACGATTTCTAAATAATGATCTTATAGCATGCCTGTTAAGAGCTGCAAAATTAGAAAAAGTGAAATCATAAAAAACTTTAGAAGATATTCCCATACAAAAGTAGATTAATAGTGCATGGTCTATATCACTGTCAGAAAAGCTAACATATAAAATAAGACAAGCAAGAAGAGGAACCAAGGAGGATAAATTTGAAAAGAAAAAAAAAAAAGGAAACCATTTATTTTTATGCTATATGTGTGCGCTCTGGATTTAAACCACCATTTGATTAAACCCTTTTATAGAAAAGCATATTCTGAATGTTAAGAATAATATACAACTCATTTGTCAGTATTCTAAAGATGAGTTAGATTCATGGAGATTGTGATACACGTTTATTAACTAAGACTGGGAGGTGGTAGGAAGGAAAAGATGAAAATTGAAAGAAAATTGAATGTTACATTATATGCCTAAGTTAAGGAGTGTTTTTTCCAGATATAGCATTATTATCTATATTTGATAAGGTTAATTGTACCCAGGCCATGAAGGATTTAATTACAAATTTATTAACTGCAGCAAGGTTAATTATATGAAGAAAATGGAAAGTTTAAGAAGATTTTCAAATAAAGGATTGGTATAAAGAAGTGTGGAAAATTGTGATTAATGATAAATTAGCATGTCAAATTAAGCTTAGAAAAGGAGTAATGAAAAGGAATTATTTTGAAGCAATATGGAAGATATTTGTGGAAAAGGTTTTAATAAAAGAGGGAACTGTCATACCTCTACAAGAAGAGTTACAGTTTTGGAAGGCGGAGTAAGCTGAAATATAATTGGCTCTGGAGACGGGTTCACATTTAGGGTTAGGGATAGTATTAATATATTTAGTAATAAGATCATATTCAGCAATAGCAATAGATTAAATATAGTTGAAAAGGATAGAGTTAAGAATGAAATAATAATAATAATAATAATAATAATAATAATAATAATAATGATGATGATGATGATGATGATGATGAGTATAATGAGAATGAGATTTAGATACATGTAACAAAAATATATAAGCAATATGACATACAATATGTTGAATAAGTATATAATGATAAAGCGTTTGGAGAGAAATAGTAATGTAAGGATTTTTTGGTGTATTTTTTCTCTTTTTACTTTTATGTTAATCACGTGTTTCTGTTTTGTTCTTTTTTCTTTATAACCAATAAAAATTTTTTAAAAAAAGTTAAGGAGTGTTTGGAATAGAAAAAATGTACATCTTTTTTTAAAAAAATTCAGAATGATCAATCACAGATAACTATGTAGCACAGTGGAAGATGTAATATTGCTTCACTAGTTGCCTCCATTTTCTTTTTATAACTCATTTTGATTTTTCCATAATCCACAAGAATCCAAAAAAGTGATAAATACTGAAAAATTTCCCTCTGCATGCATATCCCCCTTTGGAAAAGAAAAAGCAGTGGGAACCAATGCAGTTTAAAATAAGCAAAAGAACAAATGACAAATGAGAGAGAAATCGCAAATGCTCTGACATCTTGTATTCATCTATATTGACTAATTTTATATTTCTTGTCAAAAGAGTGTATTTTTGACAAATTTTGACACATAAGTGCAATTTATAATTATATCTATCTGCAAAGAACTCTGTACAAGCAAACAAATCTATATCCAAAATATAGAATATACTATCTTATATTCAAAATAAAAGCAATAAGTTTTTTTACTTTACCTTGCAGCACAATCATATGCTAAGACGTCAGTTTCAGCAAGAAGGTCACCATCCGTCTCGTGATCACCTCCATCCGGACCCAGTTCAAACAACTGAAAAAAGAAGCCTTTAAGAGTTTTACTTTCCTGCTTTATTTATATATCATTCCCCAACATCTTTCCCTTGTCTTTCTTCTCCATCTTCCTTTCCAGATCCAGCTAGATCAATTGGATGTTGAAGTCTAAAGTTGTATTTAAACAAGCACCAAAAGGTTTTTTCTCTTACCTTTATTTTAGCAGTGTATTCACCCCTGCCTCCAAAGAGGCCAAGCCCACCAAGCAAAATGTCAGTATCAGCACAAAAGCGAATTGCTTCTACTGAGTGAGCTGAGTAACCCCAACCTCCTCCATGACCTAAAAGAAAACATAATTCAGGTCTTTAGACAATACATAATGTATTACATGAAGGAGTAACTATATGTATATTTAATGCGTGGCTACACACTTTCAAATCTGTTGACAATATTATAGTCTTCTTTGGAATACACTTTCATCACAGCTTGTGTTTCTTCTTCTGTATTTGCCACTCCCATTTTTAAGTCCTGCATAGCAGCCAATGTATCAAGACAACCTAAACAAAACAGAAACAAAATTGTAGTAGTAACAATTATTAAATCCAACTATAATAGTTTTCCTTTAATTCTCCTGATCAAGAGGAAGAAAAAAACTTTTCTTTTAATTAATCCCCAAAGACAATGGCATCAGTAATTTTGTATTTTACTCTACCTGCATTTTAGGAAAGATAATCACACAAAGGTTAAGGTAGAATGTGTGAGATACATTTCAAGATGATCTGGAGAGCCTCCTGCCCACAACTGGTAACCCCAATTAAACAGAATTGTTTATGTTAGCTTTTAACAGAGGTACTGAAATTACCATAAAATACACTCTGAACAACTAAATACCTTTTTGGTATTTTATCTCACTGTAAAATAATTCCTTTAGATACAAGTTCCACGCCGTACTGACCAATTTTTCAATTTCTCAGCTTTCTAAATTTTATCCACACTACCCACTAACATTTTCCAGGTAGGTTTATAAAATTATACATAAATTCAATTAAATGAAACACAGACACAGTTTTGGGATTTAAACCTTGTTCGTACCTATCAAGATCAGAACGGAAAGTTACTTAAACAAGAAACACATTTGCTGTTTAAAACATAACAAAGTGTGGATTAAGTGAAGTGCTGCCATTCATCACTGAAAGCTGTCAACTAAAACCACAAAGAATTAGGACAAATAAAACACATTTTGCTAGCACCTAATCAAATTATACATGATCAGTTAATGTGACTCATACCTAAAATGTGCAAAGCTGCATGTGACCTCGTTGTAAGAGCTTTGGATCCTGTTGGTAGAGCTAGTTCTGGGCTTAGGATGCTACAACGGGATTGCATGTCAGGTGCTGAGGGAAGTCTGGAATCAGCTACAACTGCATTGTAACTCCACAGTTCTCTTGTATTTGGTCGAAACCTTGCCAAAAGAAGACATTGTTTCAATGTAATGGACTCTTTTTCAGAGTTATACAACCTAACCAATTCCTACATATGTTTCTCAGGCATTCATGTTCTTTCATTTTGCAAGGGATGCTAGAGCAAGAGTGAGCTCACTCAGCCTCTAGTCAAGTATGAAAAAAAGTTGTGGGTCATGAAGAAATAACAAGGCTAACGTCTCTGTGACAACAGCTACTATTAAGCAGCATCGTGATAAGTTATGTAAGGCATCTTTATATGAAATACACTCTATGGAACTCAGAAAGACTTTCTTTGTAGTAAACATGCCGGGATGGGGCTGCAAGTCTCTGCAAGCAAGACTCTCCTCAAGTATTGGCAGCTGCTGGATACAATAAGGAAATTATGCCAAGCTCTTGAGAGCTCTTGAACCTCTTTATGTGCCACTTATTTTAGCATTCAAGCAGAAAGTCATTTGTGAAACTGAGAGGGAAGGCACACCTAAAACGTTAGGTTCTTGACATATAGGGTTCCTGGATTCTTTATCTTGACATATGCTCACTAATGCCAGTTCTTGGACCCTATATTCCTGGCATCCAACAACTGCCTTCAACATCCAGGCCTTGTTTCATAAATCAAGTCTGTCATCCCTTTAGCTTCAATTTCTTCCTTCCCCATTCTTTCCTACCCTCTCCCATTCCCATTCCCTTTCTCACTCTACTTTCCATGTTATTACATGCTCCATTTTTTATGTGCATACTCCCTGTACTCACATTCCATCATGCAAAGCCAGAAGGATTTGAAAAAATACAAACCAATGGCAGACACTTCTAGTTAGGCTTCTACACTAACAACCTTAACAAAGTTAGGAATTTCAACATTCCAAGAGAAGAACCAACTGGCTGCAGACAGAACGTATTTTCACTTACACACTGCGTTTTTAAAGTTCCTCTCCTCCTCTCCCATTATTTTGTTTTCATTTATAACAGATACTACCAATCAATACTTACCTCCAAACAACATCATAAACAGGATCTAGACATACACCAAATCCTTGCAAGTCCTCCTGTTCAGAATCGTTAAATGTTTTACAGCTTCCATCAACTTTATTTATCAAGAGACACTTAAATGGAGGAGGCTCTGATATAGAAGCAGGTACCAAGCCTGGAGAAAATGTAAGCAGAAATCATGTATTTACTTCCCAGTCATTCCTTTAAATTCAAATAATATCCAGAAGTGAAATTTTCCTCAAAATTTGTTTTGAGGAAATCAATGCACCAACAAAAGTGGCCAAAAACAGAATGAGAGTGAAGTCACTGGTTCCTTTCAATTACAATGAAAGACTAAATGAACCTTGCCTATTATATGCCTGCTAGCAAAGATCTCTGAAGTAGCAAGTACATGAGAGTTAATGAGAGCTTCATCAATCCGAAGAAAAGTCTGGTCACCACTGGCTCCAATCCAAGTAGCTTTGCGTCCATATTTAGATCCTATATTAGGCATGGGTGCTGGTTTTGCGTTCCAGTAAGGAATATCCAAAATAGGCCTGCCAAGTTGTCCTTTCTAAAGATAATGGAAATGAGAAATGGAAATGGTTACAAATTCAGACATTACATGGACTGGTGCTATCAAAAATTCATACAGCTGCAAACACCAACTGTAGCATTACATTGCATAAACAGTATAAGCCATTATTTTATCATTTTTTTCTATATTTTCATAAACTATTTAAGCTTCAATTGTTACAAGTATCCACTACTTGCACATTGTAAAAACTGGGTTTCAGTATTATTAAAATTAAATTTGTAATTAGTGATGGCTGAATTCACCTAGGCCCAATAAGGAACAGATACTACTGAAATGAATTAGTTTAGATTGATTAGATCAGGTCCAAAATAAATCACCTAAGCAACATGAACGATTGAGTCTGGACATAGATGCACCTCTGTCCAAACAGTAAACCCACCACCATGCTTTCTCATCAAAACATGGCTGTGTCAATAGGAGGAACAGTATATTCCACAGTCCCCAGAGGGTCTAGATAGTGTAGGCCAGCCCCTTGGACCTAACTGTGACACAGTTCCTCTTTCCGGTGGAAAGATGGCATTAGATAATAGTAATTAAGTTGAGCCAAAACCATTATGAAAAACTGGGTCTAAATGAGATGGGGTTTAGGTCTGACTCAGAAGGAGTATGGGAAGAGATTTAAACCTAGAGAAATCTGTTTTCACCTTCTCTAGTTCCACAAGCTTGATCACTTTATAAATTTTCATTTTCCCTATCCCATCAAGAAAACCAGCATTGTTTGAGCATAGGACTACAACTCTGGAGACCCCCATTCAGCCATGGAAATCCACTGAATGACCTTGAAGAAGCTACACTCCTTCAACCTAAGAAGGCAAAGGCAAACCCCTTCTCAACAAATTTTCCATGAAAGCCCCACCTTTGGGTCACCATAAGTCAGAAACAACTTGAAGGCACCCAACAATAGCAGCTGTTTAAAATCATGAAACACACTCCACATAAAAGCAACTTATTAGGACAAGAAAAGAAATGTTTAAAAATTCTTACAGAGAAGCTTCCAAATGTGAATACTTGTCCATCCATTAACAGAATAGCTGTATGATTGCTGCCAGCAGTAACTTGTGTGCTAGGTCCTGGTAGTGCCTGTACCAGAGTAGGACATCCCCTAAGTCAGAATAAAGCCACTGTAAGTGCATCTATAAATCCTCTAATGAAAACATCCAACCCACACATACTGTGCCTGACAGTAATGAATAAAGTTGAAGTGGTACAGTTAAATCAAGAATATGAAAAAGCTGTAATATATTTAGCAGAACTGTGAAGAACAAACAAAATAATTCAGACTGTAAGAATAGCTAACAGTGGACATTAGTATAAAGCCAAATGCACAGTTTAGTAGTTTGAATACTATTAATAATATCCATGTCATTTTTCAGTTGTGAGGAACACAGAAGTGACCATTTCATTCTTTTACTCTAATCTGTATCATCTCATGTAGCCCTTTGGAAAATTTAGGGCAAGGGTCACTATTTGCATCTTTCTGGATCCTATTACATTCCACCCCACTCTCACAACTGCATAAATAAACTTTATATCATGAGGCCTTGATTATCGCTCTGTACTGCATCTGAAGAAGTTGATTTATATCCGTGGAAGCTCACGCTAAAATAAAAACCAGTTAGTCTTAAAGGTTAGTCTATACTAACTCTATTGTCCCTCCTTTTTATTACTGTAATTTATTTACTTTCTGTAACTATTGTTACACTGGACACACAAGTGCAACAACAGTTATAACTCTTATAGTGATCCTCATACAACGTTAGCTACCAGATGTAAAGCCGAAGGCTTTCACAGCCGGAATCCATAGGTTGTTGTGGGTTTTTCAGGTTTTGAGGCCGTGTTCTATTAGTATTTTCTCCTAACGTTTCGCCTGCATCTGTGGCTGGCATCTTCAGAGGATACACACACATATACACCCTGAAGATGCTAGCCACACAGATCCAGGTGAAACGTCAGGAGAAAATACTAATAGAATACAGCCTCAGAACCCGGAAAACCCACAACAACCTTAGCTACCACATCTCACTAATTCATTACTCTGCTACTCTCACCATGAAAAACAAAAAGGCCTGCATCTTTCAATTAGACAAACCTTAGAAATGTGGAAACACAGCTCATATTATTATCTAATATATATTTAATTATTATGTTTCTCTATAGCTCTATTGTATGTATAGTTGCCAAGTGAAACTAATATAAGTAAAGATATCTTTGTAAAATCTACAGCTGCCAAAATGGAGTATGTCCCAACATTTAAAAACTAAAGGTTAGTCATGAGACAATTCTACTGCTTTACTATAATTTACATCCCATAGTTCTGGGCTCTCTCTCATGCCAATGCCCAACTTCAAAGAAAGAGTTGGATTGGTCTGAGAAAATTTTTAGAGTAATTCTGTAAACAAAATAAAAAAATGAAATCAGTTCACAGACACAACAGTTATACTTTTGTTAAAATACAAACATACCTGGAATTAACATCACCATGACCAAGCTGCCCATGCTGTCCATATCCAAATGTGTAAACATCTCCATTTTCCATCAATACAACTAAGGATTAAAATACAATGTTTTGAAACACAATGTTTTGAAGTTTGCATTCTTATACTATGAATTCATTCCAACACACCCAGTAAAGTGAAACCAGCTGACTTCATAGTGTGCAAAATCTGATACCAAAACATTCAAGAAAAATGGTACCTTTGTTACCACGGTTATGATACGTCTGGTGAGAGCACTAGATATCTCTTGATATCAAATAATTTGGCCTTTATTTGACCTTTCTCTGCCACCCTACTCCATGTGTTTGCAGAGGTCCACCAGACAAGCACGTATTAGGCGCGGCCGTTAATGGTTGTAAATTCCAAACCTCATTTAGGCAGGCAACTTAAGCCGCTCCGATGCTTCAGGGAACACCTTGCAAACCAGCCTTGCTTAGTGCGACTTTACACAAAGCCACATGGCCGAGTGGCGAGCCATTCCTTTATGTTGAGCCATTTGCATACTGGCCATACTACTGTCATCAAGCGCTAAGCCCATCATGTAAAACCTGACCTTTTCCAACGCTTTTGTCCAGTTACAAATTTCCTTTGTTCTCACCGAGCATGGCATGGCCTATAGGTAAAATCCACCCTATAAAAAGTCCCCAAATCCGAGCCTTCCTCGGAACACTCTGGACTGCTATCCTGCCTTGCTGTCGGTTTGTCCAGCGAGTCGCCCCCTCAACAAACCGCGCTGAGCTTTCCTCCCCTCGACCTCCTCTTCTCTCCAGGACTATGAGACCAGGTGTCGTATTACCCATTCCCCAAAAACTCTCCATTTCTATTTCTCAGTTAGTTAGTATACGTCTTGTCTTTTGTGTTGTTTGTTCTCAATAAAATACTGTTTGTTACTTTAAAACTTGTCTAGCCGCTCTCTGACCCGACGCTGTATACATAGGGTAAAA
The DNA here is from genome assembly GCA_948474755.1 of Ctenosaura bakeri. Taxonomy (NCBI): domain Eukaryota; kingdom Metazoa; phylum Chordata; class Lepidosauria; order Squamata; family Iguanidae; genus Ctenosaura; species Ctenosaura bakeri. The sequence goes on along the minus strand of CAOLHI010001648.1, from coordinate 296,346 downwards.
GATCCTAGTAAAAGTTACCCTGCTTCTCGTTAGCTTAAGAGAGTGCTCGAGTCTAATTTCCCCCATCTTGTGTTTTTATTTGGTAATTTGGGCGCCCCTCCCGGGACCCCCAACATACAGGGTAACACCTTGGTCTATCGAACAAAAAAAATGCATTAAAGAACTACTAGATAGGGAGGATTACAGACAAGTAATACAATGCTTCTAGATACTTGCATTTAAGAACAGAAATACATGATTATTTAACACCAATATCCAAAGAGTTTTCAAATCTTCTCTAAGGAAGTATAACATACAAGTATAAGGAAGCACAACAGTCCCAAGTACTTACAGCTAACATGGGAAATTAACATGAGACAACATGACAGAAGTGTTGTAGTTTTGTACCTGAATGGTGGAATCCACAACTGACTTGTACTGCTCGGAGTTCACAGTCAAAGCGGACAGCCCCAGGTGGATAGGTTGTGATTTTGCTGGCATCTTTCTCACTTCTATCACCACTTCCATCTACAAAAGTAATACGTAATTATACCAGATTTTGTTTTTCCACAAGCTTCACAATAAGTAGCTATCAAATCACATGGCAGTAGACCAAGAACAACTGACAGGGCAATCAAAAGAATTATGTAATGAAAATATGAGTTGGGGTTAATTAAAATGGTAGCTATGAAAATGGTAACCATGAAAATCTGAGATTTTTCAAGTACCTGTCAGATTGTTAGTGACAATCTGATATTCTATGGTTTTAAACATTACATGGGTCACTCAGCAAGTTCAGCAGGATGTACATTACATATGAAGCTTAAATTAAGCACGCAGAGGGAGAAAGACAACAAATCAAAGAATTATAACGCCGGGAAAAGTTGTTATCTATGCATTGGATGGATTATTTCTAGTGTTCACAAAATGATGAAATTTAAGTATAAAAATGTACATAAGCAGCTTTGACTTTGTCTTCAAATGTGTAACATTTATGCTATATGCCACATTAGGCTTGCAGAGAACTTCCCAGAATCTTAATACCTATAACAAATGAGCAATGGCATGCATTGAGAAGCACATTTAATCTGAGTGCTGGAATGACCATAGTCATCTAATTGGACTGCAAACTGACCTAAGCATCATTTGAAATGAATTATGAAATCCAGAACTATTAACCATGAGAATACTCTTCAAAGCACAGGGTATTCACATTACATGAGTTGATTTTCCTTTAAAGAGCTGCTGTTTTAAGTTTTAAAAATGGAAGTAAACCAAAGCAGAGCAAAATGGGAAATATTTTATCAAGATGTACGTGTGTGAAGTATGGCTGAATTCTTAAAAACATATGAACTAGAGAGTGCCAGGAAAGATTTTCCAAGGTCAGTGGATGGGTCTTTACATACTATGAGAACTGCTGATATTACATATACCGGTATTCTTCATGACCTATTACAACCAATTCATTCAGTTCACTCTGTGTCATTAATCCAGCTTTAGAAAATGTAAGCAAAATCCTGAAAAGCCTAACATATTAGCAAAAACTTGAAGGTATAGGATTTATACAATTGAGCCCAAGCACAGAAACTGGAGTTTCTTCTGGAACAAGTGGAACATTCTAGCACATAAACATAAATAAAACTTTACAAATAAAACTTTACAAATAAAACTATACAAGTATAAAGACCCACAGGTAATATGGAACAGTCAACGTCACTGCATAAAAGTCAAGCAAGTTTTAACTCTGAATTTTAATTCTATTGGCAATATCCAACTGTGAGCTTCTGCTGGCAAACAGCAGATGTGGGTGGAACAAAGACATAATCTTCCTCAGCACTGTAGCCCCTTGTGAACCCCAAAACTGACTCAGAGAGCCGGGTGGAACAAAGGAGGAAAGACAGTTTCAAATGCCGTCTCTGTTTAAAAATGCCAGTTAAATGCTTTGAAAGGCTGCAGGGAAAAGCAGCTGCCTAAAACACGAAGTTAGCTCAAAAATAAGGGTAAGGTAATAAATAAGGTATATGAGGAAAATGGCAGAAATAATAACAAAATATAGTGCTTCTTAATATAATATATCATACTGTTGATGCTTCCAATTACGAAATGAACTGAGACAGAAAAAGAATGTTACTAATTCCATGTCAATTAACATTTTAAGTGAAATGGGATCAAATATACACTGTAACAAGGGCATTAAAACTCATTTTTCAATTAAAAATTTTAACTCCAATAATCAAAACCCATGTTACTCTACAGCAGGGTAGAAAAAACACAGGAGTCAACTTTTTTTTTCCCTATTTCCAAATGCCCCCTAAGGTGGTAGGTACCTTTTCACCATGCTGCCCGCCCAGGCCATTTTAGGCCCAGAAAAAACCTTTTTGAATCATAGAATCATAGAATCATAGAAATGTAGAGTTGGAAGAGACCACACGGGCCATCCAGTCCAACTCCCTGTCATGCAGGAACACCCTCAAAGCACTCCCGACAGATGGCCATCAAGCCTCTGCTTAAAAACCAAAAGTAAACCAGAAGTAACTTCTGAATACTTCCTGCTTTGAAAAAAAAAAAAAAAGGGCTTCTCCTGAGCCTATAATGGCCTGGGGGGCTAAAAACATGGTAAAATTGCCTTCCACAGTCCCTAGAGGGCTTTTTTCTTTTCTTTTCTTTTCTTTTTTGCAGTTGGGGTGTGCAGTAGGGGGCTGAAACCCCACCAAGGTCTCCCAGGGGTCTAATGGGGCTTCCTAGCCTCCCACAGTTGCTCACCCTGATCTACCATAAGGGTAAGAAATTCAATTATTTTCAATCTTGCAAATTAAAACAATGTTTCTTTTTTATTTTTGTATCAAAATTTCCATCCAATTAGATAACAGTATCTTTATACAATTAATACAACCATATGATACTGTTATCACGGTTATGATATGACTGGTGAGAGCACTAGATATCCTTTTGATATCAAATAATTTGGCCCTTGCTTGACCTTTCTCTGCCACCCTACTCTACGTGTTTGCAGAGGTCCCCAGGACAAGCACGTAAGGGTGCGGCCGTTAATGGTTGTACATTCCAAAACCCCATTCAGGCAGGTAACTTAAGCCTCTCCGTTGCTTTAGGGAAAAACCTCCCTGCAAACTGGCTTTATCCACACAAAGCTGCACGGCCAAGAGCCAAGCCATTTCTTTATGTCGGGCTATTAACGAACTGGCCACGCTATTGTCTTAAGAGCTAAACCCATCATGCAAAATCTGACCTTTTCCAACTCCTTTGTCCAACTCCAAATTCCCTTAGTTCTCACCGAGCATAACATAGCCTGCAGGTAAAATCCACCCTATAAAAAGTCCCCACTTTTGGGACTTCTTCGGACTTCCATCCAGCCTTGCTGCCAGTTTGTCTAAGGAGCTCCCCTCAGTCAGCCATGCTGAGCTTTCTTCCCCAGAACCCCATCTTTCTCTCCAGGACTACGAGACCAAGTGTCATATTACCCATTCCCAAGCTCTCTATTTCTGTTTCCAAGTTAGCTAGTATGTGTGTTGTTTTATTTGCTGTTCATCTTCCAATAAAACTGTTATTTTTGTTACTTTTAAACTTGCCTGCTTGCTCTCTGACCTGAAGCCGTTGACATAGGGTTAAAGATCCTTGCTAAAGCTACCCTGCCTCTTCTTTAGCTGAGAGAGTGCTTGAGTTTAATTTCCCCAACTTGTGTTTTTATTTGGTTATTTGGCGCCCCTCCCAGGATCCCCAACATACAGGGTAACAATAGTAACCCCTCCCAATTTATTCATCTTTATACCTTATTTTGAGTTTTCCCCAAATTATATACTATTTCTAGAATCTTCTTTATCTGAACCTACTTTATGTGAAATATCTTTTTCTTCCCAATCATCAAATACTTACATTTTACATAAAATATACAGATTCCTATCTTTTTTAACAGCTTTGCCGCCCTTAACATTACCACTTAACTATTAACTCTTTACCTAGCTTTACTTTTAACCCATTCTTGCTCAAACTGTTCAGTTGAGTTCGCTTTTATCAAACTAGATAGCTTCTCCACTTCCATCATGTCCATAGTTCCTTCCTTTAATCAATTGGTGGTTCTGATTTTTCTTTTCAGTGTTCTGCAATATATAATCAGGCTACCATTATTAGATATTAGATTCGCTTCTTATTTTTCCTTAGCTCTTTGTTATTCCCAATTATATTTAGCAGGGAAGTAAAAAGGATCCTATTCCCCATTTCAGGAAAAAAAACTGATTAACCGCACTGCTTTGTTTAAATAAGCCACGCTGAGCTTGCCTATGACACTTTTTTTCCCTAACTCTGTGCATGTCTTCTTCATTTTCTAGTTATTGAAACTTCACCAGCAAATACACATACACTTCACTACCATCTCTTCATTTTCTGTTAAAGTTGGCTCCCAGACTTGAGACTTGACTTGAAAGAAACCTGCAAGTACCTGAGATTCAACTTGAGACTTAACTTGAGGCTTGGAGTAAAAGACTTAAATATATCACTGCCAAGCACATCGCTTTCCATCAAATTTTCCAAACACAAATACCAAATCAGACTAGCTCAGTGTAGTACACCCAGGGTTGGAAATCATGTGACCCACAGACCACATGTGGCCTCTGGGCTCCTACTGCCTCGATCCCCAGCACAACAACCCAATTAGGGTGTATGCGCAAATTTTAATGGGGGGAACAAAAACTGAATTGGGACCCTAGCCACAAAAAGAGCCTCCCAAATTTCCCCAAAGCAACCAGGAGGGACTACCACTTCCAGACGCCCAACATAACAGATACAGTTTTACTATATATCCCATGTAAGGTCAATAGTTGTGAAATTTGGTCCTCTGACTCCCATATATGTCCACCCTGATTCTTTTCATGTTTCAGATGTCAAAGACTGAACCCTAAAGCTTCTACATACAAACTATGTGCTCCTCTACTTTTTTTCCAAAGTAATTATTTTAAAATGAACATACAACGTTACAACACATTACCTATTGCAAATCACAAATTACAATTTACATTTTTTTTTGCCAGTCCCCACTCCCTCAATCCCCGTCAATGACTTTAAAGGGAAATTTTAATAACCATTACCCAAAATGTGGAATATTTTATCAGTAGTTTATCTCACTTCTTCGTACCCCTTTTCATCTTTAACCTGTTCAATCCAGAAGCCCCAACTGTTCTGCCAATTTCTTACATTTATTTGCCCATTATATCTCCCTTTCCTTTCCCTTCGAAAGTCAAATAGGAGACATTCCACTATATAATGTGTCCAATTCTTTTTATCTCAAAATTGTTTATTTTTCCTGTACATGCTATTAGCACACATATAGCTCTTAAAAAGATTTTTATTATGTAGTCTTCTGATTTACTTAATCCCAATTTTCTAAGGTTCAAGATTAAACAGAACTCTTTATTGATCCGGAGGTTTCTTCCCATTGTTTTATTTATCTCTTGGATAATTTCTAACCAAAAGTTTTGTACATGGTAACACTTCTACCACATATGAATATATGTCCCTTTTCGCCCACATACGTGCCAGCAATTTGATGATGGTTTTTATTTATCACTGAAATCTGATGTGGGGTTTTGTACCATTTACTAATTAATTTTAATTGCTGTTCTCATGTCTCCTCTACTGAGTTATGGGACTCCCTAATTTGGCTGCTTATACACTCAGTCTAAAACTACAGAAGGGATGAAAAATAGAAACAAATTCCAATATATGAAATATATTTTTAAGGAAGACCGAGCATGCAAGATGGCTAACCAAAGTTACATGCTATAGCCAACTAATACAGTCAGCCCTCCACAATTGTGGGTTTCACTTTTGCAGATTTGATTATTCATGGATTACTTGCTGTCACCTCTACTGCCTTGTTATGCCATTTCTAATACAAACTGCAAGCCTAGTGAGATTGAGAAACTATGAATGAGGCTTGTAAGTCCCTATTAAAAATGGCATGGGGCAGAGGTGGAGGTGGCAGTAAGCTCCACCAGCCAACCACTTCTGTCTTGTGAAGGAAGCCTGATGCCTCAAAGGAATCCATGGTGGGTTAAATATGGTTATCATACTTTTTTGTGTGTTAAATATGGATTGGAAGGGCTTAGAGTTATTCACATTTTTTTCATTTTCATGGGGGTCCTGTGCCCCTAACCCTAGCAAATGTAGAGGGATGTAATTAGAAAATGTCGTATCAGACAAAAAAAGAGAGAGATAAGATCCAATGGCAGACTCCAAGGAATTAGAAAGGGAGCAAAGACCAACCCCCAACAGTCACTGCGTCCAAAACTAGTTACAGAGGCCAGGAAAACCATGTGGAGCCAGTTTTGGGCTGCAGGGGGAGGGGAAGAAAGTTCTGCCAGCAGAACACTGGATGTAGACCCTAGATTTTTTTTTTGAAACAGAACTTAAATGTGTGTTTTTTATATTTCAAAGAAAACAAAGTGTTTTGCATTATTATTAACCTTATATAATCACACTATTAGGTGAATTGTGCAGTGCTCAGTTTTTCCTAATTTCAGCATAAAATATTCAACAAACTCAGCAACTTACACTGAGAAATTTTTACAAATCCCATACTTTTTTCAAGTATTATTTTTATCAATTAATAAAATATCAATTAATTGTGCTGATTCTGTCAATTCCTACTACTGTTGCAACTGTTTTCTTGATAAAATCATGCTCTACTGAACAGTAAAAAGACACCATGCTTATAATAGGCCTGTTGCAAATGAAAATACTGACATATACTACCACTTCACCATTTTTGTCTTTAATGACTTGTACACCTCAATTTTAACAAGTTAGCAGATACTAAAGATAGCGCTACATATATTAAAATACTGTTGCCAATGACGCCTCGCACACTCTATGTCTGAAATAAACACTGAACTGTCACTTCTAAGTTGCATTTTCTGCCTCATACTGGCTCTCAGAACTTAACTGCATTCGACACTGTGACTGCCTAAGCCGTTCACAGAGGCTTTTGAGAATGACAGACAGTCTGAGCCCCCAAGATACAGCATAAGCAGATTCTATAACCTACAAGGGGATTACATGGATACCTTTGCAAGGGTAAAACAGACTACTAGGAGGAACTTGGAAGTGAAATACCTGCTGTTTGCTGGACATATGTTAACTGTCTACATATGCTAAGCATGTTCAGATATATTTCCTCTCGCTGTAGGTACAGTAAAATTCAAATTCCTCTCTAGTTCTTGCCACCCTCTCTTAACAGATATAAAAGGGAACATTTGAACCATGAACTTGTATGCATAACTTACCGAAGAGATTCTTCCTTACTTTGGATTCTGAAACCAGTTAACATAAATGCAACATCTATGTCTGAAATTTCAAATAATGCAGTGGTTGTATATAGGAGATTCTTATAATATTCAAGATCTGGAAAAGGGACACTGCCTCTAGCAATTCCAAATAAAGATAACAAGTAAGTATTCTTTATAAATTAGGCACCAAGGACTTGAGTAGTCTAGCTTAAAGTGCAAGCAGTGCAGGCCCCTGGGCCATATTCACCTTCTCTGAATTGCCACTGTACATTCTCTTGGAACTCAGACATTGACAGAATGAAAACACATTTTCACAGGAAAGCACTGGGAAAGCTTCTATTACATGGCCTGCCTCTCATCATAAGTCAACAGGTGACTTGAAGGAGCATACACACACAATTTAACGTATTATAAGATAATTATAATTATGTATTATCAAGCTTAAATACGCTTTTTGAGAAGGCATACACAACAAAGTACTATAAAGCATCTGAACTTAATATTTTAAAATTTTAGTTGCTCTGTATATAGCATACACATTACACTGTATTTCTGAAAAAGGAAAGTAAGTACACACACAGTTCACTGTACTGCACAATAAGATATCTTATCTTCACAATTCAGTGACTGTGATCTCTTATACCTAAATAATTCAGTAATTTTTTTTTTCAAAAAAGCTACTTTGCAGAAAGCCTTTAGCAGAATATTCAATTGCTATTTTAACAGACTTAAAACATTTTTGTAGTTTTGCCAAGAGATTTAATTTTGCCAATGGATTTAGTTAATACAGTCCTCCTTCCACATTTGTGGGTCTGACCTTTGTGAATCTGATTATTTGCGAGGTGTCCTGTTGCATCCCCCCCATTCTCCCCCTCCCATTCCCCTGTCTTCTCTGGGTGTGGCCCTGCCCCCTTGCATTTGCTTGCCTTTTGCCCAGACACCTGGAGGGAAGGCAGCACACCTGGACAAAGCACAAGCAAATGGGGGGAAAGGCACATGCACACCTTCTCCAGGTGTGGGGCTGCCCCCTTGTATTCTCTTGCTTTTTGCTCTGGTGCCTGGAAGGAAGGCAGCATGCCTGGGCAAAACACAAGTAAATGAGGGGGATGCACACATGCACCTTCTCCGGGTGCAGGGCTGCCCCCTCACATTTGCTTGCCCTTTGCCCAGGTGCCCGGAAGAAAGGCCAGCATTCCTGGGCAAAAGGCAAGTGAAAGGCAGAGAGCCCTGGAAGGGAATAGGAGGGGGAGCACTCACTTGGATTGGGAAGGAGTTATTTACAGGGGGTTTTTACTTTTGTGAGAGCTCTATGCCCTGAACCCTCACAAAAGTCAAGGGGCTACTGTATACTAATATAACTCTAACTAAATATATACTATTTAATTACATACAATCTAGCTAAATATGCTAACTAATATAACTGTTTGAGGTTTCTACCTCCAATGACTTTTTACCTGTTTGGAACAGAATCTTTTTCTTGCAGTGCACTAATGAAGAAAGAGTGTTCTATCTGTCATGTTCTGCATGACCAGAAGTTATTAAACGTTTAAATGCTTTCTTCAGAAATGGGAATATCGGTTTCCTATCCAGAGAACAGACAGCTGCTGTCAATTTCACAATTTCCAAGAAAAATACATAAACAAAAGAATGTTAATACTATTTAGACCACATATATTTCCTAACCTAGTGGAAAGAATTATTTGACCATCTTTCCTTTTACTATTGATTAAACAGGGGAACAACAAAACAAATGTAAATGAATGAAAGAAAAGGAAGTTTACTACAGTAAAGAAGCTCAATAGTGAAAATATGTTTTCTTTTCTCCTCAGGTTATAGAAGAAGCCAGAAAAGTCCAACAATTTTGTGCACTATTCTTAAACCCAGAGAATGATACATCAATCCAGTCAAAAAGAGAGATGAAATAGCTTCATGCTTGTCCCATTTATGCTTTAGCTGCACTGGATGGGGTCTTATTCTGGCTACAGCCTGCTCTCAATGGTTCATAAAATAGGACCAGGAAATACAAAGGGGCCTGATGAGAAATTTTTTTGCACATGCACAGGAAATCTCACATAATGGAAATGGTGTATTTAACCAAAAAGAAAAGAAAAGGAAACGTTTAAATTATGCATAAAAATGATCACAGTCAATATATCATTTGTGAAGATGTCACTATACTTCATTTAGAAGCAGTGTATCTCTGAATTATCTTATGTAAACACAAAACTTAAAGTTCCTAGTATTATAAATTTATAGGAGATAAAGCAGAACTCAGTTTCCTTCCCAGATCCGTGTTCTCGGTGATCAGTGTTACAAATCAAGCCAATGCATACCATTCTTAAATGGGACAAACTACTCTATCCAACTTGAAAACACTCAGCCTGAAAACATGAAGACTCAGCAAACAGTACTTGCCAACATGCAATGGGGTACTATGACCTGTCTGCTATGTGTTCAATATCACATTTATGGAAGTATGGCCAGAAACCTATCTACATAACCAGTCTTAATGATCTTGAGAGCTATGGGTCGCAGCATCAGGTCTAGTCTAACATGATACCCACTGTGCCATCATCACTCAGGCAACACAAGCAAGAGAAAAGGAACAGTCAGCACTATCCCAGTTTTTCATCTGTTGGCAAGCACTGTCTCCGTCAGCCTCGGAACAAGTATATTGTTGACAAAAGGGATTTGTGTTCAACCAGGAAAACAAACTGACCCCAATTAAATATAAATCTTACCCAGCAGAACATAATGTGAAAACACAGTCTACCACCATAACTGATTTAATCATATTCCGTATAACACATCTTAAGACTTGATTACAGAATGCTGCTAAATGAATAGCTGAATGAACATTACAGGTAGCAATCTGATCAAACAGTTGTCTATCCAAAATAAAACTCTCTTGCCTGCCACTTATCAATCAGCTGTCCAGAAAGGTTGGAAATAACGCCTTCAAGGCCCTTGCCTGACACTCACTCTTGTTCTGCCCCAGGCTCTTCTATCGCACTCTTTTTAGCCTTCTCAGCTATTCACCATGCTACTTTCTTCTTCAGCTAGACCCCGAACCTTGCTCTTTTTTCACCCTCACTAATTCTTTACCAAGAGGGCGCTTTAATAGCAGTTAGAGCAGCTGGAGCATGGAGTAGAAGCCAAGAGGAACAAAGCATTCAAATCTAAGGGAGAGTTGTAGAGAGAGATAGGAAGAACTTCTCTTTCTCTTCTCTTTCTAGAACTAGAAAGGTCTAGTGGTGGATGGGATGATTAAAGGACTCCTACATAAGTCTTCTCAAAAATAAATCCAGCTGAGCTTTATGGGACTTCTATATAAACAGGGATATTATTGTAGCCTTAGAAAGGAAGGATAAATAGATAGTGATAGGAATTGAGTATGAAATACATTATGTATTCAAAAGCAATCCAACAAGTACTGGATTGTATTTCAACTTGCCTTCTTGAAATCTGCCTTCTGTGAAGACAGTCTATGGAGGTCAAATATTGTCTTTGGTATTCAGGCATGCGATCCTACTCCCACCTTATAACCAGCTTTTTCAACAAATTATTAATCTTCTGGGACTGACCATGGCAGCCATTTTGTGATAGACCATGCCTCCTAGTATGCACTATCTATTACAAGTTTTTCAAATTTTCAAAAAGGCTAGCAGAGAAATCTGAATAGGGACTGTTCTTGCTTATGTCATAATAAATTTGTTAGCCTTTAAGGTACCACAAGACTCTCTGCTGTTCTGAGTTGCATCAAGGAGTATTAATTTGTGTAAAACATATTTCATATAAAATTGCTCATTCCTCAAAAAATAAACATTATTGAAACACAGTGTGAAACTATCCCAAAAGGGTTAGTACAGAACAGCTTTCCCAAAATAGCCATCCTCAGTTCTAATGGAATTTTTAAAGACCTTATAAAAATTGTGACATAAGCCCTCCTCTACATCTCCCCAACTGCTTTCAATATTTTTACTGAGGATCATTGTTAGTTAGATTAACAGTGATAATATAAACACAGATGGGACTTGTATTGGAAAGAATATTCCTGCATTAGAAATAATAACAACAAAGGTTATTTCTGTCCTATGCAGCCAAAGGAAACTGTGGTTGAAAGTCCAATGCCTTAGTTTTACTTTTTTCTGTCAGTGTTAAGTCCTGGGTGCTTATTTTATGATAATCTCTTACAGAAACTTCAAGAACTCTGTCATTCTCTCTGACTCTTTAATGATTGAATACCTCTGCCATTTTTCAGATACACATATTAACATCTGAACTACAGTGTCATCAAATAATTCCATTTTTAAAATTTGTTATCTTCAGAAGCTTTCCAATTTGAAACAGGTTACAAGATACAAATCCTTGGGGGCACAATGTGAAGAAACATGCTTGTAAATTACAAAGCATGAATAAAAGAAAAACTAAGAGAAGCTGAATGGTACTGACAAATAATTTGCATTAGTAGTTTTGTTGTCTTTACAGCTGACTGTAAACTTTTCAGCTACACAAAACAATTTTAGAATTTACCACTTGAACCTCAGTGCCCCATAACTATTACTGGAAGTGCCACCTGACTTTCATTACAAGAGATTCTTGTACCAATATCACACATGACATGAGTAATGGTATCACTAAAATACAAAATGACTACAGGTAACTGGAAGGATGCTAAAGTCACACTAATACCAGTATATTCTACAATAGCTTTTACTGCCATTCTTCCCATCATTCTAAGTATTCCCCCCACCACAAGATTACTTCAGAATTTGCCAAATCTCATTTGATCATGCCACCTGTTAAGTCTCTAACTTCTACTACCATTTTTTTCCTACCAGCTGTCATGTCATTTCACCATTTGTTTCTCCCCAAAATTCCATGATGGATCTTATAACTTATCTTCACTTGAGGCCATCGTACATTTTACCTCAGTTCTTATTTGATCTGTTTCTTTTAAATTCTTTAACAAGTTTTAGCTTTTAAATTTGTACCATCACTTATGTAAACATATTCTGTTGCCTGTTATCCAGCACTCTGATAGACACAACAGAACAAGTCCACTAGATGGGCATTACTGTACATATTCATACTCTCCCATTCAAGAATGAAACAAAAATACTGGAGATTTTCACAATTCCAGAAAAAGGATTCTAAGTTTACCAAAAATCAGTAGTTGCTAAACAACAACTCTGTTTAACCAATAAACATTCTGGATGATTTTCTGTTTTCTCAAGAACTGGTACACTAAGTTTTGGATTGTGAGAAATTAGATTCCTCACAAATGTCATGATAGAATGTTATCCAATCACCAATAATATGTGATCACTACATTGTACATTGTGACACAGAGCCTTACATTTGCTTCTATGTTGCAATGAAATAAATTGCCCAAAACTCTGCAAACAAAACCATGGCCTAAATATTTTCAGAACAGAAAGGAGGAGTAGCAAAGTAACTAAACCACAACAGAAGTTATTAATTTTCCTCTGTTTGATGTACCTCTGATCAATCCCAAATGTAATTTTATTAGCCCCTAGAATAAATTAATGAAGCTAGAAGTTGCTTTAAAGCCAGCTTTTACAGCTTTTCTAAATGTAGTATTCTCCAAATGTTTTGGACACTAACACCCTCCTAACACTGACTATCAGCCTGGGAGTCTGAAGTGACTTAAAGACATCTAAAGCACATAGTGGAGAAAGCCAAGCAACTAAGTAACACTTCATTCAAAATATTTTGATATGATTCAAAAAATCCTTGCAAATTAAAGAGCTGTACTGAACTTTGCATTTTAAAAAAGGCAAAAAGCAACCATTCACAAGGACAGGATTCTGTCACAACTGGCCCAACAGGTATGTTTATATTACAAATGTAGCATTCATCAGTTTCTAAATTGTTCTTTCCCCATGAGATGTAAAACCTATGAAACAACAAATAACTGAAGGGAGCGTGGTCTATTCTGGAGGTACCAGAACAGACCATGCTTCCTTCAACTATTTGTTGTATCTTTGGTTTTTACATCCCAAGGGGAAAGAACGATTTAAAAATCAAGAAAGACTGACTGAGCCAGTTCTAATTCCCTTAGTCAAGACAGTTATGCAAGACTGGGATTGGAAATTGAGGTTCCAAGCCCCTCTTTACTATAAAACTCCAAGCAAGAAAGATAATATACAGCCCTCCTAACCTCTACCTTTGGAATGTATATGCTCATATTTGTACAAGAGTTTACCAGAATTATGCTTATTCAACAGCCTGACTGTATGACAGGTAAAACAAAATCAAATCCTGCTAACCTCTTCCTTCCTCCAGTCTGTGCCTCCTGTTCACACGCTGCCGCTTTTCTTCTTGTCGTAACTGGAGATGTTCTTCAATATTAACACCTGGCACGGGGACAGCTACATCAAAAGAGAAAAGCTTGTAAATTTTTCTAGTGTGTTACAATTCTCAACCATGTTACAGTACACCTATACAAACACAAAAGTATCACATACTAATATTCCTAAAATGCTTTCCAACTATGTAAGTATGTATGCATGTATCTGATTTATATCCCACTTTTCTCCCTGCACAGGACTAAAGGCGGCTCCCAGGACTAAAAGCGGCTCCCAGTGGTACTAAGGCCAGCCCAAGCACCGGAACTTGCACATATGAATTCCCAATTTTTGGCACTTCTCACTTCATGCTCCTCAATATTATATGTCATGCTATTTTGGAAGGTCCTTTAACTAACAGGGATAGGGGACACAGAAGGAAAGGGATGTCTACGACACCTCATCCCATTAAGGGAAGTTGGGATTCAAGCATAGGAATGAAATGTGAGAACAGTAAGAGAGAAAAGCAACAATTGGTGCAAACTTGCTTTCTTGATCTATACAGGCCCTGCTGTCCACTCTAAAAGTTCATTCCCAGTGATGACACAGAAACAATTTAGCTTGGAATAAACAGCTCACAACTTTATTGATTACAGCTGAGAATGAGTCATCTTGTCATGAAATCTGGATACCACTATTCAGCATCCCAATTCTTGGCTGATAGAAACTTGAGTCTGCCAGTTCAGCTCTTGGAGCGAATAAGAGCGGCAGAACCAAGATCCAACATGGCTGAAAATCACTGCATAGTTTATCTCTCACTTGGGACTGAGGCCAGACCACACTTTCAAACTAGTATGTCACCAACTGCCTCAACCCAAATACCTTAACATAAAGGTGAATAATTGCAGCCACCTGGTGGCCTGCATTAACCCTCAAGAGACGTTGGAAAGTCTCACCTTCACACCACACCTGAGCCATCAATGTTCTCAAATGCCCTTCACAGAAAAGAAGGGGCCATTTTCACCATGCTTTGTGGGCTTCTTGGGCCAAACTACTTCTTGTTTCAAAAATGCCCCGTTCTGCTAAATTGACCCAGGAGGCCTAAAACATGGTGAAAATGCCCCCACATCTGCCAGCAGTTTGGAAAAGAAGAATTTTTAGAAAAAAATCAGTTTTCTTTTATTCCTGGGAGCACAGGGAACCTCCATAGGTGGTAAAAATGCCCTCCACACCCCTTATAACATTTGGAGGTACCTTGGGAGCCACAAAAACAGCCCTGGTGAGCTGCATAAGGCCCATGGGCCACATGTTGCCGAGCCCTGCTTTACAATCAACAATGGGTAGGACAGCCATCTTTTCCCAATTTTGTCTAGTTCTATGAGCCCACTGAAGATGAGACAGAATGACATCAAAGCATTCCCCAACAGTTATTAAAAGCTGTAAACTAACAGATCATCTTATCTGTATTTAGCCCTAGACAGGAGGGGAGAGGGGAAGCTATCTGAGTTCTTAATGAGGGAGACAGCTTCAGAATGATTGTTATATGCCAAACAGGCAGACCTGACTGAAGACTTTGCCAGTCATGTTGATCTGCAAACTCTGTCCCTGACAGCAAACCCATCCAAGCCCTTATTGGCTGGCCATTCACGCCATTTTGCAGGAGCCCATGAATTCACAAAGTCTCCTGGGAAGGAAAAAACTGGTACACCAATACAAATATTGTTGAATTTGTGACCCTTGCCACTCAGGCACAAACAAAATCTTCAAAGACTTCCAGTTTCAGACCACTTACCTAGCAGAAGATCCAGTGGTATCATTTCTTTAACAGCATCCAGGATTCCTCTTTGTCTTGCTTCCTGGCCATCTAATTCTCTAGCACAGGCTTTGCAACAGCCACACACAGCACAACCAGACTCACCAGAGCCACAGCCACAAATTCTAAAGACAGCAACGATGTTTGATTAGAAGTAACACATAATACTCATTTCACACAAGTCTTTTAAGAACCCAGCCATAAGATGAACTCTTAAACATGATTGTCATTATGCAAAAAGTACATCTTATGCTTCTTTCACATCTTTAGACAAAATCAGCAATACTTTTTATAGTTACCATTTCACATATGCATCTCAAATAAACCCTGTTGTTATCTACCTCGAAAGTATTTCTGGGTGACAATTAAGATTAAAATCTTAGGAAAAAAAACACAGTGTATATTTAAAAAAATAAAATAGGTCAAAGTATGCATTAATAAGGTCTACCTTTTAAAAATGAAGTTACAAAAAGGTTCAGATATAACTTTGAAACTAGATGTCCCTTTAGTTCAAATTACCTCATTCAGTACCACCAAGATCAAGGAAATTAGTGACAGAAGGCATATCTACATTTAAGCAGGCATAACAAAATGCCAAGTATACGTTTATTTCCCTTAAAAAGCATTTTTCCAATCAGAACTCTTCTTAAAAGAAAATTAACAACACAATTGTATTCATTTTTCCTTAGACATAACTGTCACTGAGTGTAATGCACAGGTCTTGCACAGTCTTGCAGCCTAAAGACTTCTAAATGGCTTCTGAGAATACACAGGACTAACTCCTCTCTAAACATAAGGGTAATTCAATTTTTAAAATTGAATATATATATAAACAAATAAAAATATTGTACCACTATTCATTTTACATTTTTACTTTACATTTTTACTTACCCTCCAGGCACTCTGTCAGGTCGCCCACTGCTAACACAACTTGCTCCATAACCAGTGCAATCACCACAAACTGTACACACCATACATTGTTCCAGTTTCCATTTATGCATGCCTGGTGGACACATCATGGATTTCTCATCTTTTTCATCTAGCTCTTCTTCTAAATCTTCATCCATTGCTGTTGCCATGTTTTCAACTCCAAAACCTACAAAAAGTGGGAAAATTCCATCCATACCAGGTTTCACAGAAATACAGATATCATACAGCAAGTTAAGTGTGGGAAACAATAAATGTATATGCCACACTATTAAAACACAGGGCTATTAAGGCAAGTATGTGCCATGGTAGAAGATAACTGGGAGCAAATGGTAGTGAGCAAGGGTGGTGATCATGCATTCCTCTTCTTCTCCATAAATGAGAAGAGAGCAAAAGTTTTCATTTCAGTTTCAACTAAATTATGGTAGTCCATTATATACAAACATGTGGAATTATAGCTTATTGTAGCTAGTTAACAAACTAGCATATTTACATGGTTTACATGAGTTCCCATGCCAGGGTAATGCATTCCCCTGGCCACGTCCCGCCAATTCTGGCTACCAGATATAGATTCTTTACACTGCTCTGAAGAATACTGAGCCATCAGGCAGCTCAAATAAATGCAGCTGCTTCTGATCTAGTGATGCCATTTATGCAATTTTTTATAAGATTTAGACATCCTAGAAATTAGTGATAATGTGTAGCCAGCAGATAACTTCTTATATAAGATCTCACTTTTGGTATAAAACCCATTATTATTATACTAGGTGCAGTTATGACCGAAAGACTTGTGCTGTGCCAGTTCTATAGCGTAAACCAGTACTGTTATATTCATTTTGACCTGAGGGGTTAAGAGGGCCCTATTAGGATACAATAACGCAGTCCACTGTTATTCAGCTGCCTAATGTAGGGCTCTTTGTAGGTGGCAGTAAAGATTGCAGCAATTTATTAAGGAACAAAGGGTCATTACAGGAAAAGTAAAGGAAAACGATGGAAAAACTGATGGTGTTAGGTGCTAGCAGAAAGACATATTTTGGCACCAAGTCTACTCACTGAGGAAGTAACAGAAGAAACTAAGAGAAAATTTATCAGAGACCAAGTCTACATGTATTAACAAAACTGATGTCTGAACTATGAGACCAATCAGAAAGAGCAAGCTTGTTCTCTGAAACCATCAAGCCTTATTCACATACAAGATGAACAGGTCCAAAAACATATACAGTTCTCCAGTACGGGAGACATTCTTGTATGATATCTGGTGTAAATATAGCTGATGGTGTGAAAACTAAAACAAACAGCCAAGCTTCTCTAGAACACCCAGGCCTTTTCTCTTCCCTCTACCAAAAATAATCACTGGAGATCCCAACACTGCTCTCTATAATATGCTCATCAACTTTTCCAAGATGAAAGACATCATTTTAGATTACTGGGAAACATTTTCTGAACAAGTGTTGTGAAGTTGTCAACATCCTGACAAAGGTGTGTTGATGCCCCCTCTATGCTCATTACATTCATAAGCATTGTGCTTAGTTGGTTCCCCTCATCTCTTCTTACCGTAAGTTGCTCTACCTAACCCATCATATCCCCACGTCCTTCATTCCACACAGTCTTTTCCTAGAGCTCATTCCTCTTGTGTTTTATATTTCAAGTCCTACATACACATCCTACAGTCTGAGGATTTTCCTCTCTGTATTTGTATTCTTCTAAATAAGGATCAAAGCATCTGTGCATGCAAGGAAAATGTGTTATAGCAGCATGTGCCACCTTCATGAATTATTCTCATATACTAACTATGAGAATAGCTTTGCCCTACCTGGAAAATTTCTGATGGACACCCTTGTACTGAATCATGTTTCACCCTGTCTCCAACCCCCAGCTACAGTTGACAAGTTGCAATTCACTGTACCCATTCAAAATATAAATCTGTGGTTTACTCAAAACTGAAGAAAACCGTTAATTTCCTAATTCCACATGCAGTTCAAGAGAGAGGAGAAACTGTAAGCTCCTTCTTGATCAAATGAAACAAACCACTAGGTTTTTACTTAGTGGCTTAATATGTTTTCAAACTTCTTAGGCTTTTTAAAAATTAGGCTTCAATATTAAATACATTTACTAAAGATTAAGTCTTATTAGACATAGTGGAATTTACTTCTGAATAAATATGCACAGAAGTAACCTGTTAGAAGCTCTTTACACAACTTAAAAATTGCTTCTAAAAATTTATGACAATGTTCCCTACTCTATTTTGCTGTGTACTTGGGAGGAGGGAGTCTTTCAGTGGAGTACATGGTAACTGGATATTGATTTAACTTTTTAGACATCCTATTTTACCACAGCAATATAAAGCAGAATATTCCCACGAACCATTTTTGCTCTGTAGATTCTCCTCTATGACCTCTGAATGACTGTAAACAGGGGTATTCTGGTGCCAACTTCAACCCCCAGAAATCCAGTGTTAGCAGTATACACACACCCTCCTGATCCCTTACTGAAATCTGGCACAAAATGGTGAGCATGGTGCTTGTTTAAAATGGTTTGTAGTAGTTTGCCATGAACATTCGCCAAAAGAATTTGGCCATAGGTGGAAGGAACACAGTGTTATACTTGCTTTTAAGAAACATTTTGTAAAGGAAAAATCAGTCTGAAATTTTATACATGCCGGCCAGAAAGAGAAATAAAGCTATTTTGGTGGAAAAAGCACTTACTCCTACAGCTGAGTTCTAATGAAAGTAGATGCCTAGTGGAAAGAAATATGGAAAAACATGAAGCATATGAACTCCATCTCTGTTTGGAAAGTCTGCATGGCCAGACAACAATTCAGCTGGGAACCACCAAGAGCAGGGGCAGGAAAGAATGTAAAACAGGGGTTCTCTGAGATCATAATGGATGGATCATGATAACTGAAGGGTTTGGTACTTATATGTGCTAGCATCACACTACAGATAGTAATGTACACACACTACTTGGGCTAAGTAGCAGAAATGACGACTACCAAGTCAGATGAAGGACACTCATTTACACCTATTGCCGGTAAGATGGAAGGGAGATGCTGGTTCAGACATACAGTTTCAGCGGGATAATGCATATGCAAGCATAAAGTAAATAGTGGAAAAGTTAGAAAAAGAACCAAAAAATGAACAAAACAGTTCTTGACGCCAACATGCTACAACACCCAAAACAATGGAAACAGAATAGGAACACCGTCAAGGAAAGAGAAGTGCTCACCTTTTCCTCCCTGGCTCATGGAGCCAGTATCCCGCCCACATTGACCTTTGTTATTCACACCAAATGTCCAAACTTCTCCATTCTTCATTAGCACACAGGTATGCGCTTTGCCCATAGCTACCTGAGTTGCAAAATGGCCTTTCAAATCTGTTACTAAACCTGCAAGATGAACACATATGAGTGGTAAACATTTGCCATCCCTTGTTTTGAGGGCTGTGAAAGATACTTAGATCTTAGGGTTAGAAAAATGAGAGGTTGTTCATAACCAAAACCAAGGGTGTAACAAGTAATTTGATTGTGTATTCCTGCACAACTGGGCTGTGGTCTCTTCTCGATGATGGTATGATTCTAAGTAAAAATGTTACAAAGTTAGAAGCAAGCTTTGTGACACTCTAGCTGGTCTTAATGAGAAATTACCCCATTACAGGGTTTGGCTTTTTTCTAATGAAACAACAGAACTATCTATATTTTTTATTAATACCAAGAGGAAATCAAGCTCAGTAACATCATTGAACAATAACAGCAACTGCATATCTTGTGACAGCTCAAATTATTTCCTTTAAGGTTATAACTGTCTGTCACAGCTCAAATTCATTCCTTTTCTAACTAGCAAGTGGGTTATATACTATAAATAATTTCTCTTTACCACAAGCTTTAAAACATCTCAAATATCAACTTACTTGTGCTGTCAGAGTAAATAGCATCCTTTCCAAACATGTATAGTTCCCCATCTTTTGAAATGACAGCACTACTCCCATTATTGCAGGCCGTATACACCACAATCTTTCCTTCCATCTTGATAATCTTTTTAGGCTTATAAGGTTTAGACTGCCTCCTGCTTTTGGCTTAAAAAAAAAGTGAGAGCTTACATTGTGTAAATTTTCACATGACAATGAAGACATAAATACACTTAACAAATGGCAATACACTTGAGGATTATGGTGGTTCCCAAATAACTAAAAAGAGGAAGAACAGGTCACCTACCTGTAACTGTGGTTCTCTGAGTGGTCATCTATGCACAGACACAACCCGCCCTCCTCCCCTTTTTGTACTTCCTCTTTACTCCAGGCCTACCACTTGGCAGACTTGGAACTGGGATTAGGCAGCTTAGCACAGCTTATATCTGTGCAGTAAAGGGGGCAGGGTTACCACCAAAACACAGCTCTAGAAGCTCCTGAGGATCTCCGCACAGGAGCAGAATGACACCATACGTGTGTGTCACAGAGAACACAAAAAAGAAAATATAAGAGCTTCGCTCTAAATGTTCCGGAAGAACTACAGTTAGAACATGGATATTCATTATACCCCCTTCATCTATATTTCTGTATTTTGGAAGATAAAAATCAAAGGAAAAATGAAGGTTTTCAACATGAGAAAATGAAGATACTTGTATTTTTTCCCTCTTGATATTATATTTTTAATTCTGCTTCCAGTATCAAGACCCAGAATTATGGATACAAATCTAGTTAATTCTTCTCAACACCAAGCTTTTTTTTTTCTATATAAAGCAGCCTTGCTTATACAAAATAGTGGTCACACAGAGTTTGTCTATTTGAGCTAACATCATTCCAAAAAAATCTTTCCATCTAACTTTACATAGAGTTTTTCTCCACACTTACATTACATGAGCCCAGAATAAGATGAATGAGAATGGGTAGTCCCTAAAACAAAGGAACAGGACTTCAGAAGGTACCTATCACAGTATTTAAAAGGGAAAGCATACTTGATTCTCCATCTTCTCCTTTACTTGCCGAGCCTGTGAAAAATATGCTTCCATCTTCTGCAACGAGTAAGGCATGGGAGCCATCATGCCCAACTGAGAACTGAACAATCTTTGGAGATTTGGTAATTGGCAGCTCTACCCATTTCCCTGATGAAGGACCACCTTGTTTGATTCCAAGGCTCTGGTATTTGCCAGTATAATAGATCTGTGGAGAGTAAGGAGAACGTTGAACAGCTAAATTGAATATAATTATGTACAAAGAGCAATCTGAAGAAAGGAAAAGGAGAAAGCACTAAACTCTGCCCCCCACCAGGTTTTCTACTTCAGATTGTGGCCTCCTTGGAAATGTTTTGTAAAACAAAAAAATGTCAGAGAAAAACTATGTTTATCCGAATATCACATAGAGTCTCTGGCCTCGTGATTTCAGCCCCTCCTGATTTGTGTTCATTTTACAAAAGTTCCTCTTTTGTGTTTAAAATAGGGCTGGAGACTCAATGAAGTATCAAATTAATGTATACAAGCACTTTTCAGAACTTCCCTACTAACTACTGGTACGTTGATAATTAAAATGTCTACTTAAGTAAATTTAAAGTGAAAACAAATCTGTTTAAATCTTTGTTTTCTCTTTTCTTTTGATTTTTTACTGTTTAAAAACCCTCTGTGACAGAGCCTTGGTGTGTGGCTAGGAGAGCAGCCCCAGTAATCAAGGGTGATGTAATCAGATTGGCTCTCTGAATGAGGAAAACCTAACCTTAGAGAGAGAGGACCTGTAGGTGAGACAGCAGAAAGCGTACGTACTGGGAGTGTGGTTCAATATCTGGCTCCTTCAGTGAGATTCATAGAGAGAACTCTAAATCAGAGTGTCCAGTAAACCAAAAGTGGGTTAGGTTCTCAGAGACCTAGTATGGGAGCAGAGAGGTAACCAAGCCATTTCTGAAAGGGTCAGAGAATGGAACCCTGAGTGGGGGAAATAGTCCTTTGCGCTGGGAGAGCCAAAGGGCTGTGTGTGAAAGCTCTGCTGGGGAAACACTGTGGTGTTTTGGAGTAATTGGTTGAACATCTTTAAGATTTTGTTATTTTGGTTGAATATTCTTGAATCAACATTACCTTTTTCCTAGTTTGTTATCTTAAAAAAGATTTCATTCTATTTTTTTCTATAAGTATTGCCTCAATAAAGTATTATCTTCAGTTTTATTTTTAATAACATGCTACCAAACGTTATCCATTCCTTTTTGGAGTAACCATTAATAAGGTTTGGCGCTTTATCCACAAAGGTGGTGAGTTTTAAGGAAAGCAAGGTGGTTATTAAGTGTGGGAAGGGAGCCAGGGTGTGATAATAAGAGAAAAAGGGGTGCTGCTACTCCAGTGAAGAAGAAAAGAAAGCAGGCCTAGTGCATCTGTGCCCTGGGCTAGTCCAAACAAGCCTTCCTCAGCTTTACTCAGTCACTTTCCTCTTCTAACCCTCTTCCCACACCACACACACACAGCCATCTGTGATACCCTCCACCTCCAGGTCTTATTCAACAGATGGATTTTGTATTTTTTAAAAAGTCAGAGAGATGCTACATATGATTGACTTCACACACAGTTTGATCCAGTGATGAAATAATGCCCAGATTCCACACTATACTACTGTGTAAAGCCAAGAGCTAAGAAAAAGCCAAGATATTTCTACTTTAAAAATCTCATTTATATTATAGTCTGATTGACTAAAAATATTTCCAATACCTTTCCACTAGCTGTTTTCATAAGTGCAAATTCTCTTCCTGCACCAAGAACAGCTGACTCTTCATCAAACCCTGTACCTGTGGGCACAAAGTTTGCAATTAACTATTTAAAAAAAAAGTTCTAAAGTCAAGTGCACATATAGTACAAATTCTACACAGTTGGCATTTCATCCAATGTTCACTTAGAAATATCTCAAATGAAGTAAAGGATGTGCTATATATTCTCAATTTAATGTTACAAACATAACTATGGGGGACAAAGGCAGGAGATCAAAATATACTCTGTTGGCACTGTGGTTATAATAAATAGACTTGTAACCACTAGAATATTAAAAGAAAAGAAAAATAATTGGCTGAGAGGAACAAAGGTAATGATTCATTGAACATCAAAACTACCATTTCACGTAGAAAGACTGGCTCCATTGCCCCACACAAGATGACTTTGATTTGTTATGTACCACGCTGTTAGCACAACTATCTGTTCTATGAGTTATACATTATTCTTATGCTTTCTATAACTACTTAAACAAGAAAACAAGAATAGAACAGTTGTTTCTTACTGATAATGTGCAAGTCTTTCTCCAAATCAAATAATGAAATACCACAGGCATGTAAGCACTTTCTGGCAAGCTTAAGTTGCAGTTCTTGCTGTAGCACTGGTTCAGTGCTTGTTGCAAATATTCGAACCACAAAGCCATCCTACAACAAATAAAACAGCAATTTCAACGACTTTAAATGTCTGCTGATACAAAGGTAGTGACTGCTCAACAGTCTCACAGAACATCTCATAAAGTAAGATAAAAGATGATTCATCTTGATAATACAAGTAACAAACCATACTGCTGAAATGTTAGTCATAATTTGAAGTGCTTTCCTATTAGTCACACATCCTGATGTCACGACAGCCAATGCAATGTTCATCTTACACAAGATATAATACCTGAAGTTCACAAAATGCATGCCACACTTTCAGGTTGATGTCCAGTGAGTATTATTAAACATTTGAACATTAAGAAAAGCAGCAACAGAAAGGTGCTAAAATCTCCAGTTTTGTAGTTAAGAGGCAGCTAGATGTTGTACTGTAGTGTACAGGAAATTAACAAGAACTATGAATTTCCTGCAGCACCTCCCAAGAATGCAATGAGGTGACAAAAATGTGTTATCTTCCCTGTTAGTAAAATGAAGATCTCATTTTTTTAACTTGTTCTCTGGCACTATTCCATTTTAAAAACTTCCCCTTTTTTTAATCCATGAGGAAGTATATAAGCAATCTGTTAAGAGGAATTAAAATGCTATCAAAACCTTTAGGATCTTTTTCATGCTTTTCACATACCTTCCCAAGGCAACTGCCTCCCTGCAAACAGGTGAATAATGTTAATAATATCAACCAAAATACGGGTCATCTATTGTCATTTGGATGTAGAACAAGATTTTCTTAGGGCCAATGTACAATATATGCTGGGAATACATGCTTAGACCTGTGATATCTCTTGCTTTTTGTAACTACAGAAGTGAAAGAGATGACTGGAATGATGGCTTGAGGGAGATGGAGAATGAGGAGCAATCCACCACGCCTGGGTTTGATCCTCGCGCCAGCATATGCAGGAGTCGTTCTCGAGCTAGATGAAAATCCATTAAACCGACTCCTGTCCCTCTCCAGCCAGTTTCCTTTCTCTAGCGTAACGAATTATGTTTCCTATTTCCCCCACCTGTCATCCCAGAATGATCGTTCACGTAAGTACCAACTCCTCATTCTCGGGCTGACAGGAGGATCAATCCACCACGCCTGGGACTTTCCCAAGCTGGCATATGGGTGGGATCACTACATCACTGCTTGTAGCACCCGGCGCCCAAAAGCTGCCTGGGCCGATCTATATTTATCAAGTTTGTAATGTTTAATGAAGGTAGTCGCCTCCTTCCACCCTGCTGCACTGCTGACATCCTCCAATGAACAGGAGGAGTTGTAGGCCACTGATGTTGCCATTGACCTAGTAGAATGAGGCCACACATTCTCTGGGTGCGGCTGCTTCGCATAGTCATAGCAGATGAAAATGCAAGTTTTGATCCAGGCTGCAATGACTGCTTTACTCGCCCTCTGACCCAGCGTCTTTGATTGAAATGACAGAAGTAATGCCTCCGAGTGGCAGAACTCTTTAGTCCTTTTTATATACGCCTTTACTGCTCTCCTGACATCCAACGTGTGCCACTTTTTCTCCAACGGATGGACTGGTCTCGGGCAGAACGTTGGCAAATGGACTGTCCGCTGTTGGGGTGCTGAAGATAAGCATTTAGGCAAGAAGGAAGGGTCAAATTTCAAAGTTAGCTTATCCTGTTCAAACTTGCACAAGTGCTCATTTATCAATAGAGCTGCCAACTCTGACACCCGTCTAGCTGAAGTTATAGCCAGTAGAAAAACAGTCTTAAAGGACAGCAACCTCAAAGATGCCTCCCTCAGTGGTTCAAACGGTGGGTCTGTCAAAGCATTCAACACCAGGTTCAAGTCCCAAGACGGGAACCTGTGTACGGTTGGAAAAGATAACAAGGTGGCCCCTCTGAGAAACCGTTTGATATGAGGATGCTTAGTATAGGAGTCCCCATCCCCCGACAGAACTGATGAAAATGCAGCAACTTGTCTTTTCAATGTATTAGGGTGATACCCTTTTTCCAGTCCGTCTGGAAGGAACTGTAATATCTGTGGCACTCCCACATCTGGTAGAGGAATGTTATTTACCTCACACCATTTACAAAAAGTCTTCCAGGTTCTGTCATATATTTTTTGTGTGGTCTCCCTACGTGAACCCAAAATAGTTTCGACCACACTCTCAGCATACCCATGTTACGTTAAAAACCGCCTTTCAATTGCCATGCAGCCAGACGCAGCCATCTGGGGTCCGAATGGCTCACTGGACCTTGAGTTAGTAGGTCTGGCCTCAAGGGTAACTTCCACGGAGGCCCCTGCGCTAATTCCAGCAGCAATGGGAGCCATGGTCTCCTTGGCCAGTGTGGAGCCACAAGCACCACCGATGCTCTCTCTAGGCGGACCTTTGCCAGCACTCTCTGTATGATTTGAATCAGCGGGAATGCATAATGTGTTCACCGAGGCCACCTTACTGACAGCGCATCGTGCGCCTCAGCACTGCCGTCTCCAATAATGGAAAAATATCTTTTTAATTTGGCATTTTCTCCAGTAGCAAACAAGTCTACCTGTAAAGGCCCAAAAGTACTCTCTATGGCCTGGAACACCTCCCTGTTGAGAGACCATTCCCCTGGATGAAGCCAGTTTCTGCTCAGATAGTCCGCTGTGTATTCTCTCAGATGAATGGCCGTAATTGATGTTACATTCCTTTTGGCCCACCTGAAAAGATGTGTCGACTCCAACACTAGGGGCGCCAAATGTAATCCACCCTGTTTGCAAATATATGTCTTTACTGTCATGTTGTTCGTAAAGACTTTCACATGACGCTCTTTCATCAAATGCCGACATTTCTGGAGGGCCAGGCAAACCGCCTTCAACTCCAGGTAATTGATGTTGAAATGCCTGTCCAAGACCGTCCAAGGCCCCTGCACAGAATAGCCCTCGCAGTGGGCTCCCCAACCCGCGAGGCTTGCATCTGTTGTGATATGGATCATGTCCTGTTTCTGCAAAGGAACTCCCACATTCACATTCTTTCCTTTTAGCCACCAAGTCATCTCGACCCAGATATGATGCGGCACTTCCACTTTGTAATGCTTTCTCATAGCTATTGCCAACTGATGTCTCATCAGTAGCCGCTGTAGTGGTTTTGAATGGAAACTTCCCCATTGCACTAGCTGTGTCGTGGAAATAAGGAGCCCCAACACCTTTGCCAGCTGCATTAAATCTGCAGACTTGCTCTGATTCAACCTGCGAGCTGCCTGCCATACATTTTCTAATCTCTCTTTTGAAAGATATAGTCTCCCTTTCGATGTGTCTATTATTGCCCCCAAATGTGTCAGCACCCTTGTCTGGGTCAACATGCTTTTTTCAAAATTCAGAAGGAACCCGTAACCTGAAAGAGTCTGGATTGTTAAATCCAAATCCTTCCTTAACTTGTCCTGCAAATGTGCCTTCAGCAGGATGTCGTCCAAATACGGGTAAAGGTGCACCCCCTGCAGCCTCAGGAAGGCTATCAAAGGAACCAGCACCTTCGTGAAGACACGTGGTGCTGATGCTAGACTGAAAAGCAAGGCCCTGAATTGGTAGTGACCCTCTTGGTAGTTGAATCTCAGGTATCTCCGGTGGTCTGAGCACATGGGGACATGGAGGTACGGTTCCTTGAGATCAATTGATGCCATGTAGTCCCCCACAAGCAAATTGCCCTTGATCATTTGCAAGGTCTCCATTTTGAATTTCCGATATTCCACGAACAGGTTGAGATACCGCAGATTCAACACCAGCCTGTGTTTGCTGTTTGGTTTTGGCACCACAAAGAAAACTGAGTACACCCCTGTGTACCTCTGATGTTCCGGGACCTCCTCTATTGCCCATATTCTTAGCAAACACATTATTTCTTGATACACCACCTGTTCTTTGCCTTTCTGTTTTGGAACTGGAGATGAAAGAAATCTGTCCTTTGGACTCGTATGGAAATATATGTGGTAACCTTGTGTTACCACCTTCAGAACCCAACGGTCCGATGTTATCTGAGACCACCTGTGTCCATAGGCCAGAAGTCTTCCCCGCACTTTCTGTTGCTGTTTGTCAATATTGAGTCTTTCCTCGCTTGGGATTGCTCCCAAGCTTCCCTTGCCCTTGTTTATTGTATTGATACTGTTTTGAGAACTGTGGTTTCTGT
This sequence comes from Ctenosaura bakeri, assembly GCA_948474755.1. Lineage (NCBI taxonomy): Eukaryota > Metazoa > Chordata > Lepidosauria > Squamata > Iguanidae > Ctenosaura > Ctenosaura bakeri. The sequence goes on along the minus strand of CAOLHI010001648.1, from coordinate 268,529 downwards.
CTATTCCATTGGTACCTTCCAGTCCTATATTCAGAGGTTCTCCCTGAAAATCCATTAGACCTTCCCCCATGAAAGGAGTAATTTGATGTTCGATAATTTCTCCATTCTACCCTTCTCTTTTGAAGAGTGGGCATTACTTGTTTTTTCTCTTTTGCTTCCACTAAGACCTTCTCTAAAGCCTTTGCACCAAATAGCAAATCTCCCTGGAAAGGAACAAAAGCCAAATTATTACGAGACTTTTGATCCGCCTCCCAATGATGTAACCACAAGGAGCACCTCACTACCGTTAACATGTTAATGTTCCTTGCTGCATATGTTGCTGCATCCAGACCCACGTCTGCTACATATTCTAGCACTCTCTGTATCCGCTCCACTGCTTTCATTAAATCATGCATACTCAGGTCCTGTGTCTCCAGTATATCCTGAGTCCACAGAACTCTCGCTCTAGCAAACATGGAAGTGGCAGTAGATGCTTTGATTGCCACAGAGGCTGCTTCATGTGCTTTCCGAAGTGATGACTCTGCCCTACGTTCATCTACCTCCTTCAACTGGGTGTCCCCCTCCCTGGGGACAACAGCACCAGAGACTAAACCAGCAATCGGGGCATCCACAGGAGGCACTTTAAGGAATTCTGCATCCTCCTTTACAAAAGAGTACAGCTTTTGACCTGATGTCCAATTTTTCCTAGCACTTCCCTGAGCAGACCACTCTGCCATAATGACTTCTTTGAACAATTCTGGCAGAGGAATGTCCATACTCCTTGTTTCCTTTTTCCTAATTACTGATGCCAGTTTACATTCCTTATTCCCTTTCTCTTGTGATACATTATCACCATCCAAACCTAATGTTTGAAGCACCCTTCTCAAAGTACCTTTAAAGAATTGTGCTTCAAACATTCTATCAGTTTCAGGCTTGTCATCTTCTTCCTCCTCTGAATATTGACACTCCTTATCCTCCCAGTCTAATCCTTCTTCCTGAGCTGATTCCTCATCACTGAGAACTAGCTCCTCAGTGATGGTTTTTCTGTACTCCCTAGGCAGAGACATTTCCTTTGCTTGGCCCTTCTTCTTACTTATACTTGGCCTCTCTTCCTGCTCTATCCTCCTTTTTTTTGCTTGATGTTGCTCAACAGTGTCCTCCTGCTGTACTGTTCTTTTATTTGCCTGCTGTATTTCTGTCTGCTCTATATCGCAGCCTGATTGCTGTTGAGGATTTATTTGGCTATTAATCAACTGAGTATTATTAATTAATTGTTTTTGTACATCAAATCGTTTGCTCCAATTCATTAGTCTGACCATTGCTAATTGATCCATAAAGTGAGGTGTGTTCAAATTCATTGGTCTGCTTTGAGTAACAAGTATTGCTTGTAACTGTGTCGCCACAGCCTCTTTTATCATGTGCCGCATTTCATTTTGTAAGTTTCCCACTGAGTGCTGCCTCTGATCAACAAACACCCTCTGCCAAGCCTCAATTGGCTCATTTTGTATATCTACCCTCTGCTATGGGGCATTTGCCAACCAGCCTGCCATGAACTGTGTAAACTCTAATGGCAAGCCTATCTGTTCAGGTCTGTGTGTGACATGATCAGCTGGGTGCGGCTCTGCTATAACCAACGCAGCGGCTCTGCGCGCGTCAGCAGCCGTTATATCATCAGGCAGTGTGTCACTGCTCACGTGCGTAGCCACACTCAACATGGCAGCGGAGCCCACTGAAGGAGTGGCTACCTCCCGTGATGCCATCTTAGAATCCTTCCTTCCAAGATGGCGCCCTGAACTCTCCGTGGTGAGTTTCTGGTTACCTGCAATCTATTTCGGGGGTTGTTTGTCTCCAGATTTATCTGTTCTTTTTACCTTTCTCTCTGTTTTTTTCTCCAATGTCTTTTTCTCTGTAGCGTTTTTTGTTATGGCCATTCTTGAGTCGTCTGCCTCATTTTCGCTTGAGGTCAGAAATATATTTCGGACCTCCGCAGAGCGGTCGTCATCAGCAATCCGCTGCATTTTACTTTTTTGGCCATTTGCTCCGTTCTCATCGTCTGTGACCCACCTAGCGGCGGTTTTCTGGACGGAAATCACTTTCATTGTGTCCAAGCCCAACATTTCTGTGGCGCTCCGGATCACTTCATCAAGCAACCATTTTGCCATTTCCAATCCTTTTGGAAATCCTGTCAGAAGCCATTCCTACACTCCCTTAATCAAGGCTATTTTTCTTATGTTGCCGGAAAGGGACGAAACTGCGTCTTGCTGACACGCAGGAGAAAACAAAAACTGGCCGGAGAGGGACAGGAGTCGGTTTAACGGATTTTCATCTAGCTCGAGAGCGACTCCTGCGTATGCTGGCGCAAGGATCAAACCCAGGCGTGGTGGATTGATCCTACTGTCAGCCCAAGAATTAAACATGTTGTCCTGCAGTTCATGTCCTGAAGCTCCTACTAGCCATGGAGGGGAACAAACAAAAATACAGTTGCATCTGTATATTTCTCCCTCTCTAACTACAGTAAGAGCAGCTCAGATCAGAGTAAGAAAACACACATTGGAGAACTGGTGTTGGGAGAAACAAAGCACACATTCTTCATTCCAAAATCACTCCAGACCTGTAGCTGCTTTTAGGAAAAGATATCCAGAAATCTGATTACCAAACCTCCCACATGGTGTTCAGTGCAGCCATTTGAAGAAATCAGAAGCAAACTAAGTATCCAGATATGCAAGACAAATATGGGTACGTGTAGCAATACACAAATAAAATCTACTTTTTCTGCATGAAATATTGTAGAAAATGCCTAATTTAAAATGTTAAGAATATATTCAACATTCAGTGAAATGTATACTAAAAGATTGAGAATCTGAAAGAAAGTATTTATATCAGGGTTGAAATCATGCAAATTATGGGCTGCTTGCAACTCCTGGGAGGCTGCCATGTGTCCTTTGACTTCTGGGTCACCCCCAAACCGAGTGTTATAATTTTAAAAATGGCTGAACAATGCTTTTTGAGGGAATGAAAGAATGTTTAGGGGTGTGTTTTGCCCCATAAACACTGTTTGGGGACCCTATCATACCAGAAGCGGGGGGAAAAATCACTCATAGAATTCACCAGAAGTCACCCCAAACACTTTTGTTTGCAGCCACCAGAAGGTCCAAAATGGTCCTCTGACCTTCAGCAGCCACTGATCCAGTTCACATTATTCAATACCCAATAGTGTGTCCTTGCAAGCACCAAATGTGGTGTGTGCACCAGTTGATATTTAGAGTATACACTTCAAAAACAAAAATCAGAGGATATTCTGATACTTACATCTCTAGAAGCTGCTATCTGATTAATATACTCTCCATCAGTGAAAAGAATGTTCTGCCCTTCAGTTTGACAATCTAGACAAAAAACAATTCTGCTTTATCAATTCAATTTTTTTTACCTCTATCCTTCTGTAAATATATATTATAATTTAAAATGTCTCTGCTGCCTTCAAGTCTACAAGTTTAATGACAATCACAAAACTTAACATGTTGCAATTATACCAAAAGAAAGTTTGTTATAAGTTGCTAGACCCAATCCATCAACTCCACTGGCTATCTCATATACAAAACACTTTTCATTTTTGTATTTTTTGGGCCTTGAATGAACATTTAAGAACTGATTCTAATGAAATGTGATATTTGCACATATTTCTGTGAAAGCTCAGGTCCAAGTGGCAAACATCCAGGATTCTTTTCCAAAAAAAAAAAAAACCACAAAAAAAAAACCCTTAAAAAATAGGGTTGCCCCATGTTGCATGAAACTTGGAGTGAAACAATTTAAAGGACTGAACTTGCTACCAATGAAACTTTGGTTTCATTCAAATCATAAAACCAAAACCATGATGATTTTCATCAACATCTATCCAAGACAATGTTGGTTAAATTTCCTAGTAACACATATATGTAATTGAGTCGAGTACTAAAGCAACACTATAAAAAGAAAAGAATTCAAAAAGCAATTGTGTTCTTCTTTAGTTTTCAATGCCTTCAATGAGATGTCAAACTGCAATAGTAGAAAATATCTATTCTGGAATCAGAAGATTCTACATTTCGTGGAGGGCTATGGCCTCTTGCTGGAGCCCTTAGATGCTTTAAACTTTGAGCAAGCAACTCGACATCTGAAGGCACACATTTAAAAAAAATGATTTTCAAGCTGAATGTGTTTCCATATATATGTCAAAATGTGCTCCCTCGTATGCCAAATTACCTATACAAATGTCTTACCCTCAATGCTTAAATAGCACAATCAATTCTAAGTGGAGACGTGCTTTCACAGCTCTCTCTTATAACTTAATGGACTCAGCAGTAGTGCATGGAAAGTACCATCATATCCCTAGGGAGGACAGAATCTGCCCATGTGGGAGCAATACAGTTGATGATTTAGTACATTACTTACTAGTATGCCCAATTTATATAGATTTAAGAAAGGCCTTGTTTAAAGATCTTGACCTTACACCCAATAAGCCTAGCTCATTTTTAATTAAATTTCTTTTAGGGGATACAGTCCCATACATTTTGAATAAAGTTGCTTGTTTTGCTTTCAAAGCATCAATTCTGAGAAGGGACTTTGTAGTAAGGATAAACAGAAATCAGAGGTGATGGATGGGAGCATAAAGTATAACAGCCTTTGTATTGTTTTAATGTAGTTTTTTTACCTGAAATACTTTGTAATGGCCATGGCTATATAAATAAAGATTTATGTATGTAACTGTGTTAATCTGTCACAGAAAAAAATGGTCTTTCAGCATTTAGATTTTTAATATTATATGCAAGGAAAATGTTCAAATTATACTTTAGCACATAAATATTCTAGGACACAATGAAAATATTTCTGTAACTCAAACTGTAAGTTTAAATTATACACATTGCAATTATGAACACATGCATATATACTTATTTTATTACTGAAGAGGATTGCATCTCATATTCACTAGTAATTTTCTTCTCACTGAAACTGACACAATGACATGATTTAAAATAATATGGTTACCTGCTAAAATTAAATATTTCTGTCCTAGCAAAAGTAATTTAATTTTGTTATCCAAGAATCCACTTATATGTCTAGGTGGGGCTTCCTGCCATAAACATTCACTGAATTTTAGCAATGAGTTGATTTTATTTAAAAAGACTGTGATCTTGCCATTCAGAAATTTAGGCACAGTAGGCATCTGCTGAAGGCAAAACTTCCCATGTCAGCAAATAGTATCAGTCTTCCTTCTCAGTTCCTAATAGTCACACAGCTTTCAAGCTGTTTATACACTGTGAAAATGCTTCCCACAACTTGTCTCCCATATTGGAGCCAGCTAGGCTACCATCTACTCACATCTAAGCATATTCCAAATACTAGGGAAATCTCTCTCCTTCAACCTGTTGTCCCATCCATTACGCCTCAGGTTTCCTTTCAGACAGCTATGTGGTACTACCTGTTGTCTGCTTTCAAGTTCCTCCTTCAAAATTTACAAGTTGATATTGTATGTTTTAGTTTCTTGCTCACATTACCTTTCCCCAGCCACCTATACTGATAGAGCTACTTAAAAAATAAACCACAACAAAGCAATCGCCTCCTTGTCTTGTTTACTGTCAGTTATAGGATTCCAGACCATATTAAGCCATCGTCCCTCACAGCCCCTTGAAACCTCATTCAAGGTTGTGCTAGACTCATCTAGTTTCTACTGCAAGCCTGTAAAGGCTCATAGCTGAATAATATGCCAAGAGTTCTACATGTCTGTTGATCCCTAGTCCACCCAGGAGTCACAGAATCATAGAATCATAGTGTTGGAAGAGACCACAAGGGCCACTGAGTCCCACCCCTTGTCATGCAGAAATATACCACCAAAGCATTCTTTTGTCACACTATGAAATCACTGCGTTCAGAGACAGTGGGTATGCCCCTACAGGTTAAAACTAGAATGCTAGAAAATATCCTCCCTCCATCCCTGGTTGGTTACAATAACACAATTACAATTTAAAACTGAAATTACTTAAAATGTTGAACAGGTGAAAAGGCTTCCGGCCAGCCAACAATGGATTCTACCCTGTCTTTAGAGCTGCAGTATGGAACATGTGGATCTCCAGGTGTTATTGGACTGCAACTCCCACTATCTTTCACCATCGACTATGATGGTGGTATCAGGTGGGAGATGCAGTGCTAGCCGCCTGGAAGATCAGTGTTTTCCAGTTCTGCTTTACAGTGACCACACCCACATCCATACATGTAGCAGCAAGATCTCCAGTAACTCTGTAATTAAGAGAAGCTCTCTGCAAATGTCTGCTGTACAAGATCACAGCCATCTGTGGGACTATATATGCATTCATTCAAAACACAGAGCTGTATGCTGCAGAATCACACTATTTGGATTTTGGATCCAGAAAAGGACTCAATAGCTTTGATCTCCCAGGGCTCTCAAAACAGCATTTTCAAAACAAATATAACAGGGATAACAGACCCCATTCTGTCATATAGAAACTGCTGTGATTACCCTCTGAGTTAGCTGATGTGTTTCCAGGTACTGGCATTCCACAAGCTGACTGCAGAGCTGTCAGAAGGTTTTACAAAACGCTATCGTCCACAGCAATAGGAATATGCCATTTTATTAATACTTATGAATTGACAAAAAAAATCATATACAGAATGCCGATAGATGGGCTTTGACATTTCTTTTGCTTTACACTGGCTAAGGGCAGTAAAACATGTCATCAAAAGATGTTATCACAGTTACCTGTGAATTTTCTATACTCTAATTGGACTTAAGTCAGTCATGAATCAAAATGACTTCAATCAGACATCCTCTGGCTAAGTAATTTCCAATATTACCTAGGAAAGTTACATGTAGCACATTTTATCTAATGTGTTTTCCAAATAAGGAACTTTCTCATAATCAACCTCGATGGTTCCCTAACAATCAATCTGTTTTTCCATACCTGGCAAAGTTACTGTTCCATCTTGCTCCAAAGATTCAGGATTTATTCTTATGGCTGTCATGCTATGGTTGTTCACATCTCTGTATAACAAATAACCCTGTAAAAATACCAGAGAACGAACACAAAAATTTCAAAACCACATTCACATTAACAAAACTTAGTGTCATTTGGGCCTTTTCTTGTCTATCACTTTTGAAAATACCACAAAAATTTGAGAACATGGGTGTGTACTTTGTTACATGTGCACACATGCTGTCTGCAACAGATTGACCACTTTAAAGTAAGAGCAATCACAAAAACCTAAACAGATCATCACACCCACATGGCACCACAGTCCTCATCCAACTTATAATAACAAAATGATATCATTATAGTGCAGTTCAGTGCCATGTGAAGCCATATGAAGGCAAATACACTACAAGGTTAGGAATGTTTCTCAGTTTATTTATAATTCCATCAGACTTAGACTGACTTATTCCCAGTAGGTAATAGTCATCAGCAATGTTTAGGGAAAAAATAGGCTTAGTGACCCTACATACATCCTCCACACAACAGCTGAGAGAGCTCAATGCTAGATATACTGAAAAACCTGAAAGTGTCATGAGTGAAGCATCTGGCTTAGAAAACTGACACCCCACCTTTCACCCAAGATCAGATGTTTACCCCTTGAGGATGCAATACAGGTAACAGAAATGGCCAGGAAAATGAAATTATAAGTAAAATCATATAAATCAAAGCTGCCACATAAAGACTGTTCCTCATGGCAACTCTCTATACGCAACATGCTGGACACGTAGTTTCCTACCATATGAACCTTCTTTATGCCAGTACAAACACAAAAGAACAAACAATGTACTGAAAGTAAAATTTGCCAAACAGCAACCCACTTCAGAAATCATGCTGCCAAGTGATCAATTTAAAAACTGGCCCTACCATGGAAGTGCTGAAGACATTGGTTGTGGCTTTTTAAAAAAGGATTCAAGATAAATAATCCTTGCCCATTAAAAAAAATCTATACAACATTTGAGTGGTCCTACATGCAGGGAACCATGATGCATGATTTTAAATTTGCATTTTAGAACTAAATATTTGAAACTAAAGGAAGGTACTGCTTTTTGTCCATTTACTCTTAACAGCACAAGAAATTGTGATACCAGAGCAGGCCTCTCCAGCTGATCTTCTATGGTAGCCCCTTTAAGACTCCGGGAAATACTACACAGAGAGTTCAGAACCACTCTTAAATGGGTTTAACTGGGGTGTGTGTGGATGATAATGAAAACACCTTCCACGTACAGAAAGCTAATCTTTTGTCTTATCTTCCTAATCCATATGTTAGTCTGTGCAAATATATACTGAATTTCAAATGAAATTTCTTGCTGTAACTTTACATTACTTTGCCTACCTGAGCATATCCTAACCAAGATTTCTTCTCTTTCCGGTTTCTGATGCGAGACGTAGAATTATATATATGACCCTGTAGCAAAATTGTCATACAAATTATTGAAGGGGTAATTTACAAACATAAGATACAACAAGAAGAAACAATTTAAGTGAAGAAGACTAGTTAGTAGCTTTTGCATAATTAAATCTCCAATATAAGCAAATGTTATTATTCACTTAAAGTTTTGTAGGAATGTAAGTGAACATTTCAAGCTGAAAATATGCATTACCCTAACGGTTCCACTGTAGCCAGAGCCAATTTTGTACAGTCCATCTTTGCATAATAAATACAAGAAGTAACCATCGCTCTGGAGAAGACATTGATCATCTTCATCTACAGAAATTTCCTTCAATGACCACTTGTGCATTAGGGCAGCTTTCTTAATCCCATTGCTAAACCAATCTTGGATTTGTATTTTGCCCACCAAAACTGCTTGTACACTTCTTTGGAGCGAATTTAATATAGTTGGCACCTAAAAAGAGAGAAAGAAAACAATAAACATCTATTATCATTTAAAGCAGCAATTTTAAATTAGGGAGGAACAGAATAATTACCTAAAACTTTACTAACTTTTTAGTGCCATTTAGTTACATATTACGAACATCTATTACTGGATGTGTAATACAAGATTATAAGAACAGGTTGCTTACCTGTAACTGTGGTTCTTCGAGTGGTCATCTGTGCCATCATACACTAAGAGGTTGTTCATACACTAGGGAGCTTTAGCGCCTGCGCGGTAGCGTTCGGAAACTTCTAGAGCTTGTTCGCTTGGCGGGAAGCCCTCCCCCACGCCGGTACTGCGCATGCTCCTCCCGCCGAGCAACGGTCTCTCCTCAGTTCTGTCGTCCGCCGTAGAACCTACAGGGACCTGAGAAAGAGGGGAGGAAGGGCGGGTGTGTATGATGGCACAGATGACCACTCGAAGAACCACAGTTACAGGTAAGCAACCTGTTCTTCTTCTTCGTGGTCTCTGTGCCTTCATACACTAGGAGACTGTGTAGCTTACCGGTCGGACGGCGGGTCAGGTCCTACAGCACGGAAGCCAACACCTCACGTCCAAACCGGGCATCTCTGCGCGACCGGCAGTCGAGCCTGTAGTGGCGCACGAAGGTCGATGGTTGGGACCAGGTCGCGCAGGTCAACTCCTCGCAGGAGGGCCGCAGAAGTAGCCACCGCTCTGGTGGAGTGGGCTCGAAGCAGGACTGGCGGAGGCTTCCTCGCGAGCTCATACGCCAGTTGAATAGTCCGTACCACCCATTTGGAGAAGCGCTGGGTGGACACTTTGAGGCCCTTCCGACGTCGCCCATAGCAAACGAAGAGATGCGGCGTCTGTCGGAAGGAAGCAGTCCTGTCCATGTAGAAGGCCACGGCCCGATGCACGTCCAGGGAGTGGAGAGACCGCTCCAACGGTGTCGTCGGGTTCGGGAAGAAGGCAGGCAGGATGATGTCCTGGTTGAGATGGAAACTGGACACCACCTTAGGCAGGAACGAGATGTCAGGTCTCAGGACCACCTTGTCTCTGTGGAAGACCGTGAAGGGCTCATCGGATCGAAGAGCTGTGATCTCATCCGCTCGCCTCGCTGAGGTCACCGCTACCAAGAAGGCAGTTTTCATGGTCAGGAGCCCATCATCCGAGGTCGCCATCGGCTCGAAGGGCGGCTTTGTCAGCTGCGAGAGCACCAGCGAGAGGGACCACGGCGGTAGCGGCGGCGATACCGGCGGGTAGAGATGATGAAGTCCTTTCAGGAACCGCTTAACGGTATCGTTCCTGAAGAAGGCCGAGGCAGCCGACCGTGGCGGTTGGTATGCCACGATCGCGGAGAGATACACCTTCAGGGATGGAAACGCCAGCCCCTGTTGCCGGAGGTGCAGGAGGAAATGCAGGACGGTAGAGAGCCCCGCGGGCGATACCGGCTCACTCCTCTCGTTAGCGAAGGTCAGGAAGCGTCGCCACTTGTATTGATAGTTGCGACGGGTGGATTCCTTCCTGGCCGCGACGAGGACGGTACCGAGCACGGGATCGTCTAGTGCGATATCCTCCAGGCATGGAGGGCCAGGCGTGGCAGGTCCGGATGGAGGACTCGGCCGCCGGAGTGGGAGAGCAGGTCCGGTGTCGGTGGCAACCGGAGCAGGTCGTCTCGTGCGGCTTGTAGCAGGGGTGCGAACCAATGTTGCCTCGGCCAGTACGGGGCTACCAGGATCGCGTCGGCTCGGTCGGCGAGGATCTTCGATATCGTCCGGCCGAGCAGCGGGAACGGCGGGAACGCGTAGAGGAGTTCCCCGGTCCACGGAAACTGGAAAGCGTCCCCGATGGAGGCACGATCGTGGCCCGCTCTGGAACAGAATCGGCGACACTTCGCGTTTTCCCTGGTCGCGAAGAGGTCGATCGATGGTTCGCCCCAGCGGTCCCGAATCAGTCTGAACGCCTCTCCGGAGAGAGACCATTCGTGATGGGATGAGGTGTCCCTGCTGAGGGCGTCTGCCGTGGTGTTCTCCTGGCCGGCCAGGTGAACTGCCACGGGATGCGTATGCAGGCGAATGCACCATTCCCACAAGTCGAGTGTAATGTTGAGCAGGGTTGTGGAGTGAGTCCCTCCTTGTCTGTTGATGTAACAGACGGCGGTGGTATTGTCCGTCAGAACCAGGACCGTCCGCCCCGCTACGACGTGGCGGAACGCCCGTAGCGCTTTCAAGACGGCGAGCAGCTCCAGGGCGTTGATATGGAGAGCGGTCTCGTCGTCGGTCCATCTGTCGCAGACTCTGAGATCGCCGCAGTGGGCACCCCATCCATACAGGGAGGCGTCGGTCGTTACCGTCACCTTCGGTGTCGGCTGTTGGAAAGGCATCCCTGACATGAGATTGCGTCGCGACTGCCACCATCGGAGGGATGAGCGGACGTCTCCCGGCAGCTGCAGTCGGAGTGTCTGTTCGTCTCGCAGGGGGTCGAATATGCGGATGAACCAGTGTTGAAGAGGTCTCGCTCTCAGCCTGGCGAGATATGTCACAGCGGTCGTCGCAGCCATGTAGCCCAAGAGCTGCTGGACGCTTCTCGCAGATAACGTCGGGGCCGTACGAGCGTGAGCGGCGGCCCGGATCAAGGTTTGGGCTCGAGACTCTGGTAGGTACGCCCTGGCGGAGGTCGAGTCGAGCATCGCCCCGATGAAGTCCAAGATCCTCGCCGGCTCGAGGTGGGACTTCTTCGGATTCACCCGTAGACCAAGGCGGGTCAGGAGTGACAACGTCATGTGGACGTCGTGGTAAAGTCTCTGTTTGCAGGACGCCACCAACAGCCAATCGTCGAGGTAAGGGAAGACAGAAGCACCCTTCGTCCGCAGGAAGGATACCACCGGGGCCATGCACTTGGTGAAGACCCTTGGGGCAGTCGAGAGTCCGAACGGCAGCACCTTGTACTGGTAACAGGTGTCGTCGACTGCGAAGCGGAGGTACCGTCTGTGCTGCGGGCGAATGGCGATATGGAAGTATGCGTCTCGGAGATCGATGGAGGCGAACCAGTCCCCTCGATGTAGGAAGGGCAGGATCGACGGTATCGTGACCATCTTGAACCTTTTGGGGCGGATGTAGTAGTTCACCCCTCTGAGGTCTAGGATCGGCCGGAGGGTACCGTCGGCTTTCGGTACCGTGAAGTACCTGGAGAAGAAGCCGGTGGTCTTGGCTTCTTGCGGGAGCTGCTCGATCGCCCCTTTCTGGAGGAGGGATTGGATCTCTTCCAGGAGGGCCGGACTCGACGGCGTGGAATAGTAAACGCCTCGAGGAGGAATATCGAGAAACTCGATGGCGTAGCCAAGACGGACGATGGAAAGCACCCAAGAGTCCGTAGTGACACATTGCCACTCCGCGAGATGTCGAGCCAGAGTCGGTCGGTCTCCGAGCGCTGATGGTAGGCTGAAGAGTGGGTATTGGTAGGTCCTGCCAGGCACGTCAAAACCGAGACTTTGTCTCGGAGGAGGACTTCTTGGACGAAGCCGGGCGTCGTCTAATCGTGTGTCTGGCCGATGAGCCGGAGGACGGTCTCGACTGTCCAGACTGGGCCGAACGCTGGAACGACGAGGTGGAAGATCGTCGCCAGGATGGGCGGAAGGTGGAGGCCCTGCGGGCTTGCGTGGCCGGCTGTAGCCCGATCTTCTTGGCGGTCAGCCTCGCCTTAACGAGATTGTCCAAAGCTTCGTCGGTGGACGAATTGAATAGGCCCTCACCGTCGAAGGGGAGATCTTCAATCCTCCTTCTGGTGTCCTCCTGGATGTCGGCCGGCCGCAGCCAAGCATGGCGGCGCAGGCCGATGGATCCCGCCATGACCCGGGAGGCAATCTCCACTGCGTGCCTGGAGGAGGCCATCTGCTGCCTAGCGATGGAGATGGCCTCGTTGAAGATCACGGAGGAGGCTTGGCGGATGTCCTCCGGTACCGCCTCCATCGCCGGTTGCAGGCGATCGAGCACCTTTTTCAGGTATGCCGCGAGGCAAGCCTGAGTGTTGGACAGCCTGATCTGCAAGGAGGCGGCGGAATAGAACCTTCTTGCATAGGCGTCCAACTTCCTGCCCTCTTTGTCCGGCGGGGTGGTGTGTTGCCTGCCGGAGCCTTTCGTCTGTGCCGACTCGACCACCACAGAGTTCGGTGCAGGGTGATTAAAGAGATAACCGGCGTTATCCTTCTGCACCCTGTAGAGGTGTTCCAACCGCTGCGGTATCGGCTGAGCCGAGGCCGGCCTATCCCAGGCGGCCTTCACCAGTCTGGATACCCGGGGCAGGAGAGGCAGTGGGGCCGTGGCAGGTTGCTTCCCTTCAAAGACGGAGAAGACTGGATCGTCGTCCTCCGGCTCCGCATCGGCGATCTTCAGGCCGAGGGTAGTAGCCATGCGGAGCAGCATCGCAGAGAACTGGTGGACGTCCTCTGGAGCAGAATCTGGGATCGGGTCCCCGAATCCCAGCGGAGGAGACTCCTGGGAGGCCGCCTCAGACACCTCTGATTCTGCACTCGAGTCGTACGACTCTGAGGTCGTTGAGTCCTCTCGCCGCTCGCTTGCCGGCTCCTTCGTAGTCGCCACAGGTGTTGCCTTCCTAGGCTTCTCTGCAGCCGGGGCAGTGGTAGTAGCAGCGTCCCGCTTGGGCTGGCTGACTGACTTCACCTTCTTAGTGGTGACAGGGGTAGTCTGGCAGGCTGACGTCGTCGTAGCCCGCTCAGTCACCACCGACTCCGTAGGGCGCGTCGCCGTTGCCGTGACCCTAGGAGGTGGCGATATCGCCCGATACCGAGGTGAAGGCTCCCTCGCCCTATGATATCGAGGAGAGGGAGAGCGGCTGAAGGAGCGGCGGTCCGACGGAGATCGGCTTCGGCGTCGACGGTACCGAGCCTCGTCCCCTCTAGGCGAGCGCCATTCGCGCTGTCGACGAGGTGACCGGGACCTCCGGAAGGTCTCCCAGCGACTCGGGCCACGATGGTACCGATCCCGGTACGATGGCGAATGTGACCGATAAGAGGCCGGGCGCTCTCTCCATTCAGATTCCCTCGCGTACCTGGCCACGTAGGACGCCGAGGTGTATCTGGAGGCAGACGAGCGAGGTTGTTCCTCTCTTGTCTCCCTAGGAGGCGGCAAGGCCACCGGACGCTCGGAAGAGCGGGACCGGGACCGGAAGGAGGTCGAACGCCGCTCCGGAGAAGCAGAGGGCTCTCTCTGCTGCAGGTCGGCCGACCTGCGACGGCTAGGAGGGCGGTGGCGCTCCTCCACCAGGGTTGGAGGGTCTGCCACAGGCGAGTCCGGGCGCTGTTGGGGAACGTCCTCGATCTCATCATCCGAGAGATCGACGGACTCGCCTCGCCCTTTGGAAGGCTGCTGAGTAGGAGGAGGAGTAGGAGGTTGAACGTCCCCAGCCGGGGAGCGCTTCTTCTCCTTCTTCTTCTTCTTCTTCTCCTTGCCCTTGCCTCCGTCCGGAGCAGGGCGCTTTTTAGCAGGCGTCTCCGTCAGGGGAGCCTCAGCCTTCCTCGCCGTCGAGGATCCTTTCGCTGACTTGGCAGCCGCCGACAGCTTCGGGATCCTCGGTAACGCCGAGATCGGCGTTTTCGCCGGTACCGAGCCCGATACCGACGAGGTGGACGGAACGGCAGCCGCCGATACCGTCGATGGCATGGTCGTCTTCTTGTCGGCCATCTTGGAAGTGGAGGTCTCGTCTATCGCCCGCAGAGACTGTTCCCAACAATAAGACTTAAGTCTCGCGGACCGGTTGCGGAGAGTTTGGGGAGTAAAATCCCGGCAAATTGGGCAAGTCCGAATGTTGTGGGACTCACCCAAACAGAAGAGACACTCCTTGTGGCCGTCGTTGAGGGCAACTTTGCGCCCGCAGGACAGGCACTTCTTGAAGAGCGCGGACATAAGACGAAGAACGCCAAACTGCGAAAATCTGAAAAGACCAAAAGCCAAAGGGGGAGTCCGAAAGAGAGGTCAGAGACAGTCCAAAAATCCGTAAAACCGTGAAAACAGCAAGCCAAGCACAAAAGTGAGAGGAACAAACCAAAGAACCTTCCGTACGCGACGGTGGACGAGAAAGAACTGAGGAGAGACCGTTGCTCGGCGGGAGGAGCATGCGCAGTACCGGCGTGGGGGAGGGGTTCCCGCCAAGCGAACAAGCTCTAGAAGTTTCCGAACGCTACCGCGCAGGCGCTAAAGCTCCCTAGTGTATGAACAACCTCTTAGTGTATGAAGGCACAGAGACCACGAAGAAGAACTATAATTTGCCCTCTGTAGCAAAGAAGTAGAATTAGTGTCATGTACAGCAAAGGACTACTCATCTCTTTTAAGCAAGAATTAAAATCAGATATATCCTATGCTCATTATGCTCCCTTTCACAAAATTACTTACAAACTCAATATTACTATCATTTTATTTATTTATAGTCCACCTTTCTCCAACTAATGGGATTTAAAGAGACTAACAACATATTTAAAACAATACAGATTGTTTTATACTCAGGAGTCCCACCTAGTCCAGGATTGTTTATTCTTTTGATCAAGTTTGGGACTAAAGTGCATTAAATAGTTAACAAACAGCTTATGAGCTACATTTGTTTTGTTTCATGATCCTCCTTTAAATCAGTTGCTCCTTTAGACTTTCTCCTTTAACCACTGTTGTACATTTTAACTACGTCACTTTATTAGGCACATCAAAAACATCAATAAACAACTAAAACATGCAGCTTGTGAGCCATCCTTTTAGTTTGAAAGTTTTCTAGAGAAATTCTAGATATTGCAGTACTGATAAACACACAGAACTGGTCATTTCTCCTTTTTGTGACGCACAAAAAGAGAGTGTGGGCCTTTCCGCACTACACTGTTACGGTGCTATTATTCCACTTTCAATATCCTGTGGAATTCTGGGGTTTGTAGTTTATTGAGGCCAAAGAGCTCTCTGGCTGAGAATTCTAAAGACCACTCCCTAAACTGCAAACTCCAGGATTTCATAGGATGTTGAAAGTGGAATAATAGCTCTACAACAGCATACTGCAGAAAGGCTCTATATTTCAAGTATAAGATGGGCCTACAGTTTGCATACCTCTCTTATACTATTTCCCCTTCGGATTTCACAGGAAAAGTACAAAAAAAGAAAAATGGGAAAACATCTACGAGTCAGCATTTCTTACCATGTTGAATGCTCCTCTTAGAATCTAAAAATTGAGAACATTTAGTAGAAGCCTGAAACAGTGATTCCAAACAAGGAGGCAACTCTGCATAGATCTGAATTTATTACAGGTAGGATTCAAAGATCTGTTTTAAGAATGCCCAACGGAAAAAATCTTTTTCCTAGTTCACAACACTTCCTCAGTTTTCAAAGGTTTATGCAAAAATTCCACAGAGCCACTTGGAACCAGTCACATCTTTCTTTGGATCCAGGACACTGTGTGTCAGTTTAGGATATCAAAGTAGAGATATTACAATTTCTCAAGAACTGACTGAGTCGTTTCCAGAGGGAAATGCCTCAGTCAGTTGTTGAGAAACTGTAATTTTCTCAAGGATTTGTAGAACAGGAAGAGCTGTATCTGTCAATTTTGTGACACGTGTCAAATTCACAAAAAGCATGGGTTATGCTTAGGTAAATTACACTGCTCAAACATACTATTTGTAACCTTCTGTCTCACAATATTTCCAGCATGACTCTTAACACTTCAAGCGTTCATCTCTGATTTGGGAAATACCAAATAACTTGATCAGATGAAGGCCAGATACTAATGTGCACACTCAGGCAACACTATAATCTAAAAGTAGGGTTCTTTGGATAAAACACCTGAATAGTTTGACAAGCATGGCTCCCATTGTTGGTAAGGATAGCAGAGATGGCCTGAAGTGTTCTTCCTGTTTCTCCCCATGCCGCTACAAGACTGAAGAGACAAGCGCAGGAAAGTGCTGTCAAAGACTGACCAGTACTGTCATTCATCCCAGTACTCCGAACAGTTATTTCTAGAAGAAGCTGGAACAGAGACTCTAAAGATAAAACAAAATATTACTTACATAAAGTAGAGACTGTCAGAACACAACCAAAAAACAAATTAACAAACTGAAACAGAAGCAATCTCAGTCTGAGTATTCACGTACTGCAAGACTGTAGTTTCGTTGGTGATGAGACTGAGGGACAAGTGAAGCTGACAACACTGAAATTATGTTCCCCAGAAGCTCCTATTTAACATTTACTCTCAACTGCTCTCAATCTTTCAAGGAACCAAATAGCATCCATGAGGTAAATTACAAAGAACCCAGAACTTCAAACATGACACACTGTTCTTTAATTGTTAAATTCCCAAGCACAGAAGTACACAGTGAATAAAGAATAAGCAACACATGCAATACTGTCAGTGACACATTTCTACAATAGCTAAGCACTTGTGTTCAGTTTACAAGAAAACACTTTAAGATATCTCACCCTGCCCCACTAAAAATGCTTTGCCTTACTCCCTAGGTGTAGCAAATAACAACTGTAATTAATGTAATAATGGCTATGTTTGCTTTATGTTTGTTCAGACACTGATATTTGTATGCACACACCTCAAATGAGACAAAGCAACTTAACTCCAATTCTGTTCTGCAGTGATTACAGCAAGATAAAAAACACCAATGTGCTGAGACATGCTTAGAAGGAAGCATGTCAGTTTTATGCAGTACATACAATCAGAAATGTTAAATGTTATATATCTCTTAATTTACCATTCTATATGCTTTTGTCTTTGCAAAAAATAAAATAAAATAGGGGACCTTAATAGCAAAGACAATATTACTCTAAACAGATGTCTATCTTGCAAACAGGGCTACAATAGTGTCACAATCTCCTTATTCTGATTTGTTTCAGCTTTGCTTGATTGCTTTCTTCTTTAGTTCCTACTCTTGTTGCTATTTTTATCTGCTTATATTAGGTTGTGAGTAGCAAAAGAAATATTTATTTATTGGCTACCCAAACACTCAATGTCAGATATCAAATATGCTTCCCAGGATCTCTGATAAATATTATCAACATTTATTGTTTTGAAAAATCAGAAATAAAGTGCAGGATACATTACCTAGAACCTCAGGAGGTTCTGACTGAAGACCTTCTGGTTGCTGGCCTTGAAGCACATTAAGCAGGGCCTGAAGACTTCTTAAACAAAGAGATGGGTGAGAAAATCTTGTCTCTTTGATAAGTTCAAATACCTCACATAGTCCAACTTCAATGATCTAAAATACAGAAGGGTAACTACCATTAGGGAAAGAATGAGTTCTGTTCTACAGACCATTTCTAAGGGTCTGCTGCTAATAGCACAGCAGCTCAACACAAACTGCCCAGGATCTGTTTACCTTTGGAAGCTTGATAGGTGGTTCTTTAGCCTCCTCCTCCTCATCACTATCAGAATCACCACTCTGCACTGTATTTTTTGAAGCCAAAGCCAGAGAGGTTTCCCTTTTTTGCCATTCCAGAACACAATGCCGGACATTGCAATAGACGTTGAAAGCTGAAGGGTTGCTGTGAAGTTTGATGTCTGGTATGGCAACCAAACTCTCCAGGTTTTCACTCTGATAAGTAAACAGATTTTTCTTGCAGTCAACAATTCAGCAAAAAGCTTCTTGTTCTATAAGAGACATTAAAACTACATACTTCTTACAAGATCTCTGCACTGCTTAAAGAATAGGTAGGTTGTTCTCTTAACTCAAAAGAAACTGTGAAAGGAAGAAGATCAGGTTTAAAACTGACAATCACAATGCCTGAGGTACAACAGTCATAGATGTAAAAGGGGTGGTTTTTTAAAAAAAATCAAGTACTGCTGCAATATATCTGCTTTTGTTAGAAACTTGGGACAAGCAACAAATGAGAGAACTTTTTTTCTTATGTAGCCTCTCTGCAGGAATCACTTTGAAATTAACTGAGGCAAGGATGCTTAACTGTAACACAGTATGAATTCACTCATTAAGCAGATTTCACAGCCAACTTCCCTGGAGATGGGGCACCAAGAAGATGTGTGTCAAAGAGCAGTAGCAGCTTTTAATTAATGGTGGAAAGGAAGCCCACCTGCCACTACGGCCCTCAAAGCCCACTTCCCTGTCACCACCAGTGCTGTCATGGAGTATCCAACTGTAAAAGTGCCTTCTCTTGAAATTCTGTGATTCTTCATTACATCTTACTTGGCAGCTGCATATGCAGCAAATACAGCAGTGTTACATCAGTGCTCACAGAAGCAGATGCATAAATCAGGAAAGGTGGATACATGTCTTAAGCATCCTGAGTCATGTGCCAAAGAACACCAGCCAGGCACAGATGCTTGGCATGTGTCTGAGTGGCTGCCTTCTGCAATTTATAAATTTATTGCAAAAATACTGAGCTAGAGTAACACAGTGGCAAAACAACTGCACTAGAAGTCAGGATGTCTCTAAAGGCTGCGAGCCTTTCAAGATCTTGCTCTGCATTTGTAGAACGTCCTCCTTTGGACCTCTGGTTGGAGGAGGATCTCACTCATTTTCATAAACAGTTGAAGACCTTCCTCTTTGACTCTCCATCTTAAGTCACTGAGATGTGTTTAAGGTGCTGAGATGGGTAACATCTGTTGGGGTGTTGGGGATTCCATGCCATGTATTGTTGTGCTTTTTGTTTTAATAGCCTTGTCCCTGATAGTATATGTTGTTGCTCCACCCTTTGGTGTAAAGGGCATTATAAATAAACACTGTTGTTGTTGTTGTTGTTGTTGTTGTTATTGTTATTATTAGTCACTCTGTCAACCTTGGCCCTTTCCACTTTCAATGTAAGAACAGTAAAACTAGCCCATCATATAAGGTTACTGAAAGAATTAAAACCAGATAATGCATGTGAAGGACTCTGAATTTTTTACTGTATGGTATAAATACTAACTATCATTATTACCATTCTTTTAAATACCCATGGTAAAACATTAAAGGCTATATGTGAATGAGTTTGAAAGAAGAGGGTCAAGCAGTTTTCTTTATCCTCAAAGTTATTACAGAAAGGAGAGAATGAAAAGAAGTGCTGTTCCAGTCTTCCTGTGCTTCACCCACAAATGACACCAAAAGCATATTGAAAGTGTTTACAGGACTCAAAGGAGTGCTGTTTGAAAATATCCAGATAAAATAAATAAAAATAAAAATATACAAATAAAAATATTTGTACTTTTTCCCAGTTTCCCTGCTGTCTAAAAAGAAGAGAACATGTAGACAAAGTATAGAGACAAATAAAATAGAGTGCCTGCTGGTAAAAATAATGAATGCTTTTTGGCATTACAGTTTACAGTACCTTGTAGCAATATTAACACACACACCACTTTTGAGTTTTCCATATTATGTTGTGTTACAACCTGGAGTTGAAACAGATTTAACTGGAATTGTTAGCCCTTGATGAACACAAGATACTCACCACTGTGAAAAAGCAAAACAGTTTTATTTTGGGCACAAACATTAAGTAAACAATAACAAACTGTCATTTGTTGGTTGTCTAAGTATTCATCTTCTTTATTGTAGCAAGTCTAAATACGCTTTGGTGCAGCCTATTCTTACAGTAGAAGTTGAATGGAGTCCACCTGTATATAGTTGCAATGCCACATAAACTCTAATTAAATATTTGTATTTCAGAAAGGTACCACTGTTGTTGAGGAACACAGATAAATAAACAGCATCATGATGACCAGAGAGCTATTTAAAAAATCTGAGACAAAGTTTTGCAGAAGCAACAAAGAGGATTGGATTATTTTTTTAAAAATCCCCAATCTATAAACACTTCTGAAATGGTCTTAAATCTATTCCTAAAAAATGAAAATAGTATGGATCATCTACAGCTATGCCTAGAGAAAGCCACCTGCTTAAACTAAATGACCGGTTAAGAAGGGCATTTCTTGAAAAAGCAACCAAGAGGTCAGTGGTAACTCTGACCTCCGGATTAGATTTGTAGCTGAGATGGGAGAAATAATCCACTGTACAACTATCACCTGTACCTTCCAAAAGCTGAGCTTTATGGAAGAGTAGCAAGAAGAAAGCCATTGGTGAAAAAAAAAAATCAAAGTGTACTTGGAGTTTGCAAAAAGGCAAGTAGTAAAAGTTTATCTGGTCTGATGAGACTAAAATTTTGGTCTTGCCACAAAACAGCATGTATGGCACAAAGTCAAGAGGGTTAGCTGCCCTAGGAACACAATCCCTACTGTGAAGCACAGTGTCTGCATTATGTGGTGCTTTTCCTCAGGGGAACAAGAGAAGTGGTCAGCATTGAGAGCAATTCTAGAAGAAAATATATTTCAGTCTGCAACAGATCTGGGGTTGGGTTGGAAGTTCATGTTCCATCATGACAATGATGAAACACAAAGTCAAAATAACATTAAAATTTTGCCAAGATAAAGGAAGAAATTGCAGAATCCAAATGTACAAAAGTGACAGAGATGTACCCAAGAAGACTCACAGGTGTAATTGCTGCCTAACCTGATTCTATAAGGTACTGACTCACAAGGGCTGAATACTTATGCGATCAACAGCTTTATTTCACCGTTATGTTCCAATAAAATTGTTTTGCACCTTCATAGTGTTCAGTATCTCACGTACAACAAGTGGTAAGATTGCCAATTAAATCAATTTCAAGTCTAGGTTGTAGAACTGAAAACAAAATGTGGAGAAGTCAAAGCGGGGAGTGAATGCTTTTGCAAGGCACTACAGTATACAAATTGGATTATGTAGGTCTTAGTCAAAAGGATGACATTCAACCAAAATGGAGGGGAAAGAAGGAATGAAATCAGAGAGCAAAAGTTTTAAAAAGTGAAAATTATTGTCAATATTAGGAAACAGTCAGTTTAGCTTTGATTGCCTTTGCACCCCACTACAGAACTCACTCAAGTCTTCAGCCCTGAAGTACCTTTTTATTTGTCATACAAACTGCAGTGATGACAAATATTGTTTTTTTTTAATCAACTCTATCTGCAAATATTTCCACTGTCCTCACATCTCCACAATTTGGATGCAACAAGCATTATTCATAGCTTTATAGCCACACTACTAGTCTACTCCAAAACATTCTTTGTTCCTAATAATTCTATGAAAGTTTAGCTGATGTAAGCAGATCACAGAAAGTAAATTACACTAGTGCTACTGTATCTGTATTGACTACCCATTGTCTTCCAGGCACAACTAAAACCAATTTTAATGTACAATTTCAAGTCTTAAATAGTTCAGACCTTAAAGAACATCTCCCGTCATGTTTCATTACAATTTCTGAAGATCAGTTAAATGCATTCTTGAAACTACTGATCTGTTTGGAATTCTATTCCATGTGGGCATGAAGAGAGGAATCCTTGGTGGCTGCCCAGAATTTTAAACAACTTTCCCTTAAATGGCTTGCTGAAAGCTGAACCTGCATGTTTTTCAACTGGATTACAAACCTCAAAAACTGTGACCAGCTGGAGTCAGAGGATAAAATCAAAACATTTATTAGTTCCTATCGTATCTTCTTCACAATAGCACCTCCACACGCAAACATATCAATACTTCAAACACACAATGAGATGTAATTCAAAATGTAAAACAGTATCTTAATTCGCAAATCTTCTGGAAATACAGATTTATTCCTTTTAACAAATCAAATAAATACCACATAATTACATATTTAATATAGCCAGTAATTTTTATATTTATATTTTATTTAATCATAGATGTTTAGTAGGGTGCCTGTGATCTAACTGCAGTTGATTACCCAATGTAAGCAGAACTGAATTTCACATACTCACAGCCACCCAGGCATACTACAGAATACATTTGGTGACATACATCAGACCTTTTTTTATTTTATGGATCCTAATTCTTAATCTTTTCTTTGCCAGGGATCCCCTTTAAAATCTTTTGTTGCCATGGACTCCCAAGACTTAAGATTTAAAATCATAAAGTGCATCAAATATTTATTTAAAATTGCTCATCAAGTGTCTTCAAACTGGAAGGAGAAATAAGTAAATGTCCACTTCCCTGAAAGGTGCAGGAAGGGAAGGAGGGAAGGGAAGATGTTTTTCCTGCATCTTTCTGCCAGTTCAGGGCTGGAATGGATTGAACATCAAGTGATATGCCCAGCCAACCAGGATTTGCCCTTCTCTTTTTCTCTCCCTCCCCTCTCTTCCAGCATTCCAGTCTATCAGAAACACTCAAACTACACTCCCTTTTTTCCTTCTTCACACCAGGAGGAGATCAAGACAGAAAAAGGAGGGAGAGAAAAACACTTAAGGAAAAAAAGGGGAAGCAAAGCACTCAGGGTTCTCCATAAAAGTCCCTAAGTGTGCTGCCCCACTCTGAGTGGGATCCTTGATGCAGCCTAGAGATGTGAAGGCCCAGAAAAAAAACTTGAAAAATTTAGGAAAATATGTTTTTCCCATTTTTTTTCCTAAAAAATGGAAAAACTGAAAAAAGGAAGAAAATCAATTATGGAACGTTTTATTTTAGCATGAGGAATAAAATCTTTAAGACGATGTGTTCAAATATTCTCCAAATCATTTCTAAAAACAATGTACAGTATCAGACTATTCTAATTTCTGTATACTGAGGACAAGCCCTAGGTTACACACTGAACTCTCCAATGCAAGAGCAAGATCATTTCCTCCTTTAAGGAAGAAATGCTATTGTCACAAGAAAAGAAAAAGGTTTCAGTTTCGTTTTTGCTTGTGGGTGGATCTGTTTGGTTCTGTTCTGTCCTCTTCACTAGGCCTCAAAGCACTAGAAGGAAGTACAGAGCAACAAAAAGGACCTAAACATATACTTACTTTAAAAAGGTAAGAGTTTACATTTATCTGATTTCAGAAAATTGAACCATATTTAACTACATTAGTTTATCTTTATAACCTTTATGTAAATAACCTTTATGTAAATAATAATTTAACTACTACTAATCTTGTTCTTTACTTCCCCCACCCCCAACCATAGCTTAGTGCATTCCTGCAAGCTAACCACTAAATTATTTTTCTTTCCTATCTCGCTCAGGAAAATGGTTAGATCAACATCTAGTATATGGAGGCATATAACATCTAGTATATGGAGGCATTTTCACATTACAAATTCTTCTGGGAAGAAAAATGTGATTTGCAAGTACTGTCAGATGAAATATAATGCATTTCCAAATGTTATCAGGATGACAAAACACCTTCTTGTTTGCAACAAGTGTCCTGTAGATATTAAAAAATCCTAAATGGATCTAAGTGAAGAGGACCATAATGATGAAAGTAAGCTTTCCTCAATGTTCTCATTCAAGAAGTTCTCTTCCTGCTCCATCTGTAACATCAGCAGCATCACAAAGTGTAGTCCCATCAGCAGCATCTTCAAGTAAACAAATACTGAAAACAACTGCATCCAAAAAATACTCAATAACTTCATTTGTAGACAAGATGACACCTGAAGATCATGTTCTACTTGAGTGCCCTATTTACAATGATCTTAGGAGCAAGTATATTTTTCCTTTATTGAAGTCTTTTAAGGGAAGTTCTTCCTTTGCGAAAGTTTGTTTTCTGCTATCTGATACTGTGAAATATGTGTCTTTCAGAACATCTAAATTTCTTGTTAGGGCCTTACAATTACGTGCTATAAAGAACAAGGAGGGGTATGGAAAGTGATTCATTTATTGTTGTTTATGTATTATATGTATATTGGCTGGATTATTCTTTCTCATTTTAATCTGATTTTATTCCTTCATTTTGTGCAATGCTGGCTGCTAAAATGCAACAAACTTGAACTTGAACTTGAACTTGAAGATCAGGAAAAAATTGATCAAGCCCTTGCAAGAGCAATATATTCTTCTGGAATGCTATTTTCAATAACTGAAAATACGTACTGGCAGGAAGCTTTGAAATTATTAAGACCATCATACCATTTGCCCAGCAGATATTCTTTGAGCAAGCCTCTTTTGGAGTCAGAATACGAATGTGTAATGGAATCTGTGCAAGGAAAAATCAAAGAAGCACTGTGTCTTGCACTACTCACGGACAGATGGACAAATGTGAGAGGAGAAGGAATTATAAATTTTGTGATAACAACACCTCAACCTGTTTTTTACAGAAGCATTGAAATAGGAGAGGACAGACATACTCCTGAGTATATCAACTGTAAAATATGTGAAGTCCTACAGAAAATTGGGAGTGGTAGAGTATTCGCTTTGCTGACTGACAATACAAGCAATAGGAAAGCAGCATGGGAGATTATAATAGATAAGTATCCACATATTACTGCAATAGGATGTACATCTCTTGAGCTAAACTTGCCTCTCAATGCTAATATGAAACTGGACATCCTTCAAATGATCTATAGATGAGCAAAAGAAATTATAAAACATGTAAAAGCTACTCATATTGTAGCTTGCAGTTTTCAAGAAGAAGAAAGTAGAAAAAATGCAAAGAATAAAATAGTGATGCTGAAGCTCTGTAGTAAAACTCATTGGGGTACAGCGGTGATCTCCTTTGAAAGTTTACTAAAAAAAACAAAGAAGCTCTTCAAGAAACAGTAATAGTTGAAGATCTTAAAAGTACCCAGGCATGTAAGAAACACTGTTCTTGACGAGGATGTTTTCTGGGTTGAGCTGCAGAATTTCCCAAAGATTCTAAAGCCAGTTTCTGCAGCAATCACTGCATCTGAATCAGACAGTGTACTTCTGTCAGAAATTCCTTATCAAATGGCCAAGATAAAAACAAGTGTTTTTAAAAATCTCAGTGTATCTCCACTTACTACTATAGAAAAATAAATTTTAAATAAATAAATAAGTAAGTAAGTAAGAGATTTTGTTTAAAAAAAAAAAAGAAGAATTTTGTTGCCATCCAATTCACACTCCTGCAAATCTGTTGGATCCAAGATTCAGAGATGGAAATATAAGCGATGATAGCACTGCTACTGCATTTGACTGGATTACAAAACAAACATCACACGCAGGACTTGATGTTGGGAAGGTACTTTCAAATGTTGCAGAATACAGAACATCTTCAAGGATTTGGTCCAGGAATGCATCTGGGATTCTGCCAAATGTACTCCTGCAACATAGTGGCAAGGTCTTTGCACAATATAGTCTCTGATTTCTCTTGCTCCTCACTTCTTCAGAATCCTCCACGTTCTGCAGCATGTAAAACAATCTGGTCTATGTTTGGAACACTGACACTAAATCAAGAAATAAACAAATATGTGAAAGGGTAGAGAGGCTTGTTTCAATCTGAGTAAACCATTCGTTTTTAGAAGTCCATGATAACTGTAGTGATGATGATGATCATGACAAACATAATGAAGCAGAAGCAGAGACTGAAACTGATAACTATAGCTCAGAAAATGAGTCTGATTAAATTTCATGCCTACCCATTGAATCTTAGTCCCTCGCTCATCCCTTCCCCACACTTCCCCCCCCCTTTTCATGGGAATTTTATGTCTATTTGATACTGTGGAGAGGAAATATAAATAATTTTCTTTGTTACTAAAGTTGATGGTTCCTTCCGGTTTTTAATTTTTTATTTTTTTTTTGCTTGCTCCATATAAACTAGCAAAATGAAAGAAGTTCTGTACAAGTCAAGAGACTGTTGCTCCATTTGTTACAAATAAAAAAATAAATAAATTCTGTTTATAATAATTGTTTGAATACACTGTATTTTTAATATATCAACTGTGATAATTTTATGCCAAATCAAATTGTACATAGTCATATTTTATGTTCCTAAAGTAACAGAGTGACTTTCAATCTGTAAAAAGTGCTAATGTTGCATTTTTCAATTCTTCCAAAAATCTGCATTTTTTTCTGGGGGGAAAAAACCCAGAAAAAAACACATTCCCCCCCCCCATGGCTTCAAAATTTCTGGAAATGTTACATCTCTAATGCAGCCTAGCAGCCAACTCTGAAAAAGGATAACTGGAAGGAGTGAGTGAAATGAAAAGAGGCCATGCTGCTGCAACAGGTGCCACCCCCTGGGAAGAGACTGGGAGTTGGAGCAACAGATCCCTGTTGGCAAAAGAAGCCACCACGCAATTCAAATGAAAGCATGCATACTTATGAATGGCAATGAGGAGGCGTGCTTGGGGTCTTTTATGGAGGGGTTGTTTCAATCTCCTTTTTTGCCTACAACTACCCCCCCACACACACTTTTCTTTTCTTTATTACCTATCTCTCTCCTTTGCCTGTCTCAATCTCCTCTCCTGCTGGTGAAGAAGGAAAAAAAAAAGTCGGGGGAGAGTCTTTGTTTCTGATAGTACACTGGGCTGCTCTTTTCTGGAAAGGAGGGAAGGGAGAGAGAATGAAAGGCAAATGCTGACTGGCTGGCACTCAGTTGCTGAGTCCACCTCCTTCCTGCAGTGGAGTAGCCACGTGCAGACCCAGCCAGAGTACCTATCTTCCTCCTTTTGCCTTTGTTCTCCTTATGTCACCAGTGGAGAAGAGATGAGTTGAGCAGCCTTTGAGCATTTCACAGACCTCTGTGGCCCCCAGGTTACACACCACTGCTATAGTCTACATCTGTAATACAACATGCATTGCTTACAACCAAGGAGAAAAACCAGAAACACTGCTGGCACAAAAAGAGCAGTTGTCTATGGATGGATGGATAGAAGATAGATAGATAGATAGATAGATAGATAGATAGATAGATAGATAGATAGATAGATAGATAGATAAAAATAAAATCAAATAAAAATCTGCTTCTCACTTCCTAGGTTATTTTCAACCACAAACTTAATTGGCTATTAAAAACAGGAGTACTTTGGCTTTAATTATCTTTATAGTTCAGGCTCCCAAATGGTTATCCTAAGGCACTGTGGAACACAGCTCCTCCTGAACAGCTTGAATAATAGACAATTTAAAAGATATAAAAACACCTGCTCATATATTACCAATAGTACTTTTGATGTTTCAGAAATTAAGCTAAAAGAGGGCACTTTTATTCCCTAATTGTTTTCAAGTGACTAAAGTATTAATTTATGAACGGAGTATCTCACCCGCTCTGAAATCTCTGGGATGACAAAAGGATAATGAGCTTGCAGTAGAAATGAGGTCTCAGCCAACATCCAAGATGAGGACACTAAGATATAAGATTCAGGGGAAAGGTGAGCACCAAACAGAACACTCTTGCCCCAACTATCCTTTTTTATTATGTTTCTTATTGTCCTCTTTTTAATTCTTACCATGTAGTATCTCTGATCTAATGTGCCTAGCATCCAAGCCCTGGCCCAGAGTCAGTGGAACCTCTGAGGCTAATGAAGTTTTCCTTGTCAGTGTCAATGACAATATTATAATTGGGATCAAAGAGGTCTGTTCCAATGGCAGAATGGACAGTCAAAGACTGCAGTACCAAAAATGATGTCAAAGGTTATAGATGGACCATGATAGGCAGAGGCACAAGCAAACCATGCCTTTCAGAGACTTCTCCATAACAAATACCTTGAAAGAAAAGAACTGCTTTCTTTTTAGTAGAAAACTGGTACCATTGGCACTGTTCAACAATGTACTCTTCATTTAAACAGAAATGATAACAAAAGCAGCTGTCTGACTGAGGAATTTTATTCCCAAAATTGACACACTTCTTAATGGGTTCAATGCTGTAAACCAGAAGGCTCATATGAAGATATAAAAGTCAGAAGACAGGATTTGAAAGACAACAGTGAAGTTAAAAGGCAAAGGAAAGGAAAGGAAAGGAAAGGAAAGAAACCAAATATACAGATTTTCCAAAGAAGGCACCAAAGTTGCCAATGTGCTGCTGCAGTTGCAGACAAAAAGGAATTGAGGGAAAGGCTGGTACCCTGCATAGACATGCAAGCTGAGATGTGGCAGGATGCCCATCAAAAACACTATGCACAAGTTTAGAAGTGATCAAACAGCTCTGCAGAACAAGCCACCTAAGTGAGTCACAGAGACCACAAAGAATTATCAGCTTTAATGGCTGGGTCACATAGCATTAGGCACAAATCAGTCTAGAGGACTGCTTCTCCTGATAGACTGCTAGGGTTTGTTCAACATCCCACAAGTTACATCATGGGAGGAATAAACGTGTACTGTATGTTTAAGGTGGTACAATAATAAAAAGACAGGTAACACATAACACATCTGTTATCAAGTCATCGTAACACTGTACAGCAAAAGTATAACATATAAAATGAAATAGGAAAATTTGAAAAAACTGATAAATTTGTGAATTCCATACTGGAGCAGGAAAGCAGCAAACATGCTGCTTACAGAAAGACAGAAAAAGCAGAACAAACAGGACTTATTCAAATAAATTCAAATCTTGATAGGAGAAGTAAGAAATCTACTGATTTCCCCCAAACTTACTAGAGTAAGGAAAGAAGGGAAACAGTTAACACTGTTGTGGAAATGACTACAAATATAAGGCCTGATACTGAAATTATCTGATGTGAATTGGAATTGAATCAATTGGTTATGAGCATCAAACCAGTCACCAAAGCTTTAGTGAACTGAACTGGAAAAAAAATGGAACACGTTCATTTGTAGCTGCACTCAAGCCACAAACAGTTAAAAAAATTAATGGTTTGATCCCTCCTTTCAAATCATGATCTGCTAAAGTGTCCTCTGATACAGTTAATTGCATGCTATACTGTATATAATTGGTTCTTAACCTAGGGCCTGGTGACCTTTGGGAGTCCACAGAGCCATCACAGGGGATTGTGAAGCCCTGCTGCCAGACACCAGCAGCAGCAGCAACATGAATGCAGCAGCAGACAGGGCAAGTGCCGAAACTGCTCCCTCATTTGCAAATGAACAAGCAGTTTGAGCATGCACACACACCTGCTGCTATGTCACTTTCATCAGGGATGTGGCAGCCGGGGGGTGCTGCTGTATCCCTGACAAAAAGGACACCACAGCAGGCATGTGCACACACCTACACTATGACTCTGAAGACCAGGGTCTGATTCCCCACTTGGCCATGAAAGCCCACTGAGTGACCTCAGGCAAGTTACATTCTCTCAGGCTGAGAGAAATCTTGCCAAATCATGATAGGTTTCACCTTAGAGCTGCCATAAGTAAGTTTTCAAAAGGGAGAACCTCCCCTTGTCAGCAGCATTTTGTTGTTGTGTTCCCACTTACTGAACTCCTAAGGTGAACCTATCACAGGGTTTATTTGACAGGACTTGTTCAGAGGGGTTTGTCTTTGCCTTCCCCTGATGCTCAGAGAATGTGAATGGGTATTTTGTCAGTCTTTAGAAACCTTTCATAAATAAATAAATATTTGAATATTTAAGTCTAAATTTAAATATTTAAATCTTCATTTAAATCTCAGGGGTTCGCAGCAATAAATTATATTTACAGGGGATCCTGATAAAGAAAAGGTTAAGAACCACTGCTGCACATTAACAAGTTTGGTGATTACATATAACTTGCAACAGAGCAATCCTCTTTTTTTATCACTCAACAACAACAAATAATAAAAAGTATAGCTGGTTGCTCATGAGTAACTAGGATAGATATGGCACCACTACCAGCCACGGCAGAGTGGGAAGCAGTGGCCAGAGGTGCTGCCTGCGAAGGGCGTCATTCCAATCCTGGTTCCTTGTGAGTAACTGGAAAACATACCACCCCACCACCAGCCATGGGGAGATGGAGAGCAGATTCCTCCCGGAGCTGATGCCTGCTTGGCAATGGCTGATGGCTTCACTCCAATCCTGGCTGCTCACAAATAGCTAGGATACATATGGCGCTGCTGCCAGCAATGAGAGAGTGAGAAGCAGTGTCCTCCCAGAGGTGCTCCCTGCTCTACGATGGTGGAGAGCTTTATCTGATCCTGGTTGCTTGCCAGCAATATCAAAAAATTTTAAAATATTTTTCTCTTCTCATTTCACACAAAACTGAGTTCACAAATATTGAGCTCACAGGGCCTACTGTATTTATGTTCTGGACAATAGCCAGCGTTGGGCAGCTGTGGCCCTCCAGATGTGTTTGGAACACAGCTCTTAAAATTCCTCATCATTAACTATGCTGATTAGGATGCAGCCAAGCAAAATCTGAAGGGCCATAAACACACATGTGCATGGAGTGCTTCTGTGCAGATACAGAATACAGGATGTGCAATATTTCTTTGTACCACATGAGGTACCACCCTGGTGTCGGATCACAACAGCAATGGATCATAACTGTGGCTGAAAGTTGGAAGCAAAACACATTTTAATGCATGCCACAACATACATTCATACGTGTATCCATGTTATCTCCAATCAACACTGTTTAGAGACAATTGCAAGCTATTCTTATCCGATCTTTTTACAGGACCCAAGCTAAAAAGAGTTTAATTGGCTATTTTAAACTTGCGGCAATCTGTAAGTTTTCACTACAATATCTGCATTATATTTCTATGTACATTTGAAAACAACTTGCAATTTATTGATAACCTTAAGAGTGAAATAAAAATACAAAAAAAAAAGAAAGAAAGAAAAAGAAAAGAAAAACCCTTCTCATTCTAGTGAGAAAGAAAGAAAAAGAAACACAGCACTTCTAACTACAATGTAGTTGTTCTATGAACTACTCAAACTGCCCCAAACTGAATGGAACTTGTTGGGTTTCTTCAAGCAATTTTTATTACCATAAATTTCTCCTTCTTAAAGTTTTGCTCCAGTTTTCAGTCTTATATTCCAAGCTGAAACAATGAAATGCAATACGAACATGAGATAAAAGAACAATCAGTTTTACCTTGTTCCGGGTTTTTATTTTCAATTTACTCTTCTGCTTTCTTTTGAGCTTCTTCTTGCTTAAAAGTTTTTTACACCTAGGTAAAAGAAATAAACTAATATTATGCCATGCTGGGGGAAAAAGAGCACACAAAGGATTACATTTTGTTTAGTAGATCAGGGTGAGCAAAGTGTAGCAGGTGGGCAGGCCTTGGGACCCATAAGCATAGCCTGCGTGACTCTCCCCAGAGGCCCCTCAAAGCCCTCAGAGCTCCAACCCCCACCATTTAATTTTTTTTCAGCCTGATTTTGGGATGATTTTTTGCCCCTAAACCAGCCCAAATTTCTCAAAACTGCCCAAGAAAGCAATACTTTGCTCCTCTAACCCCCCCCAAGCCCCCAAACCTCTCTGAAGCTGATGGGAAAAAAAGGGGAGGAATCAGACAAAATGACTAAGTGGCATCACATGACTTCAGGCATGCTAAAATGTGCTGCTGTGGCCTGCCGGGTGGGCACAGGAAGCAAAAATGGCCCCTTTCCTATCTGCCGTTCCCTATCACTGCTTTAGATCCTATCATTTCATACAAAAAAGAAACAAAAACTTTACTATCAGAAGCTTGACTTAACACTGGCAGCATTAGGACTGACAAATGAGACTTTACTGGGAACACATGAAATCAGATAGCTACGTATGGGAGGGACTCTACTACGAATACTAAAACAGTATTAGTGAATGGCTTAAAATCTAGTGTTAGTTTGAAATGCCTCATTTCCCTTTGGCTGTCCAATCCTTTCAACACGTTTTAATGCACGCACAGGGGCCAGCTGCTAGGATTTCACTGCTCTCAAAATTTGGTCAAATAATAAGAGGGGGAACAGCCTCTGGTTCCTATTAGTGGAGAGACAGCCATACTAACTTTGCAGGGAACCAGCTTCTTCCATTTGTCTCAGAAAATATACTGCATATTCTGAATGATACTAGCACCAAAAAGTGGAGGGACTGATTTCTTCTAAGAGACGCTCAAGACAGCAGGAGAAACCTAATATAGTTGCCAACTAAAATATAATTGTTCAGTAAACCTTTCACTATTTATCTACCCTAAACCCACAGCAATGTACTAGGGAGACCTTTCAGTGCCATGTATAAAACATATAAACATCAAAAAGGTGTTTCAATCCATGCAGAGAGCTAGCATTCAAAATTCATTCTTTCAAATTGATCATTTTATGATTTCAAGCTCATTCTAGAGCTCACCATCACCATCACAAATCCAGCAATTGTATGATAGTAAACCACAGTTATAGTTTTTTTGTTACCTAGTCTTTATAAAATCTTAACCAAGGGCTTATATGCAGGCTCAATAGAATGCCGAGGCAGTCCTAGTAGAACATACTCATCAAGGGGCCCAGGACAAGTCTCAGAGGAGGCAAGTTCTGGTTGTTGGGGACTCTTTGCTCAGAGGAACCAAAACGGCAATTTGCAAACCGGACAAGCTCAATCGAGAGGTCTGTTGTCTTCCTGGGGCCAGGATCAACCACATAACGGAGAGGTTAACCAGGCTGGTCAAACCCACTGACCATAAGCCCCTCATTTTGGTTCATGTCAGAACCAATGACACTGCGAGGAGCAGCTTTTACCACATCGCAAAGAACTACAAGCTTATGGGGATGAAGCTTAAGGACCTTGGTGTGCAGGTGGTCATTTCGTCTCTCCTCTCTGTTCAAGGATATGGCGCACATAGGGAAAGGGCAATAACAGAGGTCAACAACTGGCTCCGCATGTGGTGCCGCCGGCAACAGTTTGGGTTTTTGGAACATGGCCTGAATTTCAATGAACGTGGGCTTCTGGCAAGGGATGGGCTGCACCTCACAAAACTTGGCAGGAATGTTTTTGCAAACAGTCTTGCAAGGAGGATTAAGAGGTCTTTAAACTAAGATCCACTGGGGAGGGAGATAATATTATTCAGGGCAAGGACTTGGCAAGTGCAGGGGGGAAAGGCCCAAATGATACTGGACAAGCAGTACAAGCGGCCAATGATGGGAGGAGTAGAAACAATAGTACAGGACTTGCAGGAAGGGCCCGGGGACTTAAATGTCTCTACACTAATGCACGGAGTATGGGAAACAAGTAGGATGAACTTGAACTCCTAGTACAACAAAATAAATATGATTTGATAGGCATCACTGAGACCTGGTGGGATGAGTCTCATGATTGGAATATAGGAACAGAGGGGTAAAGACTATTTAGTAAAAATAGACCAAACAAGAAAGGAGGAGGAGTAGCCTTGTATGTCAAGGATGTTTTCACCTGTGAAGAGGTCCAGGACTTAAACCCAGAAAGCCAGGTCAAGAGTATTTGGGTAAGAATTAAGGCAGCGAGAAACAACAGGGATATTCTGGTGGGGGTTTACTAAAGACCTCCAACCCAGGCTGAGGACTTTGATGACGTCTTCCTCAACCAAATGACTGCACATTCAAAGAGGAGAGATACAGTAATTATAGGAGATTTCAACTACCCGGATATATGCTGGCAGTCAAACTCTGCCAAGACAGCAAGGTCCAGCAAGTTTCTTGCTTGTCTTGCAGACAACTTCATGGTCCAGAAGGTGGAAGAGGCTACAAGGGGATCAAATATTCTAGATCTGATCCTGACCAACAGGGATGACCTTGTTAATGAGGTAGAAGTGATTGGATCTTTAGGGGGGAGTGACCATGCCCTATTGGAATTTGGCACTCAATGGGAAGGAGAAGATAAGTGTAAGCAGACACTCATCTTAGATTTTAAAAAAGCAGACTTCTGTAAACTTAGGGAGCTGCTGGCTGGAATTCCGTGGTCAAGAATAGTGAAAGGGAAAGGAGTTCAGGAGGCATGGGAGTTCCTTAAAAAGGAGATACTGAAGGCACAGTCTAAAATTGTGCCAATAAGGAGGAAAAATGGAAGGCATCTGAAGAAACCAGAATGGTTGACTAAAGAACTCTCAGCTGAGCTAAGTGTTAAGAGAAACATGTATAGGAAATGGAAGAAGGGGAAACCACCAAAGAAGAATTTAATCAAGTAGGAGATGTAGGGAGGAGGTCAGAAAGGCTAAAGCACAGAACGAACTTAGGCTGGCCAGAGACATTAAAAACAATAAAAAGGGCTTTTTAAAATATGTCTGCAGCAAAAGGAAAAGGAAGGAGACGATAGGGTCACTGCGCAGAGAAGATGGCGAATTACTCACAGGGGGAAGAGAAAAGGCAGAACTACTTAACACCTTCTTTGCCTCAGTTTTTCCCCAGAAGGGATACAAGCACTTAACCTGGCGGTTGGGGAGCAGGGGAGGAAGCAGGGGAAATGAGGCACATAATAAGTAGAGAGGTGGTACAGGAATATCTGACCACACTGGATGAATTCAAGTCTCCAGGGTCAGATGAATTGCATCCTAGGATATTAAAAGAGCTGGCAGAGGTCATTTTGGAACCGCTTGCTATTATCTTTGAGAAATCTTGGAGGACAGGAGAAGTTCCAGCAGACTGGAAGAGAGCAAATGTTGTCCCCATCTTCAAGAAGGGAAAAAAAGAGGACCCAAATAATTATCGCCCAGTCAGCCTGACATCAGTACCCAGAAAGATCCTGGAGCAGATCATTAAGCAGTCAGTTTCTAATCATTTAGAAAGCAATGCGGTAATCACGAGAAGTCAACATGGATTTCTCAAAAATAAGTCATGCCAGACTAATCTTATCTCTTTTTATGATAGAGTTACCAGCTTGATAGATGAAGGGAATGCTGTGGATGTAGCATATCTCGATTTCAGTAAGGCCTTTGACAAAGTTCCCCATGACATTCTTGCAACGAAGCTAGTAAAATGTGGGCTGGACAGGGCTACTGTTAGTTGGATTTGTAATTGGTTGACCGACCAAACCCAAAGGGTGATCGCAAATGGCTGCTTTTCATCCTGGAGAGAAGTGACCAGCAGGGTGCCACAGGGTTCTGTACTGGGCCCAGTGCTGTTCAATATTTTTATCAACAACTTGGATGAAGGAATAGAGGGCATGCTCATCAAATTTACAGATGACACCAAATTGGGAGGGGTTGCTAATACACCAGAGGACAGGATCAAAATTCAAAATGACTTGGATAGATTGGAGAGCTGGGCCAAGGCGAACAAAATGAAATTCAACAGAGAGAAGTGTAAGGTCCTACACTTAGGTAGAAAAAATGGAATACAGAAATATAGGATGGGGGACACGTGGCTGGATAGCAGTACGTGTGAAAGGGATCTAGGAGTCTTCATAGACCACAAGCTGAACATGAGTCAGCAGTGTGATGTGGCAGCCAAGAAAGCCAATGCAATTCTCGGCTGAATCAATAGGAGTATGGTGTCTAGATCGAGGGAGGTACTGGTACCGCTCTACTCTGCTTTGGTTAGACCTCATCTTGAATACTGTGTCCAGTTCTGGGCACCCCAATTCAAGAAGGATATTGACAAGTTGGAGCAAGTCCAGAGGAGGGCGACCAAAATGGTGAGAGGCCTGGAAGCCATGCCCTATGAGGGCAGACTTAGAGAGCTGGGTATGTTTAGTCTGCAGAAGAGAAGGTTAAGAGAGGACATGATAGCCATGTTTAAATATTTGAAGGGATGCCATGTAGAGGTAGGAGACGGCTTGTTTTCTGCTGCTCAGACCAGGACAAGGAGCAATGGATTCAAGCTGCAGGAAAGGAGATTCCACCTGAACTTCAGGAAGAACTTCCTGACAGTCAGGGCTGTCCGGCAGTGGAATGTGCTGCCTTGGAGTGTAGTGGAGTCTCCTTCCTTGGAGGTTTTTAAGCAGAGGCTTGATGGCCATCTGTCGGGAGTTCGTTGACGGTGTTCCTGCATGGCAGGGGGTTGGACTGGATGGCCCCTGGGGTCTCTTCCAACTCTACATTTCTATGATTCTATGATTCTATGCACTCCCTAACTATTCCTTACAGGAAGGCCTTGATGAACAGTCATACACTACAAGCACTATATACCAGTAAAAATGTGATTGTTGATATTCTGAAATTAAATACTTTTTTAAAAATACTGACACAAGAAAATTTAACATTTATCAAAAGCTACCAATCACCGTTGGCAAGAAAAACAGTTCTAAGTATTTCCTCCCACACCTTGGCTGCTTTTATTTTGAGGATTTAGAAATGCCCTGCTGCGCAAACACCGAAGCACAGTATAACTAAAGTTGTAAAATAAGTAACAGCTTTAGTTAATTAAGCTGCCAATAAAATCTTGCTACCCTATCCATCACACTCCTCTTTGTGGAATGTGTGCAGGTACATGCAATATTCTGCAGTTACATAACAAACATTCTACAACTACAGCCAAGAGTGTCAAAACTGATGAAAGCTCTATCCAGACCAAAGTACTCCTGCCACTGTCCTACAAGCCATACTGTTTCACACTCTGAAAGTATGAAAGCATGAAAGAGCCCTCTACATACAACAAGGAACTCTCCCCAAATTTCAAAAGAATATGAGGATACAAAGACTGCACGGCTAGGGAGGGACTATATTAATAGTCACCAGAGAGGTAAGATGAGTGATGCAATGATAATGCTGGAAAACAACTGGTAAAAAGCTAAGAGAGGAAGACTTCCAAACTATGCGAGTCCAAATAAAGTACCATATAAGAATGGTAGGTGCACTACTTCTTTTCCTTTCAGACACAAGATAGCACAACAAGAACACTCCACCCCTGCTTTTCTGTTTTTCTACAGAGGATACATAACCTGCTCTGGAAAATATGTTTATACACAATTATATTTAAGCCCAACTGCTGAAGACAAAGCCAGTTTTGATTTAGAAGAAAAAGTGACATTTAGGGGGAAATTCTTTGGAAAATACACCTTTGTGGCCCCTATCAAATTCACACTAGCTCAGTTTCCACCAAATAGAACCCATCATTCACATTCAGCTACTAAAAGCAAGCAAAACTTTAACAAGGATGGGAAGCAAGCAGATATTAGGAGAGAGAAAAAGAAAAAGACATATGCCTTTATTCTGTTAATTTACAAGGAAGGGCAAAAAAAATTCCAGTATGGAAAGTCTTCCAGCACCTAAGAAATTTTCTATTTCTTATAAAAATTAAAAAATCAATGTTTCAAAAAAATTTAAAAATAACAAATGGATGCCATAACAACATGAAGCAAGCACGACAGCCCCAAATTTATATTAAACATTTTTCCAAGTGATTAACCTCAGGAAAGATGTGTGACTAAATAAATCAATATGCTTTATTGATTTGTAAATAGAGAAAGGAGATAAAATAAAACCTTGAATAAGCAATAATCTGAAAGGTTACGAATTTCCTTTGGTTGTGCAAGTCAAAACAAAACTAAAACTAGTACTGAATTCTGTTTCCTTTTCAATATACACTGAAAAGAGAGTCTCATTTCTTTTCATGAGCTTGAGAAGTTCGAACTGTGCATAAAATCTGTTAAGCATTTCAGGTTACTCTGAAGTATTCAAAATAATGTTTAATCAGCAGGGGAAGGGGACCAGCATGTATGTCATCATTATAGCAAACTCACTGAAGAAAGTAAGGAAATTTCTATGCGTAAATGTTGCAGACCAGAGCACGACAGTGAACGTGGAGCTGCTTCTTCTGTTGGAAGCAGATGAGTAAATATATACATACATATATATCAAGCTACATTTTATACACAGTTGTTGAGCATGCTAAAAGTAGCATGACAATAGTTTTAAAGTGATTTTTTGCTTTTAATCGTGAAGATTCATTGCTCTCATTTTTTTATTTCCCTTATCATACTTGTATACATTTCTCTGTCTTGAGTAATATTAATTAAAAATCTGGCTTGACAACCAAATTTATATGATAAATATTTGAGACATCACTTGCAGACTTCATTTTACGAAACAATAATCCTGAATACACTGGAATTTGATACAGAAGAACTGTCAGACAAAGTAGTAGTTATGGTTCCTCCCATTCTTTCAAAAAGAAAGTCACCTAAATACAATTCAGAAAACAACCATAATAGAAGATGCAGATTTGAAGTAGGGAAGCCAAGAACATTTACTCAAGGAAGAAATGTTTGCTCTTTTGCACACAACGGATTGTATCTGTCTTTGCCTTTCTATCTCCGTTCCTCAATATTAAACTGAATACAGTTGGATATGAGAAGTGGTACTCTAGCTGAGGAGAGCATCTAAATTGTATAAAGACAACACAGATATGTACAGTCAGCCTCCCACATGTATGGATTCTGTATCCACAGATTCAACCAACAATGGCCGGAAAATATTTCCCCCTCCCAAAAAAAATTCCAAAAAGCAAACTTCAATTTTGCCGTTTCATGTAAGGGATGCCATTTTACTACATGTTGTACAAAATGGGACTTAAGCATCTACGAATTTCGGTATCCACGGGGAGTCCTGGAACCAAACCCTAGCAGATACTAAGGACCCACTGTCAACATTTATTGTTTAACAACTATCGAAATCTTTCAATAAGCCATTTTGTACTGATTTTTCATAACATCATGAAGTTTTAAAAAGTTGATTTTGTAAAGACTTCTAGCCATAGGCATTTTCTGGCTGAGATTTTAAGATAATTTTAAATAAGGAAAAGGCAAAAGACATTTCCCATCTCTCCTTTCCCACTTAGGGTTACCAATCAGAAGCATTTCAGGGCCAAAATTTGAGACAGTTATCTGTCACAACAGATACTTTAAGCATCTATAAGGGGGAAAAAGACAATGTAAGACTTCAAAGGCACACCCAAATTATCAACAACATCTCTCATCTCTCTGTTTTATCCAACAGACAGGACAGATAATCTAGTCCTACACAGTTTGCACAGTCAGTCTTAACACATGGAACAGAGCTTTCCAAACTTTTCATGTTAGTGACACATTTTTTAGACATGCATCATTTTGTGACACAGTAATTCAGTAGGTGGAGGCAGCCCCTCCACCTGGGCCAGGACTGCCACTGCCCTCACTAGGGTCTTCCTCAGCCCGGGGTGGCAGTGGTGGGAGAGGCAGCCCCTCCTCCCAGACCTGGCCTGCTGCCACCCTTGCAGGGGTCTTCCTCGGCCTGGGGCAATGGCAAAGGCAGCCAATCCGTCCATTACATTCATGTGACACATCTAAGCACTGGAGCCGACACACTAACATTCCGTGACACACCTTTTGGAAAGCCCTGACGTGGAAGATCACCTCCAGGTCCAGCTGTCTGGCAGATAAGGCAGAAGTAGTGATACTTATGAGAGCCAGCACAGTGCAGTGGTTCGAGTGTTGGATCCAACCCTGGAGACCAGGGTTCAATTCCCCACTTGGCCGGGGAAATCCACTCGGTGACTTTGGGTGCATCATAAACTCTCGGACCCAGAAAACCCATTATAGGTTCACATTAGCTTCTGGCTGTAAGTCAGAAGCAACCTGAAGGCACACAACAGCAATAACAACAACAGAGATACCTACACAAAGTATGCAAGCTTTCCCAAACTCTGCTCTCCCCCCTACACACACCCCACTCCCAAACTCTGAGTTCACACAACGTGGATGATGGAGTATGTTGTTTTCATTCAAAGTAACGCTTTCATAACCTCTGTCTCATGCATGTGTGCAACCACCTGAGCAGGAGGTTAATATAGGGATGGGATGACTGGAAACTGCAATTCCGCAATTTTTTGAAATATGTGCAACGAGTAGGAACCTGGAGTTGTTTCCAAGGTTTCTTCACACCGAAAGCAAAACTTTCCAACCTCTGCTTCACATATAAACACAAAATCTATAGATTTATAACATGGAATGACATTGTAGTCAAAGAAAATGTTCCAAGCTTTGTTTTAAACCCTATCTGTTACACAATGAGCTGTTGAAAAGGATTTAAATGAAGGAAGATGATGTGGGAAAAACCAGTGACCATCCTGCTAGTTGGGAATTGCCTGAGTTGTAACAAATGTGCGAATACAGGTGAGTTAGGAGATAAAGCCAGGCAAGCAATACTGTAAAGTCAATCAGCACTGCTTTGTTTCCCTCTCTCCTCATCTCATCCCATCCCAAATGCTATGCCCCATATTTAATACTACCAAAATATCAAATTCCCAGAAGAAAATGGATGATACACAGAGGAACGTATACCTCCAAGCAACAAGCCAC
The DNA here is from genome assembly GCA_948474755.1 of Ctenosaura bakeri. Classification (NCBI taxonomy): domain Eukaryota; kingdom Metazoa; phylum Chordata; class Lepidosauria; order Squamata; family Iguanidae; genus Ctenosaura; species Ctenosaura bakeri. The sequence continues at coordinate 227,897 of CAOLHI010001648.1, read as the reverse complement.
TTTAATATCTCACACACTAATACACCCACACAGTCTCCCAATTAAAACCCACACAAATACACCAGGGCAACAACACCTCTCCTTCAAAACTCATATACACTACCCTGCAAAAGTAATTCCCCACACCTAAAAAACATCCAGTTAACATATATATCCAGAAAACCACCCACACAACACATTACCCCCTCCCCAAGCTTGGCAAAATAGATAAAAAAAAAATTAAAAAATCTGACAACGGCTACCTAAGCTTTCCCATTTTTTTTTAATATCGTCCTCTTTTGAAAGCAGCTTTGGCTGGGCACACTGAAAAGCAAGGCATTCAACTCCCATCCCCTGTCTCTTCACATCTCCTTTTCACATGTGAATCTTCAACTTGACTGTAATCACAATCAACACACACACACACACACACATTCACTCATACTCCCACAGAATCCACTATGGGCTCCCTCAGTCTCTTGCCGAAGATAGTGACACTATTCGCCTCCAGAGTCCACAGTCCAAGACCTCAGACTCTCTCTTTAATGTCATCTTTTCCTCTTTTCTCCTCCTTGCATTTCAAGACAGAACAGCTTGTTTCAAAGCACCATGTAATGGCATGAACAGTAGCAGCCAAGCTCCATTATTAAGCCATTCTGCTGCTGCTACAAATACACAAAACACACAATATATAGGGCATGCATGTGCCCTGACTCCTCCTTTCTCCACAGGGACCTCAAGATCACAATTTCCCTGAACCAATAAAGGCTCTCTCCTGCTGACCCTGGTGTCAGCAGTGATAACTGACATGATACTTCGAAGGAGTTTGTGAGGGAGATGAAGGAAGGGAGGAAACAGACAGGCACCTGGACTGTCTATACAGCTGCCTGGAAGCAACCTGCAACAGCAGCAGCAGGAGTACACAGTTTAAATACTCTCACACATTTCCCCCCCTGTGCTATACTGTCAACCTTGCTAGTCTACCCTGAGAAAGGCAGGCAGTAGTTCTGGGGAGCCTTACTTCCCCTCTGTACTTCTCATAAAGTATCTCTAGGGAGTTGGTGGAGCTCTCCTACACAAATGGAATGGGATGCACAGGAGAAAGTGGGGAAAAGAGCACAAACACTCTTTCTTCTGTGAACATCCTAAAGTTAATTTACCTTCAGACTCCAGGCCGACTTAAAGCCATTTAAGCCCTCTCACTCAGCAGCTGTTCCACCCCACAGCACATTATTCAGAACAGGTGTAATCCTCCACCAGGGTTTCCTATAGAGGGCTTCAGTGGTCACAAGTAAAGGAAGAGCCAATAAATGTTCATTCCACAAAATTTTTAGATTAATCTAGGTCCCAGACACATGCTAAGGTCAGCTCACTGTATCTTGCAAAATCTCCACAGAGCATGGAGATCTTGGATGTACCAAAACACACATAAAACCAATTCCAGTCCAAAATAACCCCAAAAGTGATGTGAAAGTAAATTATATCACATGAAACAACTCCATATGCCAAATCTTGCCCTTCTGTACAGGGAAGATGTGGAGAAAGACAGTTGTTTCAGTGTGATGGGAGAGTACTAGCCACACTGGTTGCTCAACTTGTGCATAAAAAAATGTTAAGGAAGACATCAGTCAAATATGGAGGAGTACTCAACAAACAGTGTTCTCAAAAAGGTCACATCTCTGCTAACCATTCACTTAAACACAGAAGCTGGGGAAAGAAACCCAAAGTAGTCGTCAGCTTATCCAATCCAAGATCCCCATCAGGACAAGCAGTGCTTCAGATAACACTAACAGACTACTACACAAAGGCAGCTTCTGGACCTTTTGGCTTTCCTTCTTTTTGCATAGAGGAGACTTTGAGAAAGTGTACCACTAAATAAAAAATGCATACTTATTTATATGTGCATGCATGTATGTTTGTGTTTGAAAACTGGGTAATGAAGACATATTTCTGTGGACAAGCCTGCATGCTAGCTACCACCTGTGGGATGGCAGCTCTGACCTATTTCTCACCTGACATCCCAACATCCTCTAACGTGGCAAGACAGAAACAAGCCAGAGGACCAGATAGTACAATGTAACAGGAAACAAACCACAAAGCAAAAGAATTCTAGCTTTGATACAAAAGTTTGATAATTTAAAAAAAGATTTTTTTTCCTTTTCTGAGCAAGAAAAATAGGCTCAAATTCAGACGTCTTTCTAACAAGACAGTCTCTAAATGTTTGTTGCTCTGTGTGTATGGCACTGTTGCTTGCACACAAGTAGGCAAGCAAGTGGTCCTATGATCTGTGTCCTCACGTAGGAATATTCTGTCTAGGACCCAAGCCAGGGTGGAATAGATGTTTGGGACTCAGAGAAGGGGATGCAATAGCTTAAATCATTTGTAAAACATTGTATTGGTCTGTTCTGCTGATACAGAATTGTCTTAACATACCTTACCAACTGTAACCTGCTTTAGCATTTCACCATTAAACTTAGTGATTAAGTAAAATGTCTCTACAGCCTAACTCAATCCAAAAATCTGTTGGATTTTTAATAGCTGAAAAGTGTTTAAATGTTTTAATTAATGAACAAAATTTAAAATCATTGCTTTACATTTTAATTTTTTAATATCACCAAAAGATACATTTTTTTTTCAGCCTATCAAATAAGGATTCAAATCTTAACTTTAAACAAGAACAACGGTGAGGACAAGGACAGCATAAGCCATCTGCAGTCCTAGCTTGAATTCAAATAAATAAATAAACAAACAAATAAATTCAAACAAAATGGTGGACATTAGTGAACATTTGACTTCACTATTGGCATTTTATCCTTCTAAAACCATGTACACATATACAGTGCCTTGCAGATGTATGAAACCCCTTTCATTTTTCCATGTTATATTATGCTACAACCTGGTATCAAAATGTATTTAATTGGCATTATTACAACTTGATATATACAAGATGCTCAAAACTGTGAAGGCACAGAATAGTTTCACTTGGGCACAAAAGTAAAAAACAAACAAAAAAGACAGCTACTGTTGGCCTCTCTGTTGCTTCTCCAAGTAACACCCTCTTTACATAGTCACTGAACTTTGATGGGTGGCCTTCTCTAGGCACAGTAATGGTTGAACCATACTGATTCTATTTTTTAAAGAAAGAATTTAACAATGCTCCAGGAATGTTCACAGTTTCAGGACTTTTTAAAAAAATAACCCATGCTTATTGTTGCTTTTGTGCAACTTTATCCAGGACGTGGGTCATCATGATGATCTTTGTTTACCTGTGTTCTCCAACAAACTATAGGTTCTTCTAGAAATACAGATACTTAATTAGAGATTATGTGGCTCTGCAACTGCACACATGTGGATTCCATTCAATTCCTTCTGGAGAGGATGGGTATGTGCTAGAGCTTATTTATGCATGTCACAATAAAAAGTATGAATACTTAGGCACCAACTAATTATATTTGTTTTATATGTCACAATACATATCTTACCCTTTAAGATACCACAAGACATCATTTTTTTCCCCCACACCATGGCTAACTCTCTAGAAACCTCATTATGTACTCAAGTAAAAGTGTGAATGTACACAAATCTATTTTTTGCTTACCTTTACTCCCATCATTTGCAAAATGCTAGAGACACGCTCAGCATATGTGATGGGATTTTTATGATTTGTAGGGAATATGGTGCAATGGTTTGAATGTTGGACTAAAAGTCTGAAGCCCAGGGTTCAAATACCTACTCAGACACCACCCTGGTCAAGTCACATTCTCTCAGCTTCTGAGGAAGGCAACGGCAAACCTCCTCTGAACAAATTTTGCCAAGAAAACCCCATCACAGGTTCACTTTAGCATCCCCCTAAACTGGAAACGACTTGAAGACACACAAAAACAAAACGATACAATACATAATACATAATCCTGGTAGTCTCTGATGAACTTCAGCAGTCTTTGCACAACAGTAGCAATGACTGACTGTTAAGCAAAATCAGTCTATCATAATCCAGTGGAACAATGTTGAAAAACAAGACAGCACTAATTTATACTCTATGATAATCAGTGTTAACAACACCGGGGCTAGAAGACCAAAAGTCTCACTCAATATAAGGATGCTTTTTTTGTTTCTCTAGGAAAACTGTCCTGTAGCTACAATATTTCCCAATTTTTAGCAAGCATTTCTACCCTAGCCTGAAGAAACTGCAGTTCAAAGAGTAACACTATCCTAAGGAAATGGACAAAGGATACAGTCAGGCTGTGCCACAGTAAAATTTCTTCAAAGTGTTCCAAATGTTGCTGAACAGCAAAGGTTGCATATATTGTATTTCAAATACAAAACATGAGTATTTCAAAATTACAGCTGGCTTATTTCTTGTAGGAAAAAAGGCAAAAACTTCCAGATGATCAAGAAGTGTATGAAAAAGGGCTGTGGAGCCAGAGCTGGGAATCATTTTGGGTGGAATCAAGTTAAAGTCAGTAGAAATGACTACAAAATAAAAATTTATAATATTAAATGCCTATTTGTTGTATATTTACCTTCACAGGAATTTAGAACAGTTTTCCTATTCAGAAATTTGAATAAAAATATATAATTCATATTCTAAATCTAAATAGCTTGTTGATTCATGTGGTGGTGATGAAATGCCTTGGGCTGGCATTTTGCTACAGTAAACTTGTTCTCACTAATTAATATATACTTGCCATTTGTGAAAGACTCAAATCTGGACAGTAGAAAAATAGAGGAATCAGAGGTCTGGCATACCAACTCCATAGCCCTGGTATTAAAAATTAAGGCAATGCTACATTTAACAAGACAGTTGTGAAAAGATCTTCATGTCACAGGCATAAAGTATGACAAAAACCAGTAGTTCCTAAGAAATCATTATGAGTTGCATCAAGGAACAAAAAAGTTTGTTACCTTCCCTAGGCATGACTAACATGAACAATTATGTCAAACACAACTATTTAGAGTCCATTTTTTTTATCTTTTTTTATTAATTATATAACTAAATCACAAATACAAAACAAGAAAAAAAAATTAAACACCATGTGATATACATAATAGTGAATTAAAAAAAATTTTTTTCTTTTTTTCTCTTCTCTTAAGCAATACTAACTTTCATTGTTATTTTGCACCTTTACCCTTAAATTTATAAATCTGTTCAACTGTTATAATTTCACATTTAATTCAATATTTTTCACATCCCCTTTAATCTATTTCTATTGTTAATTCTTTTAACTTTTTTTTTAAAAAAACATTGACATCACTTATCCATTTAAATCTATAAATCACAAGTTTAACACACACACCTACTAAGAATTACAAAATATACAACATAAAAGAAAAACAAAACTAAAACTAAAAAAAACCCACCCCCAGAGCCAACTTTTTATTTAATCCACTTTCCAAAATTGCCATTCTTCTTTTGACAGGGTAGTATTATTATCTCTTTTCAGAACTTTATCCAAAAATATTTTCCAAATTTCTTCAAAATCATTCCCTTTAACCAAACCTTTCATAAACCTAATTCTACATGTTAGTTTATCATTAATTGCAATTTTCCACACTTCATTATACCATTCCTCTATTTGAAATTTTTCATTTGCTTTCCATTTTTTTGCTATTATTAATCTCGCTGCAGTTAACAAATTTGTTATTAATTCTTTCTTTACTTGAGTACACTCAACCTTATCATATATAGATAACAATGCAATATTTGGACATACTGGTATATCTGCTCCTATAATCTCTTTTATCTCTTTAAAAACCTTTTGCCAAAACTCCATTATCTTATTGCAATTCCACCACATATGCATATATGTACCAATTTCTTGACATCCTCTCCAACATAATCTTGAATATTTCTCATCTATTTGATTTAATTTCACTGGAGTCAAGTACCATTTCCACACTAATTTATAATAATTCTCTTTTATTCTTATTGATAATTTTTTTAAATGACGTTGTTTCCAAATTTTTCTCCATTCTTGTATATCTATATTTTGTACTATCTCTTCCTCCCACATTTTTCTAAGAAAATCCTCTTCTTGTTCTTTTGCTAATATTTTATATATTTCACTTGTAATACCTTTTAGTATTTCATTTTCTTGCATATTTTCTCTTTGAATAATAAGTTGTTCAAATTTAGTATATTCTTTAAAATCCTTAACATATCTTTTCATACTCTTTGTCCATTGCTCTAATTGTATATAATTTAACCAGGATATTTTAGTTTCCTGCAATCTCTCTTTCATTCTATCTTTATTTATCATTATTTTCATCCATTCTTTTAATCTATAAATTTTTTGTTTTTTTATTTCTTTCTCTATTATTTCTCTTAAATTTATTGGAAATTTTTCCATCATCACTATCGGAGTTAATATTGATATATTTGGTATTAATTTTCTTTTATTTTTTTTCCATATTTCTATTATATTTTTTATAAAAGGATTTTCTATCTTCTCCATTTCTTTCTTTGAAAAATTCCTAAAAAATATATTTTCTAATTTTGTCTCAATATTCATATCTTCTATCTCTAACCAATCTAAATCACCCTTTCCTGAAACCCCCTCTATGATATATCTCAATTGATTTGCATAATAATACCATTTTAAATTTGGAAGTCCCAGGCCACCTTCTTTTTGACTTTTATACCAATATTTCTTGTTAATCCTCGATTTTTTATTTCCATTACAAAAATTATTTAATATCTTTTGCCACTCCTTTAATTCTTCCTCTGATATTTTTATTGGTAGCATTCTAAACAAAAAGTTAATTTTAGGTAAAATTTTCATTTTTACCACTGCTATTCTACCAAACCACGATAGCTTTATATTTTTGTAGTCCTCTAATTTCCTTTTTGTTTCTAATCTTAATTTCTTGAAATTTTTTTCCTGTAATTCTTGTAAATTTTTTGTAATCTCTATTCCTAAATATTTAATTGATTCTTTTATTTTAAGTAATCCTCTTTTACTACTTATAAATTTTTGTACTTCTTCTTTAGTATAATTAAATAACATTATTTCTGATTTGGCCCAATTTATTTCTAATCCCGTCTTCTCCCCAAACTCTATTAAATGTTTATCTATCCTATCTATCTTTTCAATTGGATCCTTAATTGTCAACAATGTGTCATCTGCAAATAAGCTTATTTTATTTTTTTCCTTAACTCCAATTCCTTCCAAATTCTCATCATTTCTTATCACATTCGCTAACATTTCTATAACTATTGCAAATAAAACTGGAGATAATGGACATCCTTGTCTCGTTCCTCTTGTTATTTGAATCTGTTCTGTAAATCCATCATTTACCATCACTACAGATGTATTATGTGAATACAATTGATTTATTAACCCTTTAAATCTCTCTCCTAATCCTATTTTATTTAAAATTGTTTTTAATGCCGGCCATGCCACACAATCAAAGGCTTTAAATATATCTAGGGCTAAAATTCCAGCTTTTTGTTTATCTCTGTCCATTATATTTATTTTATTTATCGTTTTCCCTATTAAATTTGCCATCTGTCTTCCTTGAATAAAACCACATTGATCTTTATGTATATACTTATAAATAAATTTATTTAACCTCTTCGCCATTATTGCTGTCAAGATTTTTGCATCTTGATTTATTAAAGATATTGGTCTATAAGAACCTGGATCCATAGGATCCTTATTTGGTTTTAAAATTAATATTATTAGTGACTGCTTCCATGATAATGGAATTTTTTCACCCCTCAATATACTATTATATAACACTTTTAGTTTAGGAATTAAACCTTTTTTAAATGTTTTATAATATTCTGGACCTAGTCCATCCAATCCTGGTGATTTTCCTCCTTTTAAATTATTTATTACTTCTTCTATTTCCTCTTCTGATATCATTTCTTCCATCAATCCTTTATCTTGTTCTGTTAGTCTTACTTTCCAATTTTCATTAATATACTCCTCTATGTTCTCTAAAGATTTATCTTCTGCTGAATACAATTCTCAAAAAATTCCTCAAATATTTTTAATTTCTCTTTCATCAACCTTTTTTCTTTACCAAATTTATCTTTAACTACGCCAATCATATTTCTAGTTTTTTTGATTGTACTGATTTAGCCAGCATTTTAGAATTTTTATTACTATATTCAAAGTATTCCCTTTCCAAGTATATTAGATTTTTCTGAACTTCGTCCATTTCTATCTTTTCTAATTCATCTCTTTTTGCTTGTAATATTATTAATTTCTGTTTAGTTCTATCTATTATATAATCATTCTCTAGTTCCTTTATTTCTTTTTCTAATTTTAATTTTTTTTCTCCTAATTGTCTCTTTAATTTGCTTGATTCTTTAATGCATAATCCTCTTACCACTGCCTTCATTGTATCCCACAATACATCTTGTGTTACTTCCTTATTGTTTATATCCCAAATTTCTTGCCACTCCTTCTCTATTTTATTTACTATCTCCTTATAATTAAATAACTTAGTATCCAGTCTCCACCTTTTTGCTTCTCTATAATTCCTTTTCATAGTTATATCCAAGTTCATCAGAGCATGATCTGTCACTTTTATTGTTTCAATTTCTGTATTTATTAATCTAGGTATCATATTCTTTGAAACAAAAATATAATCTATTCTTGAGTAATTTTTATGAACTGATGAATAATACGTATATTTCTTTTCTTCACCCTTTATTAGCCTCCAAACATCTATCAGTTCATTTCTACTCACTAATTTATTCAAAATTGTTATATTATTATATCTATCTCTAATTGATGGATCTGATTTATCTTTCCATCTATCCATCACCATATTAAAATCACCTGCGATTATTGTATAATCTCCTTTCATTTTTTTGATCTTATTAAATATTTCTTCATAAAACTCTTTTTGCTTCTCATTAGGTGCGTAAATATTCATTATGACATATGTTTCTCCATCTATTTCACCTTGTATAATTACATATCTACCTTTTTCATCTAACTCCACACTTATTACAATGAAATTGCATCTTTTAGAAATTATTATTGCAACTCCTCTTGATTTGGATGTACCAAATGCTTCCTCATAAATGGCTACCCAGTTCAATCTAAGCTCATTTTTTTTATCTCTTTTTCCATGTGTTTCTTGTAAAAAAATTATATCGGCCTTATCTTTTTTTAATATCGATTCTATCCTTTTTCTCTTTATTATTGACCCCAAACCTTTCACATTCAATGTTGATATTCTCAATCTATTCTCCATTTTTCATATTTTGAATTTTCTAATCCCACTCCCCATTGGCTCTTTAATGTGATAGTGCTCCCCTTCCCCTTCCCTTCCCCCCTCCCACTCCCCTCCCCCTTCCCACCCTCCCCTCCCCTCCCCACACAAACATTTGTCCCCCCCTCTTCCGCCAAAGCGCTTCTGCCTTGGAAACGACCAGCCATGGTCCTGGGGGGGGTGTGAAGGTATGCCAACTCCCGGCATAGAGACCAATACCCTCTCCCGATTTATTTTCTTTCCCATATTTTTTTTCCCTCTCTTCCCCCTCCCTTCCCTCTCTCTACCCTCTTGCTTTATATAGAGTCCATTTTTAAGTAACACAAACAGGCTTATATTTTCTTATAAAATAGTGAGTGGAAGCTATATACAGAAAGCTTGTTACATTTCTATGGTACATTTAGCTTAGCGCAGCCCTTAAATCCATAACATCAATCTCACTTGTTTCATTCAAGAATTTCTTCCAAATTCCTTTAATCCAAGAGCAATAACCAAATACTGTATTTGCTGGCAGATAAGACTCATTTTCCCCTGAAAAATACTGTTTGAAAATGGGGTGCATCTTATATACCAGCAAATAGTACTTTCCAGTATATAAATGAGGTGCATCTTACACACCAGTGCATCTTATATGCTGGCAAATATGGTAACTAGAATCATGATGCTCAATTAATAGCTGACTTGTTCTTCATCCAAAGCGGTTTCCAACAGTTTTGTTTTAGAGTAAGTATAAGTTGGAAACGACCTGAAGGCACACAACAGCAACAAATACAATTAATAATACATATACCCACATGTCATTTTATCAACAAGTATATATAAATGCACTGAAATAAAAAGTTATGTACATTCCATCATTTAAGCCAAGAGGTCAAAGGTTGTGTCATATCACATATTTGTAGTTTCCCCAACTATAAAAAGCAGAAAGTTAAATAAGTAGATTGATTTAAAACATGTTCTTATCAGCACAGCTGTAATCTGAACAAATCCAAGCTTCGCTTACTAAGCAGTAAGACTTACTGAAGTCTCTGCAACTTGCTCCCAAGTAAACGTACTTAGGATCAGCTTGTTAATCTCTTAATAAATTACTTCTATTATTAGCTGTGGTAAATAAATGCAATCTTAAATTGAGAGTCTTGAACCTGATAGCAACTAAATGACAAACATTTATACAGAAATGTAGGAAACAATCATAAGATTTTTTAAAGACTACAAAAGCATAAAGCTTTTTTTTTACTATCACTGAATCATTCAACACTGTGTATGAAAATTATAAAATTTCCAGACATTTTGAAGGATTTTTTCCCTAACATATGAAAAAAAAACCTGAGATGTATACAGAATACTCTCTTATCAAATGTAATCTTATTTTACAATTTGGTCAATACAAATATATTACAATATATATTAAATAAACTGAAACATGAAATGATTTGGTCCAACACACAATTTATAACCATTTTTGTTTTAGTTAAAGCATGTATTGGTTGTGTGTGTGTGTGTACACATGCACACACACAAAAAACCTGATACATGCTTTACATATAATTATGTCTAGTGTTAGAAATCAAACTGCAAACAACCATAAATTCCAGCTACTATGTGTGTACTTACCTAAGAATGTATCCCATTCACTTTTGGAATCTTGGCCAGAATATGGTATCAGATACTTAGTAGACTTGACTAAGTAACTTCTCTTGGCTTGATCTCCCACAAACCTGATGGAAACTGAGCTCCAAACACTGGCAGAATGGACTCCCAGGCACATGATGCCTGGAAAAGTAGGTGTGGGAGGGTAGTTACAACCACGGCCATATTGTCAAAATCATGACTCAGCAGTGATTCTGAATACAAAACAGTTACAGACAAGTAAATCTAGGCAACCATTCTATATTCATGACTGCTACAGAGTCACAATTTTGACACTACTGCCACAATTGTAACTCCCCTCCCCCTAACCTACTTCACCAGACATCAGTTGCATGAGAAGAAGGATATCCATTCTGCCAGCTATGGGAGCACAACTGAACACCATTTTCATCAGGTTTGGGGGAGGCAAACCAGAAGAAGTTACTTGGTTAATTATAGTGGAGAAGGTGACAGAGAATTGCAGCCATTATTTCTAATTACATATGCTTAGTACTATCTTGTAAAGTACTTTAAATATTTTGAAGTGCTTGTGTATAGAAAGACTAACTGTATTAATCTGCATTTGAGGTCAAACACACACAAAGAGCACTATACAAATAAATATCTTACAGAAGGTATTAGGCATTCCATCATCTGAAAAGTAAAAAAGTCATGTCCTTACTGATACCTTTGCTTTTGCAGTCGAACAGATGCCATAAAGACACTGTGCTCCCTAACACTGCATAATAACTTTCAAACCAGAACTTGGAAACTGGAACTCTACGTCTGGGCTCAACATCAGGGGACAGGCAGGATATAAATAATATAAATAATATTAAAGACAGAAGTGGGAAATAAATTTATTTCAACTAACGCTTGAAATGATTGAATTACTTGAACCATTGTTAATTACTCTGTAATTTAAAACATCAGTTTCTAGAGTCTGGGATACATAGTATGGAGGCCACCATCACCAACCTTTGCAGAACATTTTGTTACTGACACCTTCAAAAGTATTTTTTCCTTTTTTTTTTCTTTCTCCTACCTAAAACTGAACCTGTAATAATAGGAAGTAGAAAGACAATAGCAGAATTGCCTGACGTGGGAGAAGGTCAAAACATCTGCAAACTGTTGGAATGGAAAAGGCTGTTCTACTTGAGCAACCAACTTCTCTCTTTCTCTCTACAGCAAGTGGATCAGCGTACCTAGAAACAACGCCCTGTGATGCATTCCTCCAATCCTAATCCTCCTTCTTTGGCCTTCCTGTTTTACTGAAACTGTCAGAGGAAGAGCCACCCACCCAATGAAATCTTCTAAAAATAATTACTTGTTAAAGTATAAGATTAGCTTTAGCATCAGCAAGGAAATCTAGTGCTCTCTTTTCGCCAGCAGGCAAAGACCTTTTTATATAGACAGGCCTTTGGCCTTTAACTGGCTGCAGCAGAAGGGTCTTTTAATATCTTCCTGTACTTTAATATGTAACATGTTTTAATGTGTTGTAAATTCATGTTTTAACAGAACTGTTAAATGATTTTGTTAAAACATGCATTCTACAAACTGTTTAGTTGTATTCTGTATAAACCTATAAAACCTAAATTACTGCTAACGCAATAATTGACTACTTATACTCTGCTCTATAGTACAAGTAAGAGTAAAGTAGGTGCCTTTAACTCACCTGTTGTCTTATAGCAACACTACAAATTTCACAAGGTTTTCTTAGGCAAGGAATACTCAGAAGACACTTGCCACAGCCTTTCTTGAATAGAGCCTGCAGCACCTCAATTCCTTGGCAGTCCTTGGTCCAAGTACTAACCATGCCTGACCTTGCTTAGCTTACAAGATTGGATGGGATCGGCATCTCTGGTACAGACATACATCAAAATGGTGTATGGTCTAAATGATCCCAATTTTTAAAGTAAAGCAAAAAGACAAACGCCAAATATTGTGCCATTTAACATGACAATCTGTTGCTGTGTGCCTTTAAGTCATTTCCTAACATATAGCAACCCTAAGCCAAACGTATCATGGGATTTTCTGGGGCTGAGTGTGTGTGATGCACCCAGGGTCACCAAGGGTTTCCATGGCCGAGCAGGTGGTCCAGCGTTTAAGCCACCATGCCACATTGGCTTTCTACAGCATATTAATTTTGCATTAGAAAATATGCTGGTATTTCTAGATCACTCCTGTGATCTGGAATTTAAGTGAGTCAACACTATTGAATCCTACATGCTTTTACTGTTGCAAAAAGATTCATACTCTACTATTGGAAAGATAAATATTCAACATCCATTGTTCAACAGTCAGTTGATCTTACTGCTTTAGGTATGTATATTTTACAGACATCAATTTCAAGAAAATGTTTTTTTTTAAATATATTCAGCTTACATGAAAGTATATACATGCCTAGTTCTTGTTCATGTCCTATATATTTCCCTTCCCTCTTCTTTCTATCTCTTTTTTTTCTATTTTTATCACACTTCCTAAAAAAAAAAGGCATTTGTAAACATGTTTAACTACTTAATTTCAACAACCACTTTAGTCAGTACTTTACATCTAGAACTGTCTTCAAAATATATGAAGATAAAAACATTCGTTTTTAACTAGATTTAAGATGGGAAATTGAAACTCTCCATGGCAATTCACAATTCACAACTCCTTACTGTTGAGGAAACATGGAGAACAGTTTTGTTCACTGTTGCCAGAGTATGTGGGACCCCACTGTTGACAGCAATTTAAATTTTATCTATGGGAAAGTAGGAGGAAGACATAAAAGATGAAATTTGAAACCATCAGGATAAATAAAGTATAAAAAAAATAAAGAAAGCAAAACTCTCTGAATCAACTAGTAAAACTCGAATCTGTACAATTCTAATTATTTGATCAGAATCACTGAACCTGAAAGAGCCCAAGGTTCTTGACCCCAGAAAGACTAGTTATGAATTGAAACAAGTTGCTCAACTCTTTCACACATTAAATGTATTCCCCAAATGAAAATATACATACAGGGAAATACAAACATTAAGTTATTTATTTTGCTTGATTGAAAAAATGAAGATTCTTCAGGAAAATGAAAACCATGAGCCATCAGAAGCTGTGTTCCTACAAGCCAGAAATTTTAATAACCTTTAAGCATGGATTAAGTTTGCATGTAAGTGATTTGAAACTCTCATTGCTGAGTTGCAGTTGGCCCTTCATATACCTAGTTTCTGTAGCAACAGATTCAACCAGCCACAGCTTGAAAATATTTTTTCTTAAAAATCCAAAAAGCAAACTTTGATTTTGCCATTTCACATAAGGGATACCATTTTACTACACCATTGTACATAATGTGACTTGAGCATCCATGAATTTTGGAATTGGGGAAGGGGTCCTGGAATCAAACTATAACAGACACCAAGGGCCTACTATGCAGTCATTTCCACCATGTAAAAACTAGTCGTAAGCAACAAACATTTATAACACTGAATACATACTAAATTGAATTCAGATGCCCACTGAACAGAACTCTGCTTAAGTGATCCTCCTGCCAAATTATTATCTTTATTTATTTATAACCCACCTTTTATCTGAGCCTTTGGATGCAAGATAGACAGAAAAGTTAAAACAGATACAGCTAAAAGTGTGCATAGTACAAAAATTAAAATATAAACAATAAATAGAATAAAAATTAAAAATATGCCATTAAAAAAGAAAAGCAATAGTCCTAATGTAGCACAGTGTCAAAGAAGGGAAACAGGTCATTTCTGTAATTTTTTCCTTCCCACTGTTGATGCTTCTTCAGGACTCTGTCAGGGGGAGGTCAGAGGGAGAAGAGAGCATAAAGAAGTCAGGCTTTTTCTCTGTGCCTTCCTGTGGAATTCATTTGTACTCTGCTCGAAATTTTTCAACATAAATCAAATTTCTGCCATTTAAGAAAGCATACCTTCTTCTGTGTTGTGATGCAACCACCTTGCATGCCAAGATGCAGCCCATCAAATCTTTAGGATTTTTGATTGGTTAACTGGACCCATCTGAAATACTATTGGGCTGTTGTATATAAAACTGGACTTAGATTATTTAGTTCTTCATTTCCACACCTCCATCTTTTCTTATACTTTGTTACTTTGATCATGAGAGGTCCATGCTTTTGGTCCAATCCAGGCCTTCTTATTCTTCTTGCCTGATCTACATTTTTCTAAATGTTCCTCTGTACATTTCTTCCTAATTTCTCATCGTTGCAAATAAATCTATCCTCTTCTAATCTGTATGTCCACTATTAGGAAATGTCTTTGGCTGTAGTTACAGCAGCTCACTGTTTGGTTAGTTTGACTGAATACTGCTTATTGGTGTATAGCAGAGGTGTCAAACTCAATTTCATCTTGGGCTGCATCAGCATTACAGTTGCCCTCAAAGGGCTGGTTGTATCTGTAAGACTATATAAATGTATCTACTCTTTTATCATATTAAATAATTGCCTTTGCATTCAATTATTACTGGGTTTTAAATTGCCTTCCCTCTGCATCAACTTTTTTCTTGGACATTTTGGGGCTATTTGATTGTAGTTTATGGTCCCTATACCTCTGTAAAGTGACATAGAATTGGTCAGTATATTCAAAGTGTGCCACTTTGTGCTTCCCAGACCCTCTCTATGCCTAGAAATAGAAGTAGACTGCGAGTGCTGGCTGCTGGGCCCCTCTTCAGAATACCAGCAGCTGGGGGTCCACAATGTGGGGATCAGGCTCGCCAGCAGGGGGAGTGCCGCAGCTGCAGGAGAGGTGCGAGGGCCACATGAAATGGCCTGTTGGGCTGGATTCGGCCCACAGGCCTCGTGTTTGACACATGTGGCGTATAGTCTGGAACGCTTAACAACAGATAGTCAGAGCTTCACCTCTTGTTTTCTTACAGCCCAGGGAAGTCTTGCAAGGTCTGGGGGTCTCCTGATTGAGATGGACAAAAGGAGCTGTGACAGTCTACCTTACAGCTGCAATTTAATCCTGTCTTTTTCAGTTATAGTTTATGCTATGGCTCTTCACTGGGATATGACTGAAGGCAGCTTTTCTCCTCATTCTAGATCTCTGTTCCTTCTATGAGCAGAAGGATTCCTCTTGTTCACAGAGAATCCTGTGGTTCCAGCCCAGTATCACATCGCTTAACTTCCTTGCTCAAAGGGTTCCTCTTACTGAGTTAATATTTTGAAGCAATATTTATTTTCACATAAACAATTTCAATATCCAAATTTTAAACAAATGATTTTAACAATATCATTCAACAGAAAGATCTCTCAGGTTCTGCCTTTACTAGACAAATATACAAACTACCACCACTTCAGGTTGTCTTATTACTGAAGTTTACAAATTGTTTGGAGAGAGTGGGGATGGGAAGAGCAACATTAAAATACTTAAATACAGGTCAACATACAGAAGTAAAAAGTAATAATGATATTGTAAATGCCTAAAAAAATTACAAATGGTCAAAAATTGTTCTTTAAAAAATCTAAACTAAGAAAACATCGGAAAGCACTCACAGATCTATGAGTAATGTTCTGCACGCAAGTTAGTGTTTGCAAGTTTAGACGACATGGATAATGCATTCATGACAAAAAAATGGTGACACAGGACTCTCAAAGTTAACAACCAAAGAGTAATGTGCAGATCTTTCACTAGTGTAACATTTAACAATCCCTGTCTCAAACCATGTCAGTTACAGATATCCAACTTTCCTCATGCTGGATAAACCTTGCACCATCATTGTGGAAGTAGTAAAACCAGACCACTACGTTGTTCTTCATTATCACAGCCACTGAATGACTGGAATGAATTTCACTGCCCAACCCCTAAGAAAAACAGAAAGTGATCACACAAAGATTTTAGCCATGCCTCTGGGTGTATGCCAAGTGAAGCAACAAAGCCGTGTCACCTTCTAGAATCTAAGTTCTTGAAAGTAAGATAGCTCTGTTATGCTGTTACACCACTTCAGAAACCACTGTATTGGCCCCACATAGATGCAGCAAATCATGGCTTTCCATGATTCCGGATATGCCTAATCTGCCTACAAGAATGTTCTTCACATTTTAGGCTCATACCGGAAGGCATGTTTACATGCACAGAGAAAACATGCCTAACCACATAAAGTCCAAGAAACCGTATGGCAAAGTGTAGCACAAAAGTTCCACAGGTAGAACTAAGCTCTGTCTCTTCTCTCAACCACCCTTCCTGATTTCACCATTCAGCAGCTTCAACCCCCCTGGGCTATTTAGCAGCTGATGCAGAGTGGAAAGGCATTGGATAAGTATCTGTCCCTATAGCCAGATGCAGACCAATGACATCATTCACTGAGATCTGCCAAAGTCCTCCAGAAGTGTCAGAAGATGATGTAAACATTCTACATCTGGCCCCAAGGACACAGCCAGGCACCTTTTTAATTATTTGACCTCTCCACCAGCCCACTGAATGGGGAGTGAGTGGTCTAGTCACTACAAAGAAAGGAAGACAATATTGAACTCTGTAATGGCCAAAAAAAAAAAAACCAAAAAGATATACAGTGCATCCTCTTCTGGCATGACTTCCACATACACAAATATAAAGTTGCATGAAGAATTACTCCCAGTATAGTCAATGGATGTGACAGATGTGCAGGCGTGGGAACACACACACATTACACCCATTGATTAAAATGGGAAATGACTAATGTTTTGTTTTACACAGGAGTTCATGAAACAGAACCCCTGCATATATGGAGGATACCCTGTATGAAGGTATACGACCAAAAAAGACATATGCACCACATATTTCACTAACAGAATGTCAGTCAAAATATGATCCAGGTCAGATAACATGAAGTTAAAAAGGTAATACAGATTCTATTAAGACTGATGGAAAATCTCAGATTGGATTTAATACTATTCCTTCAAAAGAGAGGCTGCAGATACAAGAAATGACACTCTATGAACAGTGGGAAGCAAAAATGACAAAATTCCATGTAGTAGCCTCATCAACTTGGAGTAGGAATTAAGTTCACTTCCCGGAAAAGGACAAATGGTCATCTTGCAATTGTCACTGTTGTTCCCTCCCAAATAGTGTTGCTGCCTCTTCCTTTTGGAACTAAGCACATAAAGATATGTGGAACTTGCGCCTCAATGTGTGAACCATCACTCACTCAACAGTCCTTTGATGCATCTGAATAAATGGGCTGAATTCCATCAAAGTTCATGTTAATTAGAATTAGACCCCCTCCAGTCCTTTTTTTTAAACACCAGAACAGACTAATATAGGAAGCCCTCACCTTTTGATGCTCCATTATCTGACAAATCACTCTTTTGATACTTCCAAATTAAGGGCATGCTCCATTAATTTGATGGGGATTCTGCTTTCTCGTCAGTTCTTCTTGTCTATGAAGGCTCACTTGGAACTGCTTGCCTGCATGCGCTGCTTGTAAAATGAGCTGAGACGGTGAAAAGGTGGCTAGCTGAGAGACTCTACAAGCATCACATGCATGGTTTGTAACAAGTGAGCCTCCACTAAGTTCTTCATGCTCCCTACTGTACAAAACATAGGTCCTGCTTTTCAATCAAATTCTGTTTTCTGACAGTGAACTGGTTCCTAACCTATCAGGTAAGTGGGAGAAGCCTATAATGATATCTTTCTGTAAGCAAGTCCAATATCCTTAACATTATTCAGGACTTCCGTGAATTTCACTTTCGTTAATGCCAGCTGCTGGACCAGCCTGGTGCCATCAAATCAAAAATAAACTAAGGGCACAAGGAATTCTGGTATTTGTAGCTCATCATGTAAAAGTGAGCGACCTGCCAAAGGGGTTTTAGACACTGGATTGAAATGACATCTTTTGCTTTTAAAAAAAAAAGGGTAAATAATATCATTTCATAAAGAAAAGCATTTTTATTCCAAAATCCTCATCTACAAGAAAATGAATTAAAAAACAAACAAACTTGACCCTCAGTAAACACTCCAAATAACTCCAAGGCATCACAATAGTTTCAGAGAAAGATGAATACAATTAATGCTATGTGTGTCCCAATCCTGTTCATAATTAAGAATATCCAACAATATAACACTGGACTGGTAGTCTCTACTTCCAGAACTAGAATGGAATTGTGATTTTTAAAGTAAAGATTGTGGGCTATGAAACCCAAAGGCATTGGGTTGATGTACAGGTCAAATTTCATTTGTCTAATAAAAATGTAGAGTTCTTTAGTTATATGCTTATAGTATATAAATAATGTCTCTGCCGAAAATTCATTAATTCACTGAAGTGTCCATTCAGACTCAGACTCTTCCTAAATTACCAGGTCTGTGCATGCAAAGGAACAGCACTTCATTCCTTCATCCTAATACAGAAGCCCAAACATTTCCCATATTTCATATTCTGTGTGTACTCATTCCTTGCTGTTGGTATCTCCCTTGTCTGCCCTCCACCCACTGTCAACAAGCAAGTGCTCAGCACAGAAATAAATCAGATCTTTAAGAGTGCCACGTGTATCTACAAGACTACATAAACAAGTGCCAACTTTACCACCTAATAGAAAAACAGTATCACCACTATCATCCTACTTTGTTTTTCTCTGAGGGTGAAATGAAGAAATGAATAAAAATTGTAATCAGTCATCTTTAACTGACACACGCTAACATTTTAACTGTGATTTCAGATATTCAGGCTACTCAGTGATATTAACACAACCATAAACAAGATTATTATGTTCTCATCATAAAAGTCTTTCCTGCAACCTGTCTATCTATTCTGATAACACTGCATCTTCACAGTGACAATTACAGAAGCATACTCTTAACTGACAGGTCCTTACAAGTTTAATATGTTAATATGCATAGTCACTTCTGTCCAATTAGCTGGTTACTGCCTATCCCAGAACTCTTCACAAAGGACTGATTCAAAATTAAATTAAAATTAAATTCTTTCCTCTGGCGGGAGGGAATATTAGGTCAGTTTAAAACCCGCACAGTTTGAACAAAATTCATGCTTGCAAGCAAACTAACCTTCCCTGTCAAAATTCAGACTGGCTTCACATTCTACTTAAAATTTTAACACATATTTCTTGGTGGGTGTTCCTACAAGAAGTGAAAAGACTACTAAGAGAAAAGGCATTAGGCATCAGGTCTGAATTCTGACAAATCTACAACTACCTTGTTCAACTGCACAAAAGATGCAAATTCTCATCAAGAATGGTCCAACACCAATCCCAGCCCTCTTTCTCTCCTAGTTTGCATGCATTTAAGTAAACACGGATTAAGGGGACATAACACTGACATATGGAGGAGCTTTGATGACTAACGTGAAATAGGGTGCATACTGACATACCCTGCTTGGAAAATGCTAAAGCAGTGCGAGTCATTCCGCAAACAAAAAGAATATTATGCTCACTCTGACATGCCTTGTTATCTTCCAAAAATGTTTACAAAGAAATATAGAGAGCCATAGTTGAACCCCCTGCAGCATGTGGGCCTTAAGGAAAGAGAAAGAAGCAGCTTCCTATTCCAGATCCAAGAAGGCAATAAATAAGCTACCAGCACTTGGGTTGTGTAGGCTCATGTGAGATGGCAGGGATGCCTTTCCCTAACCGGATGCTTACAAGATCCAGCAGAATTCTCAGAGACAGTAAAATAACGCCTTCCCTAAATTACAACCTTGTCCCTGCTTACCCGAGAGCGAGCCCAATTTAACACAATCGGATTTACTTGTGAGTAGGCACGCCTAGGCGTGTACTCCTCAGAGCCAAAGTTCATCGCAACAGCAACGTAACAATGGAGCATTATTTTACCGTCCCTGAGAATTTTCGCGTAATTGGAAACCGGGCTGGTCGATTAGAAGCACTGAGGGCAAGTATCTCAATAAGAGGCGGAGGTGGGAGCGAAGGAAAAAAGGTATTCTTCTCCGAGCTCTGCCAAAAAATGGGTCCGAGAAGGTCCAGGACGGCAGATCTGTCTCGGGCCATTTCCGCACTAGGCTGTTATAGCGGGATGATTCCACTTTCAACACCCTCTGGAATCCTGGGGTTTGCAGTTTCGGGAGGGGCCGGTGGCCCCTCCCGAAACTGCAAACCCCAGGATTCCAGAGGGTGTTGAAAGTGGAATCATCCCGCTATAACAGCCTAGTGCGGAAATGGCCTCGGATTGTTAACGAGGCGGGCGAGGACCGCGCGGCCACACATGTGCATCCCCCGCCCAGGTGAGGCGGCCGCAGGCGAAGGACTAAGTGACTCCGACCGGCCCCACCGCCCGGATGTTTGCGCCGGGCTGGCGGGGCGGGCGCGCATCCTCGGCATCACCCCCGTGACCGCGGCTGTTATTGTTACTACCTGCCCGGGTGGCCGGCCTGCTCCCGCTCGCTCAGCGCCGCCGCGGTGTAAATCCTCCGGTACCTCTCCGCCAGGGCCCGGCCCGACAGCAGCAGCTGGTAGCGACCCCGACAGCCGCCGCCCCCGGGCGGGGAGGCGAGTCCCGACGATGCCAGCGGCGGCAGGAGCGCCCCGAACCCGGCCGCGCTCTCCCCGGGCCCCATGGCCACGCAGGGCTCCCCGCCTCCGCCGGTTCCGCTCGGGAAGAGGAAGAAGCTGCCAGGCTCGGATCCGGTGCAGGCGGCGGCGGCGGCGGCGGGAGCAGCAGAAGCCGCCGCGCTCATCGCCCCCTCCCCGCCCCCACACGCTCCGCCCAGGCGGACCGACGCCCCCTTCCTCCTCCCCCTCAGCGCCTCAGAGGCCCGGCTGCCATAGGGAGACCCGCGGCCAACAGACACAACCAGCCCGCCCGGCCGGCAGCGCCAGACTGACTGACTGGGCTGACTGACGGGCGCTCCGTCCCACCCCCTCGCCCTCGTGTGTGCGCGCGCGCGCGCGCTCAAAAGGAGGGTGACCGAAGACAGAGCGCGCGCGCGCGGGGAAGGGAAAGCAGCAGTTCCTTCGGCCCCAGCTAGGGCGCGGCGAGGCGAGGCAACGCAAGGCAAGGCTATACGCCAGGCACGCGCGCTCTCTTTCTTCTCCCCGCCCCTTCCCCTTTCTTCTCCCCACTCCCCTCCTCTTCCGTCTGTCAAAACACTGACACTTGGTCAGGACTGCGCCTGCGCGAGGTCTCCTTTTGTATTGTCCCACCCTCTTTTTTCCCCCCCTCCTCTTCGTTTGGGACGACTTGTTTCTGACTAGTGCGGGTGTGCATGCGCAGAAAGGAGCGCGGGTGGCGGGGCGTTTTGCCTGCTGACTTCCTTTCTCCTGAAGCTCTCCACCACCGCCACCCCTCTATTTGCTTGTGCACGTTTCGAGGGGCGTCTGCACCTGCCTCCAAGAGCTTGTGGCCCCACTGCAGTGCGTGAATAATAACATTAGACTAGATTAGATTAGGTTAGAAACTGCAAACCCCAGGATTCCAGAGGATGTTGAAAGTGGAATCATCGCGCTATAACAGCCTAGTGCGGAAATGGCCACTGTTACAGTATGAATACCGGAAGATGAAAGCGAAGACTGGGCTGCTTGCACATTTTGCTATAGTTAAAAACTATGGCTTCTACAAATTAGATGTCTTAATTAAGATTCTTGTTAAAGTCTTTCTTTGTAATCGGACTAATAAAGTTAAGGTAGCACGGAAAGGAAGATGAGGTTCCAGTGAGCTCTCTGGCCTGACCATTTTTCTACAGCAGCCTAATCTGTTTGTGCTTTCAAGTCACTTGACAACTTACAGCGACCCCATGAATTTCACAGGGTTTCCTTAGGGAAGGAATACCGAGAGGTGGTTTTGCCAGTTCCTTCCTCTGAAAATTTAGTTTACAGTACCTTTTGTTCATTGACAGCCTCCGAACCAAGTCCTGTACTAACCGTGGCTGAGCCTGAGTCATAAATGTGGGACCTATTTTTAAAAGACTGAAGCTAGGGAAAAGAGTGGTATAACTCTTCCTTCAAAATGTGTAACAAAATAAGATCATTATCAAATTGGGTTCCTAATATACCTGAGTACTGAATACCTGAGTATTGGAACAGCATAAAGCAGTACCAGGAATTTTGTTAAGGCTAAGCCACAGTGTTAAACTCTTGCGTGAATTAATTTACTGAGGGCGTGGGTTCCTGGTTTTGTTTTCATCAGGTTGGATCTAAACTTAATTGTACTTAGTACTGACCAAAAGAAACCAGTGGATCCAGTTTACTTCAGAGAGTGTTTTCTAACTGTGGTGAAGCCTGGATGGAGCCCACAGTGACCAACAAGGGAGCCTTCTAGTCTGGTGATGCACTAGATGTCTCTGACTGAGGATTCTAAATAGTCCTGACTAAACTACAGATCTCAGGATTCCATAGGACTGAACCATGGCTTTTAAAGTGGAATCATAGCACTATAATATGCAAGGGCCCAAGGTACTATTAATATTTCCAGTGTAGCAACTATCACTACTTATAGTGATAAGTGGTCATAGATCCCTGATAACAACAGACTTTTTATGTACTCCATTTAGGTCTGGCAAAGAATGCATTTTCATATTCCCCCCATACTAATTTTAGACCTTTGGTTTAATCCACTGTAGATAAGAATTGCAGCCATGCCTACAATTATTTTTGGAGTCTATAGAAGAAACCTATATTAACATTTCATCCATTTTTTCTTTTTCCAGTTTCTCATTGATTTTTCCCCCCAAATGTGCTTATAAGAAGCTAAACTGTAACCTTTCTTGTTTTGGAAGCTCTGCTTTGTCTATGCTTCTTCCCCAATGTTACTGATGCTCCATGATTGCTGTAATGACCACAGCATGATATCTGCTGTGTTTATACTGCAACCAAGTGTGGTACACCAGTGTGAGAAAAGACATTTGAAAATATACATGTATTTCCTTATTTGTACTTACTGTCCAAACATGCCACAAAACTACAGGGTAATTCTGCAATTGTGGCAGAAGTGAAAGGTCATACTACTGTTAATGGTTGCTCCTCCTCCTTCTTCTAGGACCAGTAAAGAATTTATGCAAGAATTTTAAATAAAAATATTGTGTGATAATTCTGTCCAGCTGTGTAGGTATGTATTGAAATTAGCCTTCAGAAGAAGTGGTCAAACACTTATCCTTGCCATCAAGAGAGGAACAGCACAACTAATGATTCCTGGCCTGCATATCTCTTCTGAATATGAAGAAAACTGACCATGCCTAGTAGTATCACGTTCAAACTGCAATCACTGTTTGTTTGTTTGTTTGTTTGTTTGTTGTTTAAAAAAACCTCACAATCTTAGTGGTGTATAGAACGGGGAATGAAATACTAAGACAGAAATAGCATTAAGAAAAAATGTTGGGAAGCATGTTGTCAGGCATACAAGTCAGTGCAAAGATCAAATCCTAGCATGTTGTGCATACATACCTCAAATCACCTGTTGATTTATGGTGACTCCATGAATTTCATAAATTAACATCTATTGTAGTCTTCTGCAATGGGGATCTGTTGCATTATAGCAGCAGTCTGATGGACTCCTTAAGTTGACTGGAGCTTGCTAGCAGTTTTAATCCAAAAGGGTAACTTTTCCAGGCTCTGCACTATAGGTGACATTAATGGAGATCTAGAGTCATTGAGCAAAGTGTACAAACCATAAGTACAAGGTATTGTAGACTTACAATAATCTTGACTGCAAACATCTAAGTACTTAATTTCTTCAAATGCTTTGACCTGACGCTACCTAAAGTTATATGATAGTTTCTGTGAAAAGAAATCACGATGTGAATTAGTCCTCCAGAAGTGTAGCAGAGCATGCCATGAAATTGTTTGCTGTGAGTAGGTAGGTTTCTAGATTCCTAAAACTAGGAAGATACCAACAGTAATAAGCATGTGATATAGAGATTTGGTGTAAGGAGTGATGAGGGGAATTGAAATAATTGAATGAATGTATTTTAAACACTCCTGAGGACCCAAACTAACCTGTCACAGAGCCTTGGTCTGTTCATGGAGGGGGGATTTAGGCTAAAAAGGCCAGAATTACATCATTTACCTGGTTATTGAAAATTAATACAAGCAGATTTAACTGATCTTGTGCAACAGTAGCACTAGATTATATGTTTTAATGTTTGTAAGATGCCTTTTGCTCCCAATATTGGGAAAATGGCAGGATATAAATGAATTAACAGTAGTAGGATTGTGTTTCCTACTGTCTGATTCCCTGAGCCTGTTGTTCAGCCATATACTGCTCCATGTGGTTCTTTCTTTGGGTAGACAGCCTTATCACGTATAGTGATCTGGTACAGATACCCACTTATGGCCACTGGGACATTTTGCAAGGTAAGTTTCCATAAGGGTGCAGATTTATTCTCCTTAGATTTGCTTGAGGTTCCTCATAACCCCAGGTGACTTGCACTTTGTTTGATGAGAATTCCTTATCCTGTACTTGATTTACAATTTGACCCCACTTTAACTTCTTTTGGTTTATTTTCCCTAACTCTGTTCTAGTATTATAGGGATTATTTCACTCATTTAGAAAGTGCTATATTAATGATGACTATAATGATCACTCTGGTTCCCCAGACCCACACACATATTTACTATAGAACTTCCTTAGCAATAATGACGGTGTTATTTTTCCCAGCTAAGGCATTCATCATCCAAATTATGAGTTATCTGCTCTATAAACACTATGGGGATGTGTCCACCTTAAGAGTTGTTTTTAATGAACTGGAGCATTCTGCAAATAAAATAAATAATGTGGTGTCCCATCAGTACCTCCTCCCTTCTCTCAGACAGCCCAGACATTCAGCCAAGCTATTGAACCTTCTCCAGATCTGAGCAGCATCTGTGCCATAATGCCAGCCATTTGCCTGCTGTATTGATGACTAAGACATTGCTCAGCAGTGAAGCTAGATGAGGCAATGTGTAGTCCAACTTAAAAATGTGGATTTATGAGGGCTTTGTTCAGTAGTAAATTTGTTTGCTTTTGTGTGTGGGTTTTTTTTTTAAATTGGCTTTGACTATTTTTGTAGCTAGTTCCCAACATTCTGTTTCTGTCATGTACTTAGATGTCAAACTCACACTTGTCAAAGAAACAGAAGGCAGGCAATCATTTTGTGGGAAAGAAAACATAACATCTAGTGTTATAAAATTATTTGGTCTGGGATGAAGGCTCTGGAGAATGGAAGATAAAGGGTTAAAGGTTTAAGAGGGCCAGAATGACCTAATAAAGTTCTTTAATAGTTCCTCAAATGGTATGGCCACTTTGTCAATGCTTTTGTTAGGGAAATTTCAGACAAATATCCCAAAATACGAGCGTAGTGTAGTGGTTTGAGCATTGGACAATGACCCTGGAGACCAGGATTTGATTCTCTGCTTGGCTTTGGAAACCCCAGGGTGAGCTTGGGCATGTCATACACTCTCAGCCTTCAAAAAACCTGTGATAGGTTTGCCATAAGCTGGAAATGACATGAAAGCACACAACAAAAACAACAATCCCAAAATTGCTAGTGCATTTATACTTTCACTCACCATTGCTCTCAGTTAGAGAGACGAAGCAAGTTGTGTGTATATGTAGTCAATGGAAGCATTGAGGTGGGGGGGTAGATAGAACGAGAAAGAGACACACAGGTGTCCCTTACTATAAGTGATGTCCCCTATTTGAAGGTTGGAAGGAATTTCCTTTTTATGGACCAAACAAGATCCCCAAAAATCCTGTATTTTGTTGCCTTTCATAAAGACAACAATATATACATTATGTCATTTATTAATATGGCCAACATGTTAATTTTGTGGAGAAATGTGTGACTAGGTTATCTGAAATCAGTACTTTCATTTGGACTTTAGGTAGAACAGAAACTTGTTATCAATTTCTTCATCATTGTCAGCCCTATATATTGTGGATTTTGAATTTTGGTTGTTCCTTATTGTTGCTTGGAAAACTTGGAAATGCTGTGGCTGCTCCCTCTTAGATAAAGGGAACAAGGAGAACTAGCTATCTTTTGTGGGGAATGGTGAAGTGACCACAGCAGATAAGAAAGAAGCAAACTGCTAGGCGGCCACTATAAGTGTCTCACTTGTTTTGGAGAAGGGCATTGTGATGGAATTCGGGGGGCTATAGCTATCCTGAGTATCTAGAAACTGGTTGCCAGGCAACTATGGGGCTGGGTTTCTCAGCCCCTTGTGTTGGAGAGGGGCTGCTGGCTGAGAGGAAAAGATATATGGGCAAACACTGGTTTTCATATACCGTCCTTCAGCGAGAAAGGACTCCAGGAGTACAGTCCCTCACTCAGCTAGGGAGGTTGTCTGTATGGGAAGGGTTTAATTCTCAGAGACAGCCTAGAGAGAGGCAGAACAGTAGTTAAATTAAAGAATAATTTAATTTAATTATAAAACCTGGTCAGAAAGTGTGACCTAGATTGGGGGCTGGGTCTTTGGTGAGAATATTGCCGCAGTTTATGATACTTGTGCTTAATATGAGAGTTTAAAGATATAAGGAAACTAACTAAAAGTACTCTGGAGAACTGTATTAACTTTGACCTGCATATGAACTCTAGTACATGGTTCTATATGTTGTTTTAATAAATATTACCATTTATTTTTATAAATACTGGCTGGACTGAGTGGTATACAGTATTTAAAGATACCCAGAAAAAAAAACTACGATAGAACTATAAAGAGGTTCCAAATAACCACTGAAAGGCCTCACCCTTTACACAAAGGTGGCATTATAAGGGGGAAGGCAAAGTTGTGTGAAAATACAGGATGCCTTATCATATTGGGGAGCTGCCATACCAGTGAGAGAGAGAAAGGAGTAGACCCTGTCACAGGCAGATTGAAAAGTATGTCAGTGTTTCATTAAGCAAGCCTTGAAGACTTACCTTTTTCAGCAAAAAGTACTGGACATGGAAAAGTCTTTTCAACCTCTGGTGTCACCAGAGGCCAAACCTAGGTCAAGGCCAGGAGAGTCCCCAGTCACGTTTCCCAAGGAGACCTCAGGCCAGACATGTCCGCACAAACAAAGGGTCCTCAGTCACAAATAGCCAACTTGAAGGGATTACCAGGTTTTCTCCAGGTTGAGCCACTCTGACTTTGGAGAATCCTACAAGGGCGAGGTCCATTTACATGAACCAATCATGCAAACCATCAAGTTGCTATTGTGTGGCATTTTTTCTTTTATTTTGGCCATTGTTCTTCCCAGGAGAGGGCCTGCCCCCGAGGTATGTTCTGCCCTATAAGTAGTCCCCATCTTTTAGGGTCTCTTTGTTACCCTGAAAATTGGGGGTCCCGTGAGGGGCACCCGGCTTTGCCAATTACAACCCCAAAGATGGGGAAATTAGAACTCAGAGCACTGGTTTTGCTAATGAGAGGCAGGGTAACATAGCGAGATCTTTTACCCTGTGTCTACGGTTTCAGGTCAGAGAGACAGTCAAAAGGGTTTCAAAATGAACAGGTAACAACTTTATTAAACATACACAGCAAAATGAACAACACACACTAACTAACTTAAAGGGGAAAGAAAATAAGTTAAAGGGAAAACAGGTGATATGACACCTAGTCACGTTGTCCTGAAGAAATGGGAGTGGAGGAAGATGGGCTCAGTTGGATGCTGAGGGGAACTCCTGAACAAACCGGCAGCAGGACAATATGGATGTTCAAGGGGAACCAAAGAAGTTCCAAAATGAGGACCTTTTATAGGATGGAACATGCCTGTCGGCTATGGTAAACCAAATAGGAATAAAAGGAGTTTCAATGCTAGACAAAAAGGGTCTGGCGAGGTCAGTATTCACATGATGGGATTTGCTTTGAAAAACAAAAGAGTGGCCAGAGAGTTGATGGCCCTCTGAAAAGTATGGTTTGGCGGGAAACCATGCCACTATTGTGGAGTGTGGGTATGGGAGTCCCCTGAAGCTACGTGAGGCTTAAGAGTTGCTGGCTTGAATGGAGAATGGAATGTGAACTACTAATCAGCCGCAGCCAGTACGTGCCTGTTTCGGAAAACAACCCAAACACGTGCAGTGGGGCAGCCGAGTGAAGTCTAGCCAGAGCCGAATTAAGTGATATCAAAGTGATATCTAGGAGCCCCCATTTAGGATATCATAGCTGGCATAACATCTTCAGAGAACTCCCTGCCACTCTAGCAGACTGGCACTCTGTTAGTCAAGTGCTCCCCTCAGTTGCTTCTCTTTACTGAGCTCCACCCTTCTCGCTGCTTCCTGGACTAAAGACTTCTGGACAGGTGCAGTATCACTGCCTTTACTCCCTCTTCGCTATATCCCCTATCAATTTTTACCTCTTTCCCTTCTCGATAGGCCTTGTGTGCATGAGTGAGTGAGTGTGTTGGTGCGTGAGAACATATTTGTTAATAAGATCCATTCATTAGTACGATTGTCTGGCTTTTTGCTTGGTCTGGCCCCATAATAATTGAGTAGAAAATACTGTTGGGTTACCCTCCCCTTCATTTTGCTATAGCCAGTGCTCCGCTAATTTTCCCAATCTTTTGTGTTTTTGGAGTGAATCAAGGTGTCCCCCAAGGGACCCCCAAAAGCCAGGGTAACATTTACCCATGAGAACCATCAGCTGCTATGGAAGGGACTATCTCTTTCGCAGATGACACCAAATTGGGAGGGGTTGCTAATACGCCAGAGGACAGGATCAAAATTCAAAATGACCTGGATAGATTGGAGAGCTGGGCCAGGGCGAACAAAATGAAATTCAACAGAGAGAAATGTAAGGTCCTACACTTAGGCAGAAATAATGGAATACAGAAATATAGGATGGGGGACACGTGACTGGATAGCAGTACATGTGAAAGGGATCTAGGAGTCTTCATAGACCACAAGCTGAACATGAGTCAGCAGTGTGATGCGGCAGCCAAGAAAGCCAATGCAATTCTTGGGTGCATCAATAGGAGTATGGTGTCTAGATCGAGGGAGGTACTGGTACCACTCTACTCTGCTTTGGTTAGACCCCATCTTGAATACTGTGTCCAGTTCTGGGCACCCCAATTCAAGAAAGATATTGACAAGCTGGAGCACGTCCAGAGGAGGGCGACCAAAATGGTGAGAGGCCTGGAAGCCATGCCCTATGAGGATAGACTTAGAGAGCTGGGTATGTTTAGTCTGCAGAAGACGAGGTTAAGAGGGGACATGATAGCCATGTTTAAATATTTGAAGGGATGCCACGTAGAGGAGGGAGAAGGCTTGTTTTCTGCTGCTCCAGAGACCAGGACAAGGAGCAATGGATTCAAGCTGCAGGAAAGGAGATTCCACCTGAACCTCAGGAAGAACTTCCTGACAGTCAGGGCTGTCCGGCAGTGGAATCTGTTGCCTCGGAGTGTAGTGGAGTCTCCTTCCTTGGAGGTTTTTAAGCAGAGGCTTGATGGCCATCTGTCGGGATTGATTTGAGGGTGTTCCTGCATGGCAGGGGGTTGGACTGGATGGCCTGTGTGGTCTCTTCCAACTCTGAATTTCTATGATTCTATGATTCTATGATCTAGAATTTGAAGCCTACGTCAACAGCTTTAGAATGGAGGATACACCCACTTTCAACATTGACTGATGTTGCTGTTGAGTCTGCTAAAAGAAAGTCTTCTGATCCTCACTGTAACAAGAAAAGAAGACAGAAAGAAAAGGCGAAACATCCTTCCTCATCTCAACTATTGAGGGATATATATTTTATTCCACTCTCAATCTGAACCAGAATTCAGAGTGTCCAGAGTTCAGAAGCTGTACCAACAAAGGGTAGCCAGTATAAAACAGCCCAGAGTCATGAAGCTGTAAATCAGAGCAGCACCCAAGCCGTCAAGGTAGAAGAGGTAATAAACTGCCTAAGAGTCGTAAATCCAGGACTTATGATGGCTGAGTCAGGTCATCAAGAGACGAACTGAAAGTTTGCTTCCAATAGTTTGACTGAAGGAAGCTCGCTTCTTATATGGGCAGCTAGTTCAGCCAACGCTCACATTCTAGCCTGCAGTTAAGAGTGTGTTTCACAGCTGTGTGCACATAGTCTTTTGTTGTGTTAGTGGGAGAGGGTCTGTGCCAGGCACCAAAGCCTTTGTCTCTCTCAGGAGCTGGGAGGTCTTTCTTCCGACTCCTCTTCTTGCTGAACTGGGGGAAGACTTGGCTGGCTATCAGACTGGCTATCCGGTATGTCTGCTTAAACTTCCAAGGAAGACTTGGTGAGGGAGAGGGAATGACACCTTTGCTGTCTGTTTACATGCATGAATAGGGCATGCTGATATGCCTGACATCGTCCAGATTTCGTTACAGTGGAGCTGGTATTGGAGAGGGTACCTATCTATAATAAGCTACAACTGAAGCCAACATCATTTGTGACCATCCCTATGTTCCCTTCTGTCTTGGTGGCTGCAAGACATTCCTGGACTCCTCCTCCTTCTGTACCACTACATCTAGAAGGGTTGAGAATCTATACAAAGTAACTGACCAAGATCCCTCCTTCCTCTTTAAGCATCTGCACACAAACTCCATAATCATTGAAGCTTCACAAGATAAAGATAAAAATTATGCAGTCCTCACTGACAGGCAAGGCTGTCAACTGGACACAGTTTGCAGGCAAGTCTATTCTACAACTCCCTTGTCCTTATGTACATTTTAGCATCTCCATCAGATCCATGATTTCTAATATTACAGAACTTGATTTAAAGAATTTTTGCATCAAATAGTGTATATTTTCTAAGTTGTGAGCTCTAGTGATTCATTCTAAAAATTATTACTTCAGTTCTTGTGGTAGTCTTACAAATTATGAGAAACCTAATAAAATCACTTATAAATGAATAAAATGCAAAAAAAAAAAAGCAAAAAAATTGGTTGGAAAAAATTAAAAAGTGCCCACAATTCACTCCCCACAGAATGCTTAAGTAAGTGCCAAAAAGAAAAGAAAAAGAAATACTAAAGGAAAAAGACTCTGTGGACCTATGATCCACTGTTCCACTGTTCTCACCCCCTTCAACTAATTGGTCTCACAGAACACCCTCAATAGGATTGGAAAGAAGGAAAGAAAAAGTAGAATAGATAAAATGAATGGAACTTTAGATTGAATTAATGGAATGTGATAAAATGGATAAAGCATCCAGAGAATG
Organism: Ctenosaura bakeri; assembly: GCA_948474755.1. NCBI lineage: Eukaryota > Metazoa > Chordata > Lepidosauria > Squamata > Iguanidae > Ctenosaura > Ctenosaura bakeri. The sequence continues at coordinate 196,056 of CAOLHI010001648.1, read as the reverse complement.
AAAGAAATGGCCAAGAGGGATTGCAATAAATGAGAAAAAACAAAGGGAACAAAAAGAAGTAAATATGTAAAAGAGAAAAAGAGGCAAACAAATATGATCAAATCATAGACTGAAACTGATACACCTCAGGCTAAATAGACTGGTAGCTGTTATGTCCGGACTGGCTTAATAAATAGTGACATCAGCTTGGTTGTGAAAAGGGTTCATCAAACAGTTGGTGTAGAATCCTCAAGCGGGGCCTGAGATTGAGCCTTGGGCCTAGTTTGAAGCCCAGTGAGAAAAGATTCCACTGCCTCAGCCAACTGGAATTTCTTTAATTCCCCATCCAGAAAGACACATAATATAGTTGGACACTTGATGTAATACTTCAGATTTAATTGCATTGCAAAATTATTTGCTTTGATAAATTGTCTCCTTTGATCACCTCTCACCTTTATATAGTCAGGAAAAAATCATCACCTCATCGAGTTTCTACTGTAGCTCTCTCTACTACCTAGCAATTTGAAGCAGAGAATCTCTAGTAGCCACATGGAGAAACTGAACAACCACTGGAGTAGGCCCAAACCATCATTTAACATTGGAATCTCAATAGGCTCTCTTAATTTCTAGTTAAGTCAGAATGCAAAATCAAAATTCACATAGGAATTTATTCAAACATTTATTTAGATGAACACCAGCTTCCAAGTCTCTCAGAACAATGATCTGTAGGTTAGCATGTTGTGAGAGAGATTCTGCCTGAGAAATCTAGGCAGACAAAAGGCTACAGCTGTTTCATGAACTGTAACCCTGTCTTCTAGGGCAATTCTTCCATCTTCTGTCCAATTAGAGTGACGATCTCTAAGGAAGTTCAGTTCACTGCTCTGTGTACACCAATGCAGTTTATTGAATCTTGAATTTCCTTAACAGAAGCAACCAAAGTCTGCATATTTAGCATAAATAGTTTCAGGCTCTTTCCACACAGGAGTATTAAAATGGTGTAGCGCGACCTCTGACGGAGATCGTCTACACTGAAAAATGGATTGGGGCGGATTACTTTAGTGTAATTCCACACCCCAATCCACTTTTCATGCTACAGAACTAAGGCCCTTTCCACACGTGGTTTTTAAAATGCACGATGTCAGGGGCACAGGCCAGGCTGGGCCAGCCAGTGCCCCTGAGGCCGCCTCGGAGGTGGCGGCGGCCGCAGCGGAGGTCCCAGAGGACGCCACGGAAGCCACCGCGGCCGACGGGCCTTGCTCGGAGGCCGCAGAGGAGGCCGCCGCCGCCGGGGCCTGCTCGGGCGCCGTGGAGGCCGCCGTGGCCGACAGGCCTTGGCGCTACTTACCAGGAGGCCGCAGGATCGGGTCTGCCGTCGGCACGGGGGCGGAGGCGAGGCCGGCTCGCCAGGGAGGGCGGGTCCTTGGCCTGCTTGCGGGGCTCCGCCCACCCGCAGCCCCGATCCGCAGGAGGCCGAAGCCTCCGCCTCTCCTGCCCATGGCCCCGATCCGTGGGAGGCCGAGACCTCCACCCGCGGCCCCGATCTGGAGGAGGCTGACGTCTCCGCCTCGCTTCCTTCTTTCCAACAGCGACGACAGGCCAAGGAAGCCGTCCGCCGATCCCGGCGGCTGTTGGAGAGGAGGCGATGGGCGGAGAGCTCCCAGCTGTGGGGCACAGCACAGCTGCAAGCCCTCAGCTGCGCGGCCGCGCCGGATTGGCCGGCGCCAGGCTCAGAGAGCTACTTGAGGCAGGCGCTGGGCAGGGAGGGGTATGGAGCAACAACTGTCGGTTTACCATGGTCCTGCTGTCTGTGCCTTGTACCTGTCCGTGCCGGTGTCTAGCCTCTCCGCCTGCCTTGGTGAAGTAACCAGCCTTTTGTTCCTTTGCAGCCTTTTATTTCCTGGGTGATGCAACCCTTTATTTCTGTTAAGACTGTGTTAAAGCTCTGCCTGCGTTAAGGACAGTTTGCTGTACTTTTTGGTTGCTGGCTGCATTAAAGCTCTGCTCCTCCACCCATCTCCCCTGCCTCTGCCTGTCCTCCGCCCGGCACTGACACATGGGGTGTGCAGCCATGTGCAGCTGCGTCACAGCGCCCGGTGTAGATTTGCAAACATGCGCAAGGGCGTGCCTGCAGATCTGCTGGGGGCGGGCTTTCCGACTGGCAAGCTTCTCCAGTTGGTGGAGAGCCTCCGCCAGCCGGCAGCCGCCATTTTGGATGCCGCAGGACGCCGACAAGTGTGGAGCAGCAAAAACGCGCTGCTCCACGCGGCAACGGACTTACCCGGATGCAGGTAAGGTCCGTCCTAGCGTGTTTTCGTCCATTTTTTCCTCCGCGTGTGGAAAGGGCCTTAGTTCACCTATACTCTGTAGCATGGTTTACCATGTAGAATGGTAAACATCTTGTCCATGTCAGCTGCGCTGTTCAGATTCTTCTCAGACGGAGGTGTGGGAGGAGTTGGTGGAATAAAGACATTTTTTCCTTTCACCTTCTCTGTTATGCCCAGCACTGTGTAAAGCACCTCTGAAATCTGACAGAACAAAAACTCTGGAACTAAAGCTAAGCTCCTAGGTAAAGTATAAGAGGTAAAAAATATCCAGTTAGAGTGACAATCTCTAAGAAACATTTTTGAGGGATTTGCCCTTAGATGATATTTGCTGGGCCACTACGTGGTCACAACCATTGACCTTCACCTACCATTACAGTGTTGATGTTAGAACCAGGAGATATGCATCTTTTGGTTTGCAGTGCTCTTCTGTCTTAGCAATCTGTACCCTCCTTCAGTAAGTCAGCTATTTAGTCATTCATATATGTGAGTCACACAGACCACAAAAAAAAGAACAGGTTGCTTACTTTGAACTGTGGTTCTTTGAGTGGCCATCTGTGTACATACATGACCATACCCCTCTCTGCTACATGTCACTGCAATGATTTTAGATGTTACTCCAATGAGCTGCCTCCCTGCGGCAGCCTTGGAACTCAAAGAACTGGAAGACGTATCAGTGCACATGTGTGGTGTTGAGGGGACAGAGCTACTGCCAAAACAATTTCTTTAGCTCAGGAAGCTTCAAACGTGCTCTTTACAGGTGCAACATGATCCATACATACAAATGCATAGATGACCACTCAAAGAACCTTAGTTACAATTAAGTAACTTGTCCCTTTTTGTTTTTACAGGAGGTAGCAGTGGAATTAGTTGGTAAGTTTTAAAATTAATTGAGTGTGTACATTTCTCTGCTATGTTAAAACAAAATAAGAAGACTTTGCTGCTTAAGCAAAATCAATAGATGAATCTTCATCAAACTTGTTATCTCTCTCTTTTAGCTGGGCATGGGTCCCAGAATTCTCTTCATACAACATCTTTGAAGTTTCCTGTTCTATTCAACCTGTGCTATTTACTGTTGTAGCTATCTTGCCAATGTAGGCTGGTGCGTTACAGTGGCTAAAACTAAGCTGTAAATCAGAATTGAGTTATGAATCTTTCGAATAGGCTATGAATTTAATTCAGATCTCTCCCACCATTAATACACTAGATGGCTTACGACAAGCTATTCATTATGAGCCACATACACACCATTGGCAACATGGGGCTCATAACATATTATTGAATTGTTTTATAACAGTATAGCATCTGTGAAAGATTTTTAAAATTATATGACATTATAAATATTATATGAAGAATGCAAAACATTCATGTAACCTGGTGAAGTGTTGTTGCTGCTGTTTTTGATATGGATGTAGGCAGAGAGGACTTTTTTGTGTGCTTCAGCTTGATAAAGTTTGACTGCATCAAGCATACAAACAGGATGAATTTGAAACATATGCCACTCAACTTCGCCTACTCTTGGCAGCAAGGCACAGTATTTTGTAGGATTAAATAATTATGATCCAAAGGTCTGCTGAGCCAAGCAGACTTTGGAAACTAGATGACATCACCATCTCGAGAAGGCATGTCTAAGCCATGCCCCAGTTCCTGTTCATAGAATCATAGAGTTGGAAGAGACCCCAGGGACCATCGAGTCCAACCCAACTTGGTCTGGCATTTTTTAATTTAAACAGTTGTGGGGTTTTTCCAGTGCAAGCATATATTTGCCTCTCAGGACAGTTTTCCCCTCTAGTTAGCATATTCTCATAGGTATTTGTCAGGTGTTAGAATGTCTATAAGGTTGTTAGCTGTTCTGGCTTTGGGGTTTTGTTTTCCATCCCAGCAGCTTAACTATTATATACAAGGAAGCGATATGAGTTGCATCATCTTTGGCCTCTTGTTTCTGTGCTCTACATCTGAAAATCTTTTTTTCTTACACCAAACTAATGTGACCCTTCACCTCTCTCCCTTCTCCTAACACAGAAACAAAGTACTTGTTGTAAAGGGGATGTGTTCATCCCTCAAGTACCACAACATTCCTAGTTGTTGTTGTTTTGCTATTGCAGACAAAATTACTCTGAAATCTCGTTCTCTTCTAAGGTAGGAGAAAATTTGACCCAGTTACAATGACTGCATCACATGCTTTGAGTCCAATGTTTAGTCTGTATCTAGTTCACTCTTATTAACTGGGATGCATCCTCAGAACCGTAACTGTGGCAAGTCCATCATTTTATTCTCTTCTGTGACTTGTGCACAGGCAAAACAGCCTGAATCTCACATAAAGTGATTTATCAAATACAATGACCTATCAGGGTTTTTTAAACAGCTTTTCTCCAAAAAAGGTTTACTTGCAGTGCAGTGTCAGCTATGGAGTATCTTCTCTCCTTTAAAGATGTATAGCCACTGCTTCTGTTTAAAAAGAACCTAATTGCTTCTGAATATTCGAAGTCAAATTTCTCTATCAAATCATCTGTAAATGCCAGAAACATAGGGGACAAATGGACAAATGGACAAATGATCAGCTGAAGCTTCTGGATTGCTGGTCCTTACCCTTCCTTGCAAAATTCCTTTTATTTATATGCCATACATCCCTGAACTTGTCTTGTTTGATTTTGGAAGCTAAGCGGGTTTGGGTCTGATTAGTCTCTAGATGAGGAACACCAATAAATATCAAGAATCTCCAGGCAGGGAACATGAAAGAATCCTGCTGGAAACCCTGGAAAGGTGCTAAACAATTATAAATCAAGAAAAGATACTGAATGAATATAAAGCAAAAACATAAGTCATATATTTACAAAGTTGACATAGTTATGTAGTTAAAAAGGCAAAAAGTGGAAGCATCCAAGAAGAGAAGCAAGAGACATGTTTCAAGATACTTAAAGAATGTTCGCTTTATTAGCTGAAAAACTCATGGCATTCAAGCATATGGGTGCCTTTACAGCATTCTTCAGGACCACTTCAAATTGAAGCTTCAGAAATTTCTGAGCCAGTTGCCCCAAAACAGTTTACAAGGAGAACAGAAAAAATATTTTTGGACTTCCAGGCTCAGAAATGTCTGACGTGTCCATTCCTAAGCTTTTTACTGAATAAAATGACCATTGTTTGAACATCCTGAGGCATATCTTTTGTTTCTCTTATAGTAATGTAATAGAAATATCAAAATGTGCTTTTGGGGGGCAGGTGTATGGTATAACCAGTATATGGGGGATTTTCTACACAATTAAACTATTTCTACTATTGGTCCTTGACAAGTTTTGTGTACATCATACCTTGGTTAACAAAGCTTTTGTCAAAGAAGCTCCTTTTTACAAAGTTTTTTACAGGAGCTCAGCCAAGGCCCGTCCTTTTCTTGTCTTCTGTCTAGAAGAAAGTTTTTGATTCCAGTTTTACAGCATTGGCATTGGGAGAATGGTGAGTGAGGGCTGGAGAAGAACAGATTACAGCAGTTCATCTCTAGTAAACAATACAATAAAGTCTGATCTGGGAAAGAATGGGATTCTTCATTAGATGGTCCTACCATAATTGTTGTGTGCTTACATGTAACAGACAAGATAAAGAGCTGCCTGCAGAATCACTTACTGAGTATGTGTTAATAGCAAAACAGAAAGAAATGGGGAAGCAGATTAGCCTACTTCACCAGCTACACCGACATACATACAAGCATACATCTGTAGGATTTGTCAAAAGTGGAAATCACAAGAAAAGTGGAGGAAGCTGAAAGAAAAATTTCATCCCATTATGCATTTTGGAAGAAACTTTCAGCTAGTCTCTAGAATATTCAAAATGTTTTTGTTTATTTATTCAAGGTTAATATGACTTGGTTGTTTCATTTCACATGTGCATAATGTTAGGTTTGAATAAAAAGTTTGCTGAAATATGTTGAACTGCTCCTTTTGTGTGTGTGATGTAGGAGCCTATCTTTGTTCTTTCCTTATTACTTCTGCCCCTGTTATGAAAATTTCTGTTAAAGAAGTAAAGCCCAAGAACACATCCCTTTTTTAACTGAGGTATAACTGTAATCATGCTTTATTATTCATACTATATTACTAGAGAACTAGTGTGGTGTAGTGGTTTGAGTACTGGACTACAATTCTGGAGACCAAGGTTCAAATCCCTGCTCAGGCATGGGAACTCACTGAGTAACCTTGGGCAAGTCGCATTCTCTCAAATTTTGCCTAGAAAACCTTATAATGGGCTGACTTTAGGGTTGCTAAGAAAATACTTGAAAGCATACAACAATTACATTATTACACCTGATTTCTGATTATATGATTTCTTTGTTAATTTAAATTTGTCTAGTTCCTTTTCTTGATTTATATTTGGTAGTCCAAAATGGACAATGCGCAAAAGTGAGAGCCAATTAAGCCTTTCTTTTTGCTTTACTTTGGATGAGGTAGGGGACAATTGAGAGAGAGAAAGAGGAGGGAATGAGTCTCTGTGGCCCTCCTAGTTGGAAAAGTTCCCCCACTCTTCTTGTCTCTTTGGCACTGTCTACCAAGATTCTTCCCCAACTCTCCAGTTTAACTGGTCTAGTGGGGACATCGTATAGATGCACGTTCAGATGCATTTCACATTTAGTTTTGAAGCTCACTGAAAAGAATGCAGATGGACAGTATCCACATCTGGATGGCCATGTTATCTGTCCATGATGGATGACCTTTAATGGGCTGGATAGTCAAATACCGTATTTGCCACGTATGAGATGCATAAAAGACACACCCACTTTTCAAGGGGTATTCTTCAGTAATTTTTTTTAATTCCCTGGTGAGGCAAAATGCAGAAGAGAAGAGGGGAATGAAAAGAGTGCTGCACCAGGCTTCCCCCCTTTCTGTTTTGTGAGAACTAACAGAGTCAAAATGCAGGGGAGAGGAGGGGAAGGTAAGGAGTGCAACACCAGGCTTCCTCTACTCCCTACCTTCCTGCTTTGCCTGGGCAGGAAGAACTGCTTTTGCTCCTCTCCTCCCTAGGTATTTAGTGTTACCCTATTTGCTGAGGTATAGGACACACCCCATATTCAGAGGTTATTTTTTAGGGGGAAAAGTGCATCTTTATATGCCAGCAAACACGGTAATCATTCCACGCATTCCACATTCTGATCCATTTAGTGACATACGCTGAAACCACTAACTGTTTTGGCTACTGCAGTGTTTCTTAACATTTTCTTTACCCCTTGCACTTATATTTTTTTTTTGCTGGGGACCCCCAAGAATTAACTCAAGATTTAAAAATTTAAATTTAGATTTAAATATTCAAATTTCCAAATATTTATTTATTTATTAAAGGCTTCTGGAGACTAGCATTCAAATCCCTGCTCAGACACTGAGTGACATTGGGCAAGGCACATTCTCTCAGCCTCAGAGGAAGGCAAAGGCAACCCACCTCTGACCAAATCTTGCAACAACAACAAAACACCCTGTGATAGGTTCACTTGAGGGGTACCATAGATCAGAAGTGACTTGAAGGCACACAAGAACAAAATGCTGCTGAAAGGGGGAAGTTCTTTCTAGTCATTATGTCTCTCCCCTTTGAAAATGGACTTATGGCCACCGTAAGCCAAACCTATCACGAGGTTTTCTTGGCAAGATTTGTTGCCTTTGCCTTTCTCTGGGGCTTAGAGAATGTGATTTGCCTGAGGTAATGCAGTGGGTTTCCATGGCTGAGTGGGGATTCAGATTCTAGTCTCCAGAGTCATAGTTTGGGTGCACACACATGCCTGCCATGAGGGAGCAGTTTCAGCACCTACAACCCCCACTACTATCACATCCTTATTGCTTGCTCTTGTTGGTATCCAGCAGGAGGGCCCTATGAATCCCCAAGGATCCTCAGACCCCAGGTTAAGAACCACTGGGCTACAGGATTCTTTGTAACGTTTGTAACACCTTGACCCAGGTGCCTGTTATTTTTTCTCTCTGATGGCTACCCTCTTTGCAAATGTTTTCCCACTTTTTCACAGAGAGGCAAAAATAATTACCCCTAGGCAATACAGAGAGTATTTATCTTTCCCACCCCATTTCAGTTCTGTGCTGTTTGTTTCAAAGGGCTTAGCTTTGACTGAGTTGTTAACTTGCTTTGTTCCAACCCTAAATAAAATAAATTCCTGAAAGGCTTATCTAGCTAATGCTATCTCATTTCAAAGGAAAACCTTTGAAACCATATTGTAAGCAGAAGACCTAGGCTTTTCTAGCCTTCTCAAGAAAGAAGGGATTTTGGTACCTTCAAGTGGGGTTATATCAGGCTAGAAAGCTCAGTCCCTGTTCCCTTGTCCTTGTGTCCCTCTAGACTTCATTAACATGGCCCCTCCTAGCAGTATCTCTTTCTCCCAAGGCCTGGTTCTCTGCGTCAGAGTACAGACAGGTTAACCCTCTTTCTGCAAGATATGAGATAATGACATGCTCCTCATCCTAGTCTTTCTGTTTCTCTTACTGTGTTTCATACAGATAATGTGTGTTCCTCCCTTTCTTCAGTGAGACCAAAGTGTAGTTTCCTAATCACATATAGCACTTGAAAAATTTGGAAGGGCTCCCACAAACTCCACATATTGAATGGGTACCAGTACCAAGGAGAACTGGATTTGTATCACAGCTGTACTTGCAATCTTGAATTTTTACATGCTTCACTGTCAGATGTTTTGAGCAAGATTTGTCCAATGTCTGCTAGCGCACACTAAGGCCATTTCTGCACAGGGCGAGGGAATTGCCCCGTGATGGTACTCACCGGACTTTTGGGCTCCCCTGTCTGGTCCACGCTTCTCCAGAGCAGTCCGTGGTCACCGCTCCACACTGCTCCGGGGACGAAAATGGCAGCTTCCAGTTGGTCGAGGGTCTCAACCAACCGCTGAAGCTCGCTAGCCTAAAGCCCACCCCCGGCAGATTGCATATGGGAGCAGGCTCGCAGTGGTGCACTCCGTGCTTTTGAAAGACCTGTTTTTGGTGGTCATTCAGGAGCGGGTTAGACTGCGGATCTACGTTCAGTAGGTCCAAGCCAGTCCAGTCCCAGATGCAGATGTCCTCCCTGGAGGACGCTCTGCCCCGTTTAAAAAAACCCGTGTGGAAATGGCCTAAGTCCAGTGGGAAAGCTGCTAATTGTCCAACACTGATTATGGTTATCTTGCGTCAGAGAATATAAAATAACATTTTGAATATATATTGGATGTTAATCATTTTAAAAAATTTTTTAGCAAATTGATCATTTTTGTGGTTATTTTTAACATTTTACAGAAATGTTTTTAACAGTTATTTATTTGTTATATTTATATTGCAGCTTTTATGTAAGGAGCTCAAAGTAATGTACACAGCAAGCCTCCTCATTTTTATCTGCGATTATCTTGAAAGGTAATGGCTAGCCCATGGACAGTTATCCTGTGCAGTTTATAGCCAAGCAAAGATTTAAATTTGGGGCTCCATGCTCCTTGGGGCCTTTCACATTGCACAATTATAGCACTATGATTCTACTTTAACTTCTGTGGCTGCATCCTATGGAATTCTTGGATTTGTAGTTTGGTGAGAGGCACTAGAGGAGCTCTCTGCTAAGAATTCTGAAAGCCTCTCCCTAACTATAAATCCCAGAATTCCACAGGAAAAACCAAGGCAGCTAAAGTGTAGTCATAGCTCTGCAACTGGGCAATGTGAAAGGGCCACAGGTCAAATTCACTACCTATTACACCATGGTGGCTGGGTATATAGGAACAGTTTCCATTTTCCCTCTAGCCCCCAACCATGCATATATACAGTTATTATCTATAAATCAACAAAATCAAAATAATTAAACAAAAAACCCAAAGATGTATATGTTTCAAAAATATACATCTATAAAATACTCACAGCTGAAATACACATACTTGACCTCTCCCTCCCGTGTGGTCCAAACAGAGTCCAGTTGATGTAAGGCTCTCAAGTTTATCACAAGCACTTTCAAGCTTTTGTCATTTTCCTTGCCTCGTATATGCTAACTAGTCTAAGACTGTTCGTGTCAGCATTTCTTGAGACACCTTTCATGGTTGAGTGGGGACAGAAACTTCCACTGATAAAAATTCTTTGTCACCAGACCAATAGAGGTATCTTTCTAAGCAAGTGTAGGAAGTGTCAGATAAATGAGCAAACAAAGTCACTCCACGGTTCCAGATATGCCATTCTTAATGCTTTACTTCTATATTATAATTCCATGTGAAAACTGAATTAGCTGGAAATAATAATTAAATGTGAATTTAAGTCACAACCATACTGATTAACATTTGCCACCGCCAATTGACCACCTAAAGGTTTGGTATAATCTACAAATTAGACCACTTAAATTACAGTCCCAAGAAATACTAAATAAGGCAACAATCTGAAATTTATCAGGGAGTAAGTCCCATTAAACTCTATTAGACTTACTTCTGAACCAATTTGCCAGAGATCAAAGAGCACACTGGGCAAAAAGGTAAGATCTGGAAGATAGTTTAACAGTTTTTGGGCATGTTCCACAAAATAAAATAATCACAAGATCAAAAAAGATCCATTGTGCCTGCTGGGACAAACTTCAGGGCTACTTGCTAGGAGTAGGAGCTGGAAGAGATAGTATCTGATTATGCTGGTCTGAGTGAGACAGTTGTTCCTATGACTCATTAGCAATCTGATGGCATTGATTGATCCAGCTAGGCTGCTCTTTGATTGGCTCAGAATAACGTCTTGAAGCTAGTAGATATTCTGTTTTATGATTAAACCCTTCAAAACAGCCTGCTCGCCAGGGTGTGGAGAATGTTTTACAGTCTACCTTCTTCAGAGGCAGCATGGGGAGACCACTGTGGTTGTTCTTATTGCTGTTTGGCTGAAATAAATAATGTAGAAAAAGTTGCATCTGTTCTATTTGCTATAGTAACTTAGAAAAACAGTACAGTATAAAGATTAAAGCATGAACTCAACCACTTTTGTGTACTTCTGCTAAAAAGGGATGGAGAAAAGATAGGTATAGTAGTTAAAGCCAGTTCCCAAGATTGTGGCATGCTGTTGCTTAATTGAACATGCTTCCATACTAGTTGTTTTCTCTGTATTGTCATTTTTTGGCTGACTCACTTTTTATAGGTCAATAGGATGTAGCTTCTGCTTATATTGCTTTAATCGAAAGTTGTTATTTTTCCCTTTAACATTCATTAGCTGATTAATTAATTATTAGATTAATGATTAAGACCAAAATGGAAAAAAGAATTGAGGAGGAAAAGAGGGAAGATATAGTGCCTTAATTTTTTTTTATTTAATATTTTTAATAACTAGAGAAATTAACTAACATCATTGCAAACATGTTAAACAATCAAGCCATTAAAACAGCACAATAATGAATCTCTATTCCTGCATTTCTGTCAAAAATAGCACTCAAACTGTGGCTGAAATGGGCAAGTTTGATTTTTACTACATTAATCATAAAGCATTAAGTATAAAGCTGGATCATTACTCTCTTCACTTAAGTCACATTCCTAGATATGTGCTGTCTTTGCACCCCACTGTGTTCCTTTCATCCCTGATTAAACTTCTTGTCTTTTCTTAGACCTAAATTGTCTCTGTGTTTGCTTTCTAAGGATGCCACATAATTTCAGCACCAGCCTGCCCAGTTTGACAAGCTAATATTATATGTGACTTTTTTTTTTTTTTTGGACACTTAGAAGGAGGAATTAAGTGCTTCCTCTTATAAGTGTACCCATCACATTGCTTCTTGTTGGTCTTGGCTGGGAGGATGAGTAGTCAACAGCCTTTAATCTTCCCTTGATTGACTGCTCTAGATAGCTCAGTGTCAGTTGCTCTTCTAGCATGTATGGGAGTATGGAAAGAGGAGACTATAATTATTGACCTCTTCTCATAGGTATGTGTTTGGGGGTACAAAATACTGCTGTTTCTAAAACAAAAAATAATGTGGGGATAGATACCTAATTAAAGTCCCTCCTCAAACACCCACAAGAAGATAAACTGCAATTCTGGCAATTTAGGGTCCTTTAACAATATATACCACTTTGATTCCACTTCATCTGCCATAGCTCCATCCTATAAAATCCTGGGATTTGCTGTTTAAGGAACAGTGTTTAGAATTCTGACCCAGCGAGTTCCAGTAAAGACCTCACCAAACTACACACCCCAGGATTCCATAGGATGGAACCATGTTAAAGGGGAGTCATAGTGCTATAATTGTGTACTGTGAAAGGACCCTTAGGGGGACTATGCAAAGGGCAAGTCAGGATCTTTTTATCACTAATTTTCAACCCAAATCAACAGGGTTAAAAAAAAGAAAAGCCTGCCAACAGGAGAATTTCAGTTGGTATTTAAAAGGTTTGTCAAATGTAATTTACTTATGAGTAAGTATTATAGAAGACATTTGGCCACAAGATAGGATGTTGTTAAATAATATAGCAACATAGTAAGTGTTGTATGGAACCACAGCAGTATTTTAATTCTGCTTCCAGGCAACTGTAGTCAGACAATGTCTCAACTGCACTGATGGCCACTAGTGAGGAAACATCTCGAGAAACACATCCAAGGATATCATTATTCGGGAATGGGTTACTGGATCTTGAGTTTTAATTTTTCCATTGAGTGCTGTCAGACATAGCAAGGAAGCTGCAATCTCTGGCATGATCAAGAGGCAAGTAAATAATTTCCCAGAAACAGGAACCAGGAGTTTAGAATTCCCAGATTTCACAGTCAGAATCCTCTCCTCCAGTCCTCAGAACAAAGGGGAAGGAATTTTAGAGTGAGACCACTGCTTTGAAAATTGTGTGGTGTGTGTGTGTGTGTTTTCATTTGTTAGACTTGTTATTTTTGCTTTGAAGGGCATATTTATGCTCAAAGTATTATGCTTAAATGATCTCACCAGGGCCTTCTCCCTGTGACATTACATGGGGTCATCCCTAGATCTCATCTTTTGGCTCAGATATGACATGGACTTTGACAGTCCTGACCGACAATCCTACCTGAGGAGTTGCTCCAGTCATGTCAACAAATATGCTCTTCTATTTTATTTTTATGGGGGAAAGCAAAGGAAAACCTGTTCTTCCATGGAAAGGGCAAAGCCTTCCTTTCATCCCTGTTGCTAGGTTGCTTGGACTCCTTGAAAAATCCTTTGAGCAGCCTTTTCCTTCACACATTCTGAAAACTTGCTCATTACAACAACTGGAACTTTGTTAATTTCATTATAGTTAGAAGCAGATGCTTCTGGTACACAGGATGCATTGGATTTAAATATAGGTTTCTTACAGCATTCTTGGCACTTTCAGTGGCATAGCCAGATTCTGTACAGCACAGGTATGGAAATAATGGTGCTTCAAATATTTATGAAGTGCTATGCCCATCATTAGCCAGCGTGGTGTCATTGTTTCAACACTTCACTACAGTGCTGGAGACCAGAGTTCAATTCCCTGCTCAGCTGTGGAAACCTATTCTATGACAGGTTCACCTTAGAGTTGCCATAAGTCAGAAACTACTTGAAGGTGCACGACAATAACAATGTCCATCAACACTGGTCAGATCAGATACATCTAATGAGAATAGGCTTCCAGTGATATCTCAAAGGCCACAGATTCCCAAACACAGAGCAGAGGAGAAGAACAGAACTGCCTTTCAAAGACCTTAATGATCTTGCAGATCAGTTTCACTTTTCCTACAATATTGTACAACATGCTTTTGATGTGGGAAGTAAATACACTTCATAACGGGGTTATGAAAACTAGCTGAATCTTTGTAAAAGTGCTTTGACAGCAAAATGCTAATATAATTTAATTGCTGTTAGTTAATACCATGTCAGATTCAATCTGGTGACTAGTTTTTCAAGTCTTCTAACTTGTGCTTGTCAATGCTGTACATTCCTGTATTAGATCTGCCTTTGCCAGTTCCTTGTAGGATGATTAACGTGACTGAGATGTGAGAAAAGAGTGAACGATTGGTTATCATCAATCTTATTATATATTAAAGTCTCCTAACAATTTTAAGCATTATGGATCAATATAGGGATGAAATTCCAAGGAGAATATATAAGCAATTTCCTTCTGTAAAATAACTGTAGACCTTTTTAGGAACAGTGTTATCACGGTTATGATATGTCGGGTGAGAGCACTAGATATCCTTTTGGTATCAAATAATTTGGCCTTTGCTTGACCTTTCTCTGCCATCCCACTCCACGTGTTTGCAGAGGCCTCCTGGACAAGCACGTACGGGCACAGCCGTTAATGGTTGTACATTCCAAAACCCCATTCAGGCAGGCAGTTTAAGCCTCTCTGTTGCTTTAGGGAAAAACCTTCCTGCAAACCAGCTCTGCTCAGCTCGGACCTACACAAAGCCATGCAGCCAAGAACCAAGCCACTCTTTTGTATCGGACTATTAATGAACTGGCCACGCTATTGTCAGTCAAAGCTAAACCAATCATGCAAAACTTGACCTTTTCCAACTCCTTTGTCCAACTCCAAATTTCCTTTGTTCTCACCGAGCATGACATAGCCTGTAGGTAGACTCCACCCTATAAAAGATCCCCACTTTTGGGACGTCTTCGGACTACTTTGGACTTCCATCCCGCCTTGCTGCCAGTAGTCTGAAGGAACTCCCCTCAGCGAGCCCTGCTGAGCTTTCTTCCCCGGAACCCCGCTTCTCTCCAGGACTATGAGACCAGGTGTCATATTGCCTTTCCCAAAAAAGCTTTCCGTTTCTATTTCTCAGCTAGTTAGTTTATGTCTTGTCTTGCGTGTATCTTGTCTTTAATAAAATATTGTTTGTTACTTTGAAAACCGTGTCTAGCAGCTCTCTGACCTGACACTGTATACATAGGGTTAAAAGATCCTTGCTAAAGTTACCCTGCCTCTCGTTTAGCTGAGAGAGTGCTCAAGCTAAATTCCCCTAACTTGTGTTTTTATTTGGTTATTTGGGCACCCTACCGGGACCCCCAACATACAGGGTAACAACAGGCTTCATTAAATTCAGAAACTCCTAGGATTCCTATTTTAGAACTTTTTATTTTAGTTTCAGTAGGGCTGAAACTATAGGGTAAGTGATTTGATGATTATGTTGTAAGAATAAGAGATGGGGACCGTGCACCCTTCCAAAGGACCTGAATTCTTGATATGTTAAGACATATTGAGAACTTCAGTGTTAGGCAACGTGCCTGCCAAGCTGTCTCTCCTGGGCTATGTTAAAGGACACATGATTATTTTTTTATAGCACGATGACACCAAGGCCACAAAGTTGTATCCATCCTGGGTAGGACCTAAACCTTGATTTCCTCCTGGCACACATTACAAGTCACTTTGTCCACGGACCCAGTTTGTGCTATGTGTTCATAAAACTTGGCAGCCAAGGCAATAGGAAGTAGGGTGCCAGTTTTCTGTCCCATTGTGCTAATTCTGCTGCATTAAGTCTGGCATGCCTACTTGTTATTTCCTAGAATACTGTACTCATATGATTACTTGCATACTTGAGCAATGAGAGCTAATGAGCGGTGTTGGAAAAATGGTCTCAGGGCATTCTGGGAGGAATGGAGAAATATTTGGGAGAAGACCTCTAACATACCCTCCAACTGTCCTGATTTGGCAGGAACAGTCCCAATTGATCCTTTATCATCCCACTTTTTCACCTGCTTTTAAAATATCCCACTTTTTTTCCTCCTCCACTTCCGCCTTTGTCCTTAGCTTGTAACAATTGCTGTAAACTGAGTTCAAAGGGCAAAAGTTGTTCACACTCCATTAACTCTATTAACTCCCATTAGGGGAAAGAGTAGAAAAAGGGATAGAATCTGTCTCTTTGCTGTAGGCTCAGGTGAAAGGAAACTACCACAGCCTCTCCTAGCTTGTGTGTTCTCCCTCACTGATGACTTGTGCCATCTTGGCCATGTTCTGATATTGCCTGACTTCTTCTTCCCTCTGTAAGTGATATTTAAATAAAATGTGGCATATTAAATGTTTATGTGTATTTGGCATCCAGTCTGCTTTGTCCCCTCCCTCCCTCCCTCCCTCCCTCCCTCCCTCCCTTTCTTTCTTTCTTTCTTTCTTTCTTTCTTTCTTTCTTTCTTTCTTTCTTTCTTTCTTTCTTTTTACAAGCCCGTCCACCATAAAAATATTGACAAGCGAACTATCACAGACAAAGTTATGAATTTTCCATCTCAAACAAAATTATTGTTCATTACATAAATACATTTTTATACGCCTATGTACCTGTACAATCAGTATGGACAAAAGCACCAAACAACATAAAAATAATCTGGCTTAAATGTGGTATATTTAAATTTAGAGCCAAATGAGAAGCTAGGTTAAATACTGTATATCTTTGCATCTGTCTCTCTTTTTAAAAAAAAAAAAGAAAAGGCATCAGCCGCAAGGAGAATGATAATTAACAGGAAGAGAACAGACAGTAGAGTGTGTGGGGAGAGAGATATTTAACACTTTCCACACATGTTGTGTTCCTGAAGAAAATCTCTTTCCTGAGGCTGCTATGGGAAAATTTGTTCAAAAGGCAAATATTAGCTTCAGAAGAGGGCTTTTCTTGCAGGCAGGGAGATTTATTGCTTTTGCTTTGAACTTTTTAATTGTTAAACATATCTATACCTGAGCCAGTGTGGTATAGTGGTTTGACCATTGGACTACAACATGGGAGACTTAGGTCATTTCCACAC
Source organism: Ctenosaura bakeri (assembly GCA_948474755.1). NCBI lineage: Eukaryota > Metazoa > Chordata > Lepidosauria > Squamata > Iguanidae > Ctenosaura > Ctenosaura bakeri. The sequence goes on along the minus strand of CAOLHI010001648.1, from coordinate 179,104 downwards.
TACACTGTTTAGTGCTCTTATTCCACTTTCAACAGCCAGCCCCTCCCTAAACTGCAAACCCCAGGATTCCATAGGACGTTGAACGTGGAATAATAGTGCTATAACAGGCCAGTGCGGAAATGGTCTAAGTTCAAGAAGCAGTGACTGACCACACCTGTGCCTGAGCTATATAACTGCCTGCCTGGAAGCCTTCCTTTGCTTGTGGCAAACTTCTTACAAGCTGTCCTCTTGCCTGTACCTTGCTCCCAGCACCCGGTTCCTGATACCTTGAATTGATCTCTGGACTCTTGACCCTTGGCTTTGGAATTCTGACTATGGCTTCATTTGGTGCTCTGGTAAATGAACTTCCTTGAGTAAAAGTGCTTGCTTTTCTCCTCCTGGCTGGACTTTGCTGGCTGTCCCACTCTCTTCTCCGGGCTGGCTCGCCACCCAGGTCTCTGACCTTGACAGTCAACTGCAAACCCCAGGATTCCATAGGATGTTGAAAGTGGAATAATAGCACCATAACAGTGTCCCGCAGAAATGGCCCTACTCTCTAAGCCTCAGAGGAAGGCAAAAGCAACCCTCTGAATAAATCTTGTGATGAAAACCCTGTGATAGGTTCGCCTTAGCATTATCATGAGTTGGAAATGACTTGAAGGCAAACAACAATAACAACTCATACTCAGCCAGCTGGTGCGGTTTGTCTTTTTAGAGGAACATGAGTGTAAAGACTCAAGCTCCTTACAGTTTAATCCTTGTTCACCTGTTTTATCTACTGTATCCCTGAAGGCTCAGAACAGAGATCAGTTTAATAATAAATGGATTCATTTTTATAGTTGCTAGTAGGATGAGGTGTGACAGCTTATGCTTGGGCAATACATGCTTGAAGAAGTCTTGTATTACTTCTGGAAGATTTGTGAGCGTTGCTTTTGTTTGCCACTGGCTGTGCGCTCAGATGCAACTAATTGTGTTACTGTTATACCTGTGTGATCCAACACACCTGATCCTTTCTTTAGAGCTAAAAGAGGCTTTTTATTATTACTGGAAGGAGACAAAAATCTACTGTCTTGTTGCCTTCCAGACAGACAGTAGGTCCCAACATCCTTCACCTATGTTGACCAGGGCTGATGGGAGTTGCAGTCCAATAACATCTGGAGGACAACCTATCTGCACTCCTGGGTTGTTCTGTAATACTTCACACATCAAAGCCCCCCAAAGCCCTGTTTACTCATTTCTGTCTATGTATGCTTTGGATACATTAAGGAGAGCATAGGACAACAGCCCACTGATGACCCAACATCCAAATATCTGAATATGGAATGTTGTGTAGCACATGTATAGGAACCTTGTGTAATACATGTTTGTAGATGCACACAAAGTAGTTCACATCTCTTCCAGATGCACACAAAGTAGTTCACATCTCTTCCATGTGTTCAATTAATACGTAGAAGGAAGTCATCTGAAGAGGGTATAACAGTTCTAATCCTACCCATAGATGGAGAATCTATGGTCCTCCAGTTGTGGTTAGATTCCATTTCCCATCTGTCTCAGTCAACATGGCAATTGATCAGAGAGGATAGGAAAGCTAATCCAATTCCTATAATGCCCCAACAGTACATCTGGGAGATGCTGGTAATTACTATCCAAAAAAGCAACGTGTATAAGTTCTGCATTCAACAACTTCTTGAAAGGCTACATAATCTTTGTCTTGGTCCTTCACATTTTTGGACAGTGCATCAGCACTACCTCTGCCCCAGTATTTGCAGATACTTGTTCTTTGCCTTCATGCTTTATGTTTATTGATGTATATTTAAACCATGTTGGGCATCCATGTAAATGTGTGTCGTAGTCTATAATTCTTCTTTAAGATATGAGTGTTTTCTTAGCCTCTATAAATATATGATATGTTATTCTCCTGCATCTATTTTGCCCAGAGCTTGGAAAAGTTACTTTTTTCTATAGCAAGTATAGACTTTCCTGGTTGGAGTTCTGGGGAATTTGTTATCTCCAAAATGTAACTTTTCTAACCTCTGATTTTGTCCTTAGTAGCAAGAGCCAGCATGGTGTAGCTGTTTGAGCACTGAACTCTGGAGATCAGGGTTCAGCATCCCACTCAGCCATGGAAACCCACTGGGTAACCTTGGGCGCATCACATACTCTCAGCCCCAGAAAGCCCAGGATAGGGTCACCATAAGTCAGAAATGGCTTGAAGATACACAACAACAACAGCAGCAGCAGCAACAACAACTAGGCTATGGAGAAACCACAGGCCTAGATCCTGTTGTTAGTCCTGACTACAGTGGACCCATTGAATCAAGGGGATTTATCTGTATTCAACAATTGCTTGAATAGGTCTACTGTACTTGGGACTAAACTGCAGGATGCCAGTCATAGTCCAGCTAAAAACTCCAAATATTAACTTATGCCTTGGTGCGTGTCAAAAGATTTGGTTTGAATTTCAGGTATATATATGTAATTACCAGTCTGCATTTTGAGAAAGCTTCTTGATCCACTGGTTGGTAGCGGACTTTGGTATCTATTGTACTAATGCAATAGAAGATACATCTGAGTTTATGTCACGTGCTTAGATAATATTGTTATACTGGATAAAGCTTCAGATATAATGTGGATGTTGCAATCTGGTACCTTTTTAATGCAACCAGTGCATTGGGGGACAGAACTCAAAAAGGTGCAAAAGGAAGGGACTAACAAAACCATCTCTGAGTATTCCTTACCTAGGAAAACCCTATGAAATCCATGGAGCCGCCATAAGCCAACAGGCAACAGAGGCACATACAAACACAGAGAAAGCTTAACACAAACTGGGGAGCTCAATTCAGTGTCTTTTCCAAATTAAAGTGGAGACAAGCATTTCAGCAGAAGATAACAGGAAAAGCATCACTGATAGATTTATAGGTAGCTTTGTTATTGCTTGGATAATGGAAGACATTACAATATACCATTGAAAGCAGGGCAAAATGGGGATGGCACATATTGGAGATCCATCATTTTTATTGTTCTGTGACTCATATGAATTGTAGTTTATTGCTGTGGGTCATCTACCCTGCCCCTACTGTGTTTCTGAAGCAAGGTTATAGCTTGTAGGACACTTGCTACTGTGTTGTGAGCTACTTAATTACCCGTCCCCTTCTAACGATGAAACAGATACTCCCTTCCCACGGGAGATTATTCTGCTAATAGATTTCTTTCAACCAAAATCTACTTACCTTTCTTGATTCTTAATCCCTTTGACGTCAGAGGCACTATACAAATGAGAAAAGCATGGGCATTTGCCTATCTTTTTCCAAAACAAGACTTGGAGTTTGATCCTAAGACCTGATGTGTCAGCACAAGAGTGTTTCAGCAAAAGAAATGAGTGGCTATATTCAAGCCCTTCATGGCAAGTTACATGAGATTGACACTGGCAACACCACAAGCAGGCTGTGGGCTACGTCCCACAGGTGAGCTGTAAAAGAACTGCTAGGGCACCCAGTACTGGGAGATATTGTTTTCTTTGACTGTAACACCCAGCATGAAAAACAGGGTGGGGGATTCTAGGAGTTGTGATTATATAAAAAAAATTTCTCCAGCTCTGAATGCTGCAAAAGATTTTTGAAATATTACAAAACTTGTATGAGTGTACTACCCATCCACAGATTTTAAGTTGCATTCAGTGGTAGTCTTCACCAATTTGGTGCCATTCAAATGGTGTTGGACTACAACTGTCATTGTGCATGACCATTAGCCATGGCAGCTAGGGAGAGTCAAACCCATCTGGATGGCAGGTTGGGCAAGGCTGTCCTGTGAGGCCTCTACAGCTCTGCTTCTGATCACAAAAAAAGTGTTTATTAATGAAACTGAATTTGAAGCAGGCTTACTTGACTCTGGCAGCCCTTCTGCTGTTCTTTTCTTTGGGGAAACTCAGATCAACATTACCTAACCTTCATATGTTTTGGACCATAGCCTTCATCATCCCTAATAAGTAAGAATGATTATTGGAAAATATCTGAGCTGCAGTCCAGCACAATAACCTGGGAGACGTTGCTTTAGACCATGTCCATCTACTTACTGGCAGACAAATCTCCAAGCCCAGCACTGGCCAGAGGTATTTCTGGGCAGCAGCCAAGAAAGCTTCACTGCTGCTGCTCTGGGCCCCCTTTTCTCCAGTGATCCTCCGATGAGAGTCAAGTATCCAACACTGTAATTACCCACACTGCCTCTAAATAATGATGCATCATTCAAGGGCTGCTTTTCCCCACTCAGTGTCCTTCCAAATTAAATTTCAGCTAGAATAGACCCACTGAATCACTGTCAAGTTGGTAAGTCAATGCTTATGCAACTCGGGTACCCCACTGGGAGGAAGGCTGCATACAAGTGCAATAAACAAATAGATAAATGTTTGTTGATTCAATGGGTGAGTTCTAGTTTGGAATTACAATTAGATTTAGACCTATATATTATTGAAAAGCTGAATTTAAACAGTAATTTTAAATTACTGTTGCAGAAGTTGCAGAAAAGCACAAAATTGGAGAGGGGCAGAATAATTACTTTTTCCTTTTATTTCAGTTTTTTTTAAAAAAAAAAACAGAGTCTTGTGGTACATTTCCGTATGACATAAATATTTCCTTATTTCATGGAATAAAGCCCCATTCAACAGATGCATGAAGTGTCTGCTGTGACAAACTGATCTAACTACCCCCTTAGATTTAGCAAAGTATATATTATTACCTATTATTAGAATTTATTCCCTTTCCTGCGTTCTTGTTTATTTTCAACTTCAAGGTTTGGGAAACTTCATTTTTATATTGTCAAGTGTGGATGGCAGTCTCAAGTGGACGGGTGGCATAAAACAAATGCATCTCTCCACCCTTACTCATGATATTTTTACTAGTATAGCAAAACAGGGTGAGGCAGAAGAAGAGTCGACTGAAGTCGATTATCATGCTTTGAGGAAGCCTTACAATGTGTTTAATGTGGATTCCTGCCAAAATCTTCTTTTGATTTTTTTCAAACTGATTTTAAGAAAATATTTGCTGTATTTCTTGATTATTGCAGTATTACTTTCAGGATTATTACTAGCTGAATGCATTTTTGTTTTTCATTGTAAGATAACACAAAATTGTTTGTCATTCAGCTTACAAGCAATACAGAGGGGAATGGTTTTGGTGACCAAGGGACTAATTAGCAGAGATCATTTCTGAATTATTCAAGACTGTGTTTCTGTATGCCATGGAGATGCTACACACTGTGGCACACTCTCAGGCATAATCTATCACATTTTAACCAGCAAGTCCATTTACTGATTCACTGTTCTGACAGAGACAACCACAGTGGCTACATTAGTTGTGTCTCCATCAAAACAATTCTTCTTTCACAGTCCTCAAAACTTTAAGTCAGTAACTGTATACATTTGGCACCCATACCATGACACCTTTGCTTAAACATGATTTATTGTATTGTTAGGCAGAATGAGGCAGCTACATCAGGTAGAGGCAGATGCTGAGGGGGACAGCAGTGACAGTTCTTTAGGTATTCCTCCTGACCTCCTGGGAGGGACTTTCCCCTTTCATGGAGGACTGAACTATGTATGCCACTGATTTTGTCTGCCCCTTATATACTGGCCCATAATCCTCAGGTGCAGTGAAGGTTCCTACCCCACTGCCAAGGACTGATATGAAATTCAACGGTCAGTCCGGTTGTATTCTGTGCATACAGAGGAGAGGGGTGCTATCTTGTCCTTTGCCTCAGGTACCAAAATATTTTGTTACACATCTTCCCCAAAGTCTTTCCCACTGTAACCATTTCAGAGAGGTCTCTGTATTAGAAAAATATATATTTACATGGATGAAGAACAAAAATTGTTGGTCCATCTCAGTCAGCCAACATGCCTTGGGCCAGCCCTTGGTAGAAAGATGACATCTCATAACTGGTTGACTATCATTTTGAATTTGTCACTCACATCTCTCATCTCATCCCTGTCACTCACAACTGTTATGTGCATGCCTGAGCATTTTCTGTAGTCTTCTTCCTTGGAAGAAATTCCCCGTCTGGAATGCTTGTGTGAGCAGCTAGTCTGATTTTTTCAGATTTATAATCTGGAGATTCCACATAACTCTTATCACTCCAACGGAATGAGGAAACCTGGCTTCTACATAGGGATGCTTCACATGATAAGTGCAATCAATATCCAGGTTCTTATTTTAAAAAAAAGTGTGCTAGAACTACAAAAAGGTACCCCAAAATCAGCTGCATTCCTAGGCATACATACTAAGAAGAATGTTGTTTTCAGATCAAATGAATTATATCTCAGCAGACACACAGGATCAACCTATTTGACAAAAAGAGGGGTTAGGGGTTAGTAGTTAGAGAGATACTGAGTGTATCTGCACAATGTTAGCTGCTTAATGTTGTTAACTAGAAGTTTTAAATGCGTAGTATGAAGGACTTTGAAAATTTACATTTGGTGTACAGTAGACCCATTGAATCAATTGTTGAATGCTGAGTGAATAATTACATAAATCTCATTGCTTCAGTGGGTCTGTTCCAACTAAGACTATGAGTATGATACAGGCCTTTGACTAAAAGCATCTACTGGCTAGAAAATTCTGGGACTTTTGTTTTTCAAATAATGTTTCCAAAAGGTACTAGTGGGAAAGGCATCCAGCAATGACTACTGTGTTCTATCTTTCCTTCTCCACACATGCAGCATATTTCTTAATTTTATTAAAACAATTTTAACTCACTTGTGTGAGAAGAGTTCCAAACTACCAAGGCAGCATGTAGAACAAAAAAACAAATTTGCAGTAATCAAGCAGATTAAAAACAAACCTGTCTATGAATCATCCCAAAGAACAGAAGCTACTTCGTGAAAAACCATTAAAACCTGCATCAAGAAAAGTGCCACATCTTTTCGCTACTAATCTACACTGGAACAAGAGTGGGGCCACTTTAACCACCCTCATGAGGAAATCTCATATTCAGGGTTTTGCCACAGAGATCCCCATATCCCCATCCACCCAATCTCTCTTGATGGTGAAATATGCAATATCACCTTTAACCTATTGACAACTGTAAACTACAGACAGGTTCATATTAGAAGGAGCAATACAAGTATTTACTATTGAATTTACACAGGTATTTACTACTGAATGAAGATTAATGCAGCATTTCCAGACAGACAGGTTCTAGAATGTACCACAACATATCTTACTTGGACTATGATTAATTACCTTGCTCCTTCTTCGCGTTCATAATCTTTTAGTGTGACCTCCAAGTTACTCATACTATAATAATGAAAATAATTTTGGCATTCAGCTGCAGGCTTTTAATCCCATTAATAGTTGTTCTCTGAATTTACTTTATGGTTTGTCTAATTTTTTTCCTGGAAATGCTAGATCCAAATCAACATCACAGCAATTACTTGTGCTTTTAATGAACTACGTTGTTGTTATATTAGTTAGCAGCCATAAATAAATAAATATCCCCATGCAGTGGGCTTACCTGAAAGGCCATGAGTTCATCCCAAAGATAATGTAACAGGCTTTATGGTAGCTTCCAAGACATTTGTGGGTTTTCTGTACCCCAAACATCTGCAATTTGGGAGAGATTAAAAGAGATTAATTTTCTCTTGAATAAAATTCTAACAGATGCAGTGGCAAAGCAGTAAACTAAAGTTTTTGGTCTCTCTTCTTTCACGGTAGCTTTGAGGGGAAGTTGAAATTAAACAGACATTTAGACTTTAGACCCATCTCTTCAGGGTCTGAATAAAACATTGTAAACTCAGAAACCACCTCCAGTATCTGAAAAAATGGGATGCAGAGGTTTCCAGAGCTACCCCTAGGGATGATGAACAATGGTCTAGGGGCAGTCGTTCATAACCTTTTTCATTACTAGGAACCCCCTGAAAATATAATTTTTTTGCCAGAGACCCTCAAGACTTGACTCAAGATTTAAATATTCAAATTTCCATATATTTATTTATTTAGTTAATAAAGACTTCTGTAGACTAGCATTCAAATCCCTGCTCAGACACTGGATGACCTTGGGCAAGTCACATTTTCTCAGCCTCAGATGAAGGCAAAGGCAAACCCCCTCTGAACAAATATTGCAAAAAACAACAACAACAACAACAACAAAAAACCCACACCCTCCTGTCATAGATTCACTTTAGGGTTGCCATAAGTCAGAAGTGACTTGAAGGCACACAACAACAAAGTGCTGCTGACAGTGGGAAGTTCTTTCTAGCCATCATGTCACTCCCCTTTGAAAAATGACTTATGGTGACCCTAAGACAACCCTATCATGAGGGTTTTCTTGGCAAGATTTGATGCCTTTGCTTTTCTCTGAGGCTGAGAGAATGTAACTTGCCTGGGATGACCCAGTAGGTTTACATGGCTGAGTGGGGATTCAAATGCTGGTTTCCAGAGTTATAGTTTGCAGTTTTGGCACCTGCAGCCTCTCCACCCACTGCCAAATCCCTATTGCTGCTGCTAGTGTCAGGGCTTTGCGGACCCCCAACGGTCCCCAGGCCCCAGGTTAAGAGCCACTGGTCTAGGATACTACATCAAGATGATAAAAAGAGTGCAGCTGATTCAAATTACTGTCATGTTCAAATACAGCTATACAAAAAAGTGAGGCCACCACCTCAGATAGGAGTGTGTTCGGAGGCAGCAGTGGCAGTCTCATGAACTGCTCTTCCTGCACTTCTTGGCCATTCCTTCTCTTAAAAAACACAGCTGGGCGTGCTGCTCCTGGGTCCCCTAAACTGACCTCCTCTTAGGAATAATGGAGGACCTTGTCCCATTGCATTCTTTCAACTGCCAGCCCAGACACTTCCAGTACACATAGTGGAAAGGAGTGCTGCCATTTTGTTCTTTGCCTTAGGCAAAAAAAAAAAGTCTATGAAAGAGAGGCTCTGGTAAATGATCGTTTCAGTGTAACACTACTCTACAGATCAACAGGTTTGTCAAATACCATAACTTCCTCCAAAGAATACTAGGTATTTGTTGTGGGATGAGGGTGCCAAGAAATGTGGTCATTAGTTCTTAGGACCAGAATTACTGTAGAAAAAGAATAAAAAGGAGTTTGTCTGCCACAAACCCAGATGCCAACTCTGTTCCTGCATCTATTGTGGGAAGAATATTACAAAGGCTAATAACATCACTCACAACATCAGAGGTGCATTTACTTGTTCTTCCTCCAATGTGATACCGTATTTGCTGGAGTACACGATGTCACAGCATATAAGACGCACCGCATTTACAGGCTGGCAAATACTATTTGCGAGTATATAAGATGCACTGGCGTATAAGACGCACCCCATTTTCAAACAATATTTTTCAGGGGGAAAAGTGAGTCTTATATGCCAGCAAATAGGGTATATGCCATCCTATGACAGCAATGCCTCAGTACACTCCACTTTGGACAAACAGGACCATCTTTACACAAGAGGATTAACAGACGCTAAGCTGACATTAGGAATGGCAATACCCAAAAACCAGTTGCAAAACATTTCAACTTTCCTAGACACACAGTAAGGGATTAACAGGTTGTGGTTCTTGGAAAAGGAAATTACAAAAGAAGACTAAAAGGAGAAAGTGCTGAATTGAATTATATTAACAAATTCCAATCCATTAGCAGAAGTGTGAACAAGGACAAGGACTTCATGGCGCACTACATATATTAATACCAGAGTCTTCACTACTGTACATATAACAAAAGGAATCTTCTCAGAGAATTTTGAACCTTGGATACTGACTTTTGGTAAGCAGAGTTATTGCTTTTACACACCAACACTAAATGACCAGTGTATAAAAATCTGACAGACCTTTATCACCTTACATAATTCTTTGAAAATTTAGGGCAAGGGTCATGATTTGCATCTTTCTGGATCTTTTTACTTTCTGTTTCATTCCTAAAACTGTATAAATATGCTTTATACTTGAGACCTTAATATCACTGAGTTCCCCATCCAAAGAAGTGAGTTTATGTACTCAAAATCTCATGTAAAAAAAAATAAAAATCTAAGAGGTACTGCCACCAGTACTGCCACCTAGCTACCTTCCTTCCTGTCTCCCTTCATTCCTCCTTTATCCTTTTTATCCAGCAAGAGACATAACATGGCTACTTCTTTGAAAACTATAGAGAAGGAGTAAATTCAGAGTACTGTATTTGCTGGCATGTATGACTCACTTCCCCCCCCCAAAAAATACTGTTTGAAAATGGGGTGCATCTTATACACTAGTATTTGCCAATGTATAAATGGGGTCTTCTTATACATAGGTGCATCTTATATGCTGGCAAATACAGTAATTCATATAATTCAGAGTAGAAAAATGAATAGAGGAAAGTTTATGACCCACCTTAAAACTCTGCTACCTTGACGCTTTTCTGTTTGACCCCTCCTATTCCAATTAGCTTTGCTTAGAAAAAAGAAGAGCTGAAACACTGTAATGTGAAGTTTTTCCTTAGAAATCACAGTCATTCACAGCCTAGTTTAGCATTGATTATATTCTCTCTTTCCAGAAGTATTCTACAGTGGGACTGAAGATGTACTTAGTAATTCATAAGTATTGATTTATTTCCTCCACAACTTGAGTAAAAGCCAACCTTTGTTGAAGCAGGCTCATTTATCAAATGATGTTATGTACACATTTGCCTTTTATTTGTAAATGGAGAGATCTGCAAGTGACCAAAAAGTTTCCTTTTGTAATATGTTATCAGGATATTTTAAAAAAAGAACAGGGAAAAAATAGCTTTTCTAAAAACATTATATTACATAAATTACACACTTGCAGATACCATACTCATTAAATGCCTACAACCATTTGGGAAGGCCATCTTTTGATCTCTCTACAAAATGACTTTGTTGTTAGATGTTTTCAACCATTTCTGACTTATGGTAACCCTAAGGCAAATCTATCATGGCGAGGGGGATGGTCTTGGCAAGATTTGTATAGATGAGGTTTATCATTTTCTTTCCCTAAGGCTGAAAGAATGTGATTTGCCCAAGGCCATCTAGTAGACTTATATGTGGCTAAGTGGGGATTTGAATGCTGGTGTCAAAGAGTCATAGTCCAATGCTCAAACCACATATTTTTGAACTGTGTTCCTGGGTTGCATGACATGTAGAGGTTATCACAGCCCCACATCCGGTCAGGACTTATCTATGTCTGAAATATACTAGGATTTGTACCTTTTTTGGTTTTTTTGGTTTTAAGTGTAGCACAGGTGGGGCTTCCTCCTCTCTCTGGAAATGAAATAAGCTAAGGAAGGTCAGAGGAAAACCTCTCCAGCAAAAATCATACCCCCATTCCACACATCATCAAGGGGGCTGCACAGAAGTAAGGGAAGAACTGAGACCATAGAGTCAGATGTGAAAATTGCCCACTGCTTGTACAGGAATCTCCCAGGAGTAAACGTGTACACACAAACCCCTCTTGCACTGAGTTTTAATAGTCATGGCTTATCCTAGAAATTCACCAGAAATAGACAAGGACAGGAGGTATAGCAAACAGATCTTTCAGAAAATTTCAATATGTCCAGGTACAACTCTCACCAAATCTCAGTGCTTTTGGTTTGTCAGGATGAGTCCTTAGATGCTGTAGTGGTCCTTGCAAACATTTACTGCCCTACTGTAGAAGTAAAAGTGTGTGGAGATGTGCATGTAGTATATTCTGTCAAATGGTGCCAATATACATTGTGTCAGTGGTTAGGCTGAACTTTTGTCACTTCTAAGCTGGTGAAAAAATTGTTTGACACTACATTTTGTTTTGCTTCCACTAGGGTTGTCACTGTACTGTAACCAAGGTGGGCTTTCTGTGGCATATCAGGCTAGTTGCCTAGGTAAATATTTCTGTTCAGATGATATGTTGGCTTAGCATCATGGCACCAGCACACTTTTTATGCCTTAGTTTCTTGGTATATAGTGCCGTAATGAGTATTTACCTCTGAACTCAGCCATCTGTTCATCAATGACAAGTTGTGTCCTGGATTTGTACCATATTTAAAATTGCTCAACAGTCATAATCGCTTTCATATTGTGAAAGGCAAACAGTTTATCAGTGACTCTATGTTACTATCATTTCTCTGTTGTGAAATGTCAATTACCTTGTGTAGTCACAAAATCTCTTTGGGTTCCTAATTACTCTGAAGTAGCAGCATCCCAAGTTTGGACCCATAATTCCCCCAACCTTCCATTATACACTTGCCAGGAAGAATAGACCAGTGTATGCCTTCAGCTTAATGATATCAAAGGACTTCTTCTATACTGTGACTTTGGTAGAATTCCTCTTGTGGCATTCACTGAATATATACCATGCTTTTCTGTTCGTTTTATGTAATAAAGGATATTTTCTCTGAGGAGCTTTTAAAAAGAAATAGCACAGTTTCTTTGAATGAGTTCTTCTTTGGCCTGGGCATTCCCAAATCACCTCTGGCTGCTCTACAGTGAGCTGTCTGTAGATGCCGGCAGCAGATCCTCCCATCCCAGCCTCTCATGACATCATCACCTCCATTTGGTCCTTCTTGGATAGGATCAAGTGATCATACACTTATTGCCTTCCCACTTGGAAATGGGGGTGGAGTCAGGGTGAGGTTTTCCTCATCCAAGCAGTCTCACCGGCTTCTCTGCATCATTTCTGAATCACAAAATGGCATGGGGCATCTTTTACCTCACACAGTATGTTACCTCATCTGAAACAAAAAAGTGTCTCAATGACAACATGCAATAGATTTTTGTACTAGCATTCTTTTTGTACTTGCTGTCCTTTGTCCATATGGAAAAAGTATACATGCAGATGGCTGCAGCTCAGGGATATTGTTTAAAATGTGCACCTTGTAGATCTAGATCTCTGTTAATTCTGCAACAAAGCTGGGCTCTGGGATACTAAAATGTACTGTCTGCTAGGATGTTAAGGTAATATTTTCACGTACAAATGAATAGTTTTTTTGTGTGTGTGTGAGATAAAATCAATAAATATATCATGTATAGTTTCACATCTTAATTTTCTTGTTGCCCAGGCAACCTCAAAAGAAGAAAATTCAGTTAGCAAATATTTACTCTTCCAGCTCCATCTGTAATCCTGTCTGGCCCTTATTGCAAGCTGCAGAAACCCAAACAGATTTTCAATACTACTTTTGGCTTTTCCCAGTTCCAGGAAATAACAGAGTTACTCCTAAAGCAAGGCTGGCTTAGAGTATATGAGGCAGTTTCCTAGAGTTGCTTCATTTCACATGTTTCTAGTCGGGCATGTACAAATTAACTGTAGAAGTTACAGTATATTTGACTTGCTATTCCAGAGTTTAGGCAGCATGGAATGAATACATCCCACACTCTACCAAAAAGTTTCAGATAATAGCCAAGCAATTTTCTTCACCAAGTTATATATACGCAAAGATTTCGATCAAATTCACACTTTAAAACTGATTTGACAGATGCTTTCTAGATTAATATGCAGATTAGAGTATAGTATTATTATTTCTTAGAATTTTCATCGTCATCTTGTCAAAAATGAAGATACATGTAAAATGTACAATTTAGGTTAAATGCATCAAATATATGTACATTTCTAACATATATGTAAATAAGTATATTAGACTAAAATGTAAATCTATATATTAGGCTAAAATGCAAATGTAAATCCTTTTTAAGGCTAAATACATAGAAAAATGTACGCATCTTTTGTCAGAATATGTTAAAATGAATACAAATATTTGGGCTTTAAAAATGCAAAAAAGAGTGCAGAAAAATAATCCAGCAGTATCTTTGAGTCTGATTTATTTTAACATGGGCTTGTGGAGATATTATACTAAAATCAACCAGTTTGTCTCAAAGTTCCTGCTAGATTCTCCCCACTCCCACCTCTGTTCTGTTTCTTTTCTCCCCTTTTTATGCTGAAACATATGCTGAAAGTTATCTCTTAAAAAAATCAGGGCTGGATACAGAAATGAGACAGAAAGGATTTGCGAATGAGCATCTGTGAAAGCGACATATACTGAAACAGATGGATCCATCCATCTCTCTTTGAGGTTCCAAGGACTACATGATACCTGAAAATGGAAATGACTTATAGTTTTGGTTCACTCTGAAAATTGGCCAGTGACCTATGCCTGCACAGCTTCTGACAACCCAAGATAATTTGGGATTTGAGGAAATGATTGGTGCTCTCTTCTCCTGCCATTCACATTTATACATTCGCTCAAGTCAGCATACAAGAGCACATGAGGATAAAAAAACCCCACAAGTGCTTCTTCTCTCCATGGCAGTAAGAATATAAACAAGAACCAAATGAATAATTAGCCACTTGCTGCCCTTTCCTGACACTCTGCCACTTCAGGTGTTCCCCTCATACTGTTCAATGGTATGGTCAGCCCTGTTGCCCAGGAGGACACTGAACTGACCCTACCTGGGGGCCTTTTCCTTTTGCAGTTCTACTTGAGTTGTTTTGCACCATCCTGTGGAATCATGGGCTTTGCAGCTCCTTAGCAGCCTAAAAATCCACAGGCTCAGCCTTGGCAGTTAAAGTGAAATAATAGGGCTATGATTGTGTAGTGTAGTGTAGTATAATTGTGTAGTGTGCCTCAGCAGGGCAGGGATGAGACCTGTATGGTTTGTCCACGTTGGGGTTGTTGTCAGGCTGGGGTAAAAACCCGTGTGAACAGCCTTGCTTATGTGATTAGGATCAAGTAAATCTTCTCCCAGCTTTGTAGGATCTCCTCATGCATAATTAGTAGCCACCTGGATTGCAGAATATCTAAAAAGCATCACAGAGGGAAAAGAGGGTTTATTGTTATTTTGAGAATGAGAGGTATGGGGTGGGAGCAGATCTCAAATCTTTTCCAATCTCTTTAGGTTAAATCAAGTGGGGGAAAGGGTGAGGTTGTCTTTTACCTTTATAACAAAGAAATATCATCCACATGTATTTAACCGACTAAACAGTCCTGCGAGTGGAGTTGCTAGGAAACAGCCAGCAACACACTAGGCAAGCCTGAATGTGCTGGAGAGTCTGTACGTAGAAGCAAATTAGGGTAAACCAACAACACCTACAGTTGCTGACTGTTTGAAAAACTAAAAACAGGTGTGGCTTTGTTGTTTTGTTATTTTGTTAGGCAAGATGTTATTTTTTTGGCTTTCAAATGCAGAGCAAAGGAGAAAGTACCACCTGTGCAACCCAACAAGGCTTTAAATTGCCAAGTGCCTGTCTTCATATCTTGCCAAATTTCTGCTCATCTTTTCAAACACCAGTTGCTTTGAATAAAGGTTTTGCCCTTCTTGTTTCATCATTTTATATTCTGTCTGATCCACATGGCTGCTATCCCCCTCTGTTCTAGTAGTTCATTGTTTATGCAAACCTCAGAAAGCTTAATTTCCAACCTCAGAATGGTTTTCTCATTTGTTGAGCTTTCTGTTTTTTATTTGATAAATGCTCTAAGCAATTGTGGTCAATACTTAAGGTAACATGCATGGTCAATACTTAAGGTAACATGCAGGACCTAACCCACCTATTTCTAGGGTTTCCAGATCCCTCTTTGAAATATGTGTGTGTATATGTACGCATATATTTCTCTTTGGTAGATTTGGTGGTTTGTCTTTCTCTTTCTTTCTTTCTTTCTTTCTTTTTCTTTCTTTCTTTCTTTCTTTTATTTGAATGGCATACTCTGTGCAACTGTGATTAATGCTTAATGTATCTTGCTTAATGCTGTGACCTGAGTCTGCCTCCTCTGATATCAGAATGGGTTTTCCCTAGGTCTCAGCTTCTGTCCTAGAAATTTCTGGGACAGCAATAATCCTGACCTGCCAGTTCTACCTGAGACAGCACCAGGGGCTGCATCTGTGTCAGCATTGGGGGCTGCCTCCTCTTATCTACCAGAGGGTCTCACTAGGTGTCTGATTTTGGCCTTTAATTCTCTGGGACCGTGATGTTCCTGATCTGATAGCCCTACTTTGTGTGTGTATGGGAGAGATCTGTACTTTTCGTCTCCAGCTGTGTTCTGCTTAAAAATCTGTTAATTAAATCAAATACTACAGACATGTTATGGTAGCGAGGAAACAGATGAGGATCAAACAAACCTTTAAAACACATCTGCTTTTTTCTTGTTGTGTTTCATGGCTGGAATAAAATCCATCTGTTCACCACTGCAGGAAACAGAATGGGGGGCCATGGCATTAATACTGAATCATAGGCCATTTCTTCCCTACACTGTTATAGTGCTCTTATTCCACTTTCAACATCCTGTGGAATTCTGGGGCTTGTAGTTTACTGAGGCCAAGGAGCTCTCTGGCTGAGAATTCTAAATGCCCCTCCATTAAACTGCAAGCCCCAGGATTCCATAGGATGTGGAATAATAGCACTATAACAGTGTAGTATGGAAATGAGTCCTTGCTGCCATACTTAAGTTTCCTTTCAAGGAAGCCAAACCCAGACCACACTGCTCACTTCTGTGGGAAGCAGACACTGTTTGGACCATACTGATCCATTGTTCCTGAGTTTGTATTCCTGTCAATTTGCATCAAGTCCACAGGCTGTATCAGTGTGGTCCAAGGGTTATAATAGCATCTTGAGGGAATTTTGTTGATTTCTGTTGTCACGTTATGTTACTTTTGGCCCTTTCCGCATCTTCCCTGGTTCTAAAGCCATCGTGCAGGGATCCAGTGAAAGCCTCTCCTGAGAGGGAGCACTTCTGTCATGCTGCCCTCCACATCAGCTGCCTGCTGGATCAGGAGAAGTGTGATGGCTCCACTCTCCCATTCCCCAGTGCAGCCTGGCAGTTTCCCAGCTGCGCTGAGGGAGGAAGCCCAGCCATTGCACTTCCTGCTGGTCTGCATGACAGGTAAGTGCGGAAGGGAGGCAGGAGGGCTGCACAACTGCACGTCATTGATGGGAGAAACCCGTCAATGATTTAATTTGTGATTGCGAAGGGGTGGCTGCAGGGTCACAATGGGATTGCAACAGTGTCATTCAGAATCGTCGTCACAGTCCCGTGGCCATTGCGGGTTGGGGGTGGTGTGCAAAAAAGGTCTTCGAAAATATTACTTCAGGGACTACAGCTCCTAAGATTCTTTTCCAGCATTGGCTGTGGATGATTTTAGGAGCTGTAGTTTAGAAAAGTAACCTTTACAGCTCTGTCTTTCCCTTCTGACATAGGCAGTGTGGTTCAAGTAATTGCCTGTGTGTGTGTGTTATTGAGTGGATTTGCACACATCGTCATCCTCCATTTGTACCTCAAATGTTTTCTTTCTTCTACTTTTTTTAAAACCGCAAATATCTATTAAGAAAGGAAGGACAGAATAGCTGCACAATGGCCAAGAACCTACATCAAGGCATAACATTCCACACATGCAGTTCACTGTTCTAACTATCAGCTGCTGTCAAGCCCCAAGCATGTTGCCACAGCCATTTACTTGTGGGAGGGGGTGCAACCAGGCAGTGTCAATCCCAGATGCAGTTTTGTAGCCTGAGGAAGATACATGAGGTTGCTCTCTTAGCTTGCCAGCAACTGAGTGGAGAGCCAGGAGAATGATTTTTTTTTGTTTTTATTTTATTTATTTTGCTCCTGGTAGCCACAGAACTGCAGCTGGAAAGGGCACTACCTTGTTGTCTTCCCCTCTCTCCTTGGCCAATGAACAATGATAGCAGTCCTCCCAAGGCATGATAGATGCTGGGGGAAGGGTGCTGGAATTTGTGCTAGGAGTTAATGAATAGCTCCCTCACAATGTCCCAAAGGAGAAATGCTATTCACACACACACACACACTAGCATTTCTCTTTTGGGGCAAATATATATATTACCAATAAGACTCTTGTCTTTTGATTAGTAGAATCTGGAAGCACCACTGTTAGCCCAAAAGGTGGGGCACCTTGAGGTCCACCAGCAGTGCCAACGTCTCCTTAGAAATTGGAGGAATTACAGCTCAAAGGAGGCCTGCAAAGGGGCGGGGATCTTTTCTGGAGGATCTTTTCACCTGTGTATACCAGTACTAACTGTAGGACTCCAGCTGAGAGTCAAAATAATGTTTTATTGGGGGATTCACAGGCACACAAGAAATCAAGCAGTCTCATGAGCTGGTGAAGGGAAAGGAGAGAAAGGTTGGATAGAAAGAGATTTGGTGTGTATAGGGTAATATTGACTGGTCCTGGAGCAGAGGATTGAAGAGGAGTGGCTCAAACAGGAATTTGAGGGCAGCATGGAGGAATGGGAATCTGGGGAGACGCATTAAGCTCAAAGTGCTAGCGTGTTGCTGTGTCACATGTTGTTGTGCTGCAAAATTATGTAGGCAGGAGCTGGGGGTTTTATATCCTTTTTCCTACCCTGAAGGAGTGAATGTTAATTGCTCTCAGGCAGAGTAAATAAAGAGGCTCTGGAACAGACTGATTGTTTTACTTTGGGTGACAAAACATTGATGGGAGTCCTGACAGCCTCTTAATATTTTGGTTGGGTAAGGTGAATGGGGAAGATCTAAGTAGGAAGCACACATAGCAAGGTTGCTTGCCTGCCAAACCTGGGCAGTTTCTTTGACTATTGTATTCAGATGTTGGGCCATTGATAGGATTACTGGAAGTATTGACCTTATGACATGGCCATGCTGGCCTAGCCTAAGCACACCGTTGGAGTCCTGGTTGCTGCATGTTTCTCAGCTACAAGTGTCCAATTTTTATATAATGATATTTATGCAGTTAAATGAGGCCAGCTAAATGATATTTCTTCCCAATCATGCTATACCACATGATAGGGATGTAAGGTATGGTCAGACTGTCAGTCCATCAACTCAGTTTTATTTTCAGGAGGTTTGTTGGCATTTAAGGCAATTTTAATTTTTTCTTTAAAGAATGGTTCACTTAGAATTTGCTACTATGGCTTTACTGAATTTTATTTCTAGTTAAATGCCCAAGACTTCTTGAAGCATGTGGCCAGGGGAGAAGGAGAGATTTCCCTCCTTTTCACTGAATCCATATAGCATCCTTACATTCTGTTTGACTTCTGTTTGTTTCCAAGTTCACTTTTGCTCATGTTCCTGAAGATGGCCTCTTCTGTCTTCCTTTCATCAGCCACCTCAACATAATGGTCAGTTACATGGATTTCCTGGGAATGTTTTGTGATTGGCTGCAAACCAATTTGAGGTGTATCCTGTCAACCAGTTTTACAACAGGCAATGTGTAAGTCGAACTAGCCAAACTTCCTACAAACTCACCCACTCACTCTCTTTATGTCAGTGATTTTTTAAACAACATTTTAGCTAATGAGATTTTCTATTTTCCATCTGTTCTTTATTGTTTGATTTTTCTTCACAAAGAAGTTTGTGATCTGAATTAGCATGATGTCTGGCATTTAACAACAGAATCAGGCAAAGCATTATTTTAACATCAGAATTTGGCAATGTATTATTATCCTTTAGTGATTCCAAGGGTGATCCCTTGAGGATATTGATGTGGTAAGACATGTTTTCCAGCAAATTTTCCCAGTTTTGGATTTAAGATTTGTCTGAATCCAAAACACACTCCTAAGCAGTGAATTTTTGTGGTACCTTAGAGACTAACAAATTTGTTGTGGCATAAACTTTTGTTGATTAGAGCACACTTCACCATGAAAGCTAATAATGTGATAAATCAGTTAAGTCTTAATGTGCTACAAGACTCTCTGTTGTTGTGGCTGCAAAATATTAACATGGCCACACACATAGAAGTTGCATTTCTAGATAACATGTGACTTTTAATTAGGAACATTTTTCACATTTCTTCCAAAGGGACACTCGAATATGGCTCAACAGATCTTCCTTAGTGTGGAACTGAGAGGAGCTTTCCATTACTACCTTCCTAGACACCACCGTCTTCCTCCATCTTACCTGACAACTTTCCTTTTCACTTTGCAAATTGACCTTTCAAACATTTTGAAGAGCATTTCAGCACCTTCAGGAAGCTTTCCTCAACAGAAGAAAGGGATTTTTGCTGCCTCATTCTCATTGGATCAGTTATAGCAATATAAAGTTGCTTCTAGTTTTTTTGGCTGAAATCCCATTGATGAACTATGCCAGCAGTTTCACTTTTTGCAGGGTCACACAACAGTGACAAGGAAAGCCTTGTTCTCCAATAGCTCCCTTCCTATAGGATGTTTCCAAAGGACCACTTGACTATAGCTCCCCCTCACCCCATCACTTATACCACTGTAGTTATGCTGCTGTGGTTCACCAACTGGAACCTGGCCATTCACTTTGGTTTTGTGGTGTTGCATTCTAAATGCTTGTAAGCTCTTAGGCACTTTACAAATACCATCTTAAGTTAACTTTCTGGTACTTGTGACATTGAAATATGCTTGAATATCTAACATAATATGAAATAACTTGGGATTATTAATAGAATTTTCAAGTAGAACAGAATATTTAATAAGCAAAAATAAGAGTTGGTGCTACTAAGCAGATGCAGAATTAGTTCTTTTAAAAAACAGCATGGGTTTTTAGAAATGTGGCATAATTACAAGCCAGCCTTCAGAAACCATGCAGCACCAACTAATAGGCAAAGCCATTATTGTCCATATCTGTTCATTAGTTTCATTGGCTATCTTAATCTAGGACAAAAGAACAGCTAAAACCAACACATCTGAATACAAGGAAGAAGAAGATTTTTTTTTTTCCTTCACCAGGCAGAATCTTCTCCATCAGCTCCTGCACTTAGACCAAATGTGCCTGGTGCTTGTGATAGTTGTTGCTGTAGTTCTTGTAGGGTTTTTAGTAGTTGTTGATGATGTTTCTGTTGTCCTGGATTATTTTCTGGCAGTTTCCAGGACAAGCTGCAATATTTTACTCTCACCCTTGAGAGAGTTTCTTTTTAATTCTGAAACAGATTGGGACAAACATTTATCCTTCTCTTCCTTTCCTTTTTCTCTCCTAATTTTTAAAAGGGTTATAGTGCTATAGTATAGCAATGAGATGACACTTTTGCACTGCAGTATTGGATCTCTAAGAACAAAATTCAGAGAGGAGAAAATTTGCCCACCTCAGCAAACCATGCCCCAGTTTTTTGTTTTTTTTTAAAAAAACAGTTTTGGAAAAGTCCTGCTAGTGGAGCTCCCAAAAAGAATGGGACTAGTGTACATGGAGGCAACAATAACCAGCAAAACCTCAGGAGTTTAGACCAGACTCTTTAGACCAGACTGGATGGTGTTCCACCATGTCACACATTTTAAAGCAGCCAACACTTTGATACCTGTTCCTGTGTAGCAGCTGTAAGGAGTTTTTGATTATTCTGGGGTGCCCTGAAATCCCTCACCAATGGTACACTTCTGGCAGGGTCATCCTTCAAATGATTTGTTTCAAGCTGTGGAATTGGATGTGATTGCAACTCTTTCAGCACCAAAAAAAAGATCAGATACGTTTCTGACATGAAGAGCTGAGGCTGTTAACCTTACCTGTCAAGAACAGCTCAAAAGATATAACCATCTCCTTTTTGATCCAACTTCATTATCTCAGTGCTCAACCACCACCACCCTTTTCAAAATAAAGACAAAGCAAAACTAGCTGTTATTGAAGAAGTGAAGAATAGGAATCAAAGGTCTGTGGCCACGCATACACAGACACAGATACTTTAAAGGGCAGCGTACAAGAAAAAAATCAATGCAGATGGCAAAGGATTCTTAGTACTGAACAAGATGACCTTCTGCCATATAATGACAGGGCTTCACCTGTCAAGGAAATGCTCTTTGCTTTGACTCTTGTGAGGCAAATTGCACAGGTAAATTACACAGACAAACATTAATATCAAGCTTAGCTGCTATAAGGTTTACTCTACTTTTATTTTTCTTTCATTCTCTGACTTACAAGCATCACATCTCTTCCATCTAACTAATAGTGTTAGAGGCAGATCTGAATAATTGCTAGCATTTTTTTTTCAGAGCAAGAGTAATCGTCGTTTGTTGCTTCCATTACCCTTTAGCTACAGCTTAACATGCAAGTACAGGCTGTTATTTATAATTTTGAGTGTTTCACACACTCTCAGCCCCAGAAAAACCCCGTGATAGGTTCACTTCAGGGCTACCGTAAGTCAGAAACAAGTTGAAGGCACACAACAAGCCACTGCATGATCTCTTGATATAGGGTGGGGTATAAATATTTTAAGAAATAAAATAGATAGATAGATAGTACAGTCCAGCCCAGTTAAGGCTACTGTTGTAAAGATACCTAACGGTGACTAAGATCCCTGCTACCTATTACTTGAAAGCAAGGGTGGGCCTCCAAGTGCTTTGGATTAAATGCCACAGTGTCTGACCACTGGCCTTTCTGGCTGGAGCTTTTGGGAATTGAAATCCAAAACACCTGGAAGGCCAACATTTCTCTATAGCACCGGCCTTCCTCCTCTAAAGCACAAATGGGAATCCTGCTGCCCTTCAGATAATGTTGGACTGCAGCTCCCAACATTCTCTTTGTTGACTATACCGCCTAGGGCTGCTGTGAGTCTCAGTCCAACATATCTGAAAGCTGTAAAGTTTCCATAGCTGAAGCCAATTTGGGCCCTGGAACAGTTCCAAAAAGCAGGACCCCACATGCGCAAATTCCCCTTTTAGGCCAGAGGAAGGGAGTGGCTTTGGGGAATCCCTCTGCCTACCTCCCAGCTGGTGTAACCCCAGCCAGAGCCTCAGAGGGAGGGGGCCTCAAATGCTACCCACCTCTGTGCTTGCTCTGCAACTTGAAAATAAGGATGGGGTGAGTGGTAAATGCCCTGGACCCATGGAAAAGGCCAGGGAGAGAGAGATACAGGCTTCCTTTTTCTAAGAGTACTTCTATCTTGTCAGCAACACAGTAAAGGAAGTATATCTATGTGGGGTACCAGCAACCTCATGGTGGTCCTAGAACATTTGCTTCGGTTTGTTCTAGCTGCACCATTGATAATCCATCCTTGCCCACACCTGCTCTAAAGTGAGTGCATTGGGCAGAATCCAGACTGGGATTTTAGTGTGAATGCAGGATGCGTTTAACCCTTCCCTCCCCACCCCCCGCCAATCTGGACTGTGCCTATAATTTATATTGTCAAACAGTGATCTATTAAAATAAATGGACCATGTTTTAACTGTAAAATTGGCAGGTGGCATACCCAGTTGGGGGTGGGATGTAACGGGGAAGAGACAAAGGATTAGCCTTTCCTTTAGCGCCCCCCCCCAATCTGGATCTGTCTCCATGAGTTAATTTTGCAGCAAAAAGACTCAATTGCTAGCTATGTCTGTCAATTCATACATAGTTTAAACTGAAACCTGGTTGAAGAACTGGAATTTAATGTTAAGTCTCAGAATGGTCTTTGAGGAACTCAGAAGCTTGTCTACTCTTTTGTTACATTTTGATTAGAGTTTACTGTCACTTTTTGATTATTTCCCTCACTGGACCAATGTTTGCAATGACTATTTGGGTTACTTATCTGTACAAGGTTTCATTGTTTATTGACTTTGTTTTATTCTGGCCTCAGTCAGGGAGGATTACACATAATCTCCATAGTGGTCCTCTTATCTTTGTTCATTCCTCCCTTCCCCCATAACCTCTTCCTTCCTTCACATATTTGTGTGCATTTTATGGGCAGGGCTGCTTCCTTTGTTTTCTAACCTGAAATTTATTTACACGGGGTGAAGTGAACTCAGATTAAGCACAAATGTTTATAAAATGAAACCTATGAAACCAGAATCCACCTTTTAAAAAATGTAATTTCAAGAAAATGGCTGCCAGAAATAGAATTTTATTCATTGACATGAGATAATTTGACTTAATTTGCACTGATTCTACAAGAGTTCTTGATCTCTGCAACTAAGGTCTGCTTGGAGAATGACAGAGTGAAATTAATTCATTGTTTGATGTCTGCCTTTGCCAGGCTTGGTTTTAAGTAACACTGTCCTGCTTGCGTAAGCTGTAACCTAGAGTTGAAAAGTCTTGCATCATCTCTGAAACATAAAACCAGTTATTGCTGTACTGGGAAGTACTGGGACAAATACTTGGCTCTTTTTCTGTGCAGTCTTCCACTAGGAACATGGCCAGATGATTCAATGTGACTTTGCCTGAATGATGCTAAATGAACCCTAAAGCTGTCGTTGGCTTGTTGGTTTTTTTTTAATGCTTTATCAAATCCAATGTCACTGGGAAATTTACAGTGAGGACACCCTCATTACAATCCATCCAAAGCTAAGTTCAATCAACTTGAGAGATAAGTATATGCTTTACACATTTCTCCTATAAAAATCAAGGAATTCAAAAGTTCTTCATTTTAGCGTCAGAATATTAAATTTGCATGTAGTTTTAACTCTAGAGATCCTGTATGTTCTTGTGGGTTGTTTCATCACCCACAAAGAGCTTTAGAATCTATACAAACTGATAGTACCATCTAATCGTAAGAGCTCACTGTTACCAAGTATGTGTGTTTAGGGGTGGCTGGGAAGGTATCTCTTCTATATGTAGTCTCTTGTACTTTATAAATGTGTTAAACCCCTTTGGGAATATGTTAAAAATGCTGGCTATAAATTGATTGACTAATACAAAGTCTAAAGAGAGATAGAAATTGAAAGTGTGATAAGAATATATTTCTCTATTTTCAAAAAATAAGTTCTCCTTATCAGTTTTTTATATTTAAGTTCCAGTCTTCCCTAGACAAAACTCTTCAGATTATTAGAATCAAAATTGTGGAGAAAAACCAGAGACTAAGGCCCTTTTCGCACGGGCCTTTTCTCACGCGACAGCCCCGTGAGCCTCGCGGGAGTGGAAGCGTCGCTCCGCACGACGCACTCCCACTTCCGCCAGGCTCACGGGGCTGAAGCGGCGCGAGCGCGGGTTTTTGATTTTCGCTTCCAAGCGAAAATCACCCGCGCTCGCGCAACACTCCCGGCGCCCATGCGCACTTACCTTTCGTGCGGAGCGTCCGTGAGCCGGCCAGGTCGCGCTTCCTTCCCTCCGCCCCTGCAGAAGGAAGGGACGGGGCGGGGCGCTCGCGCGGCACGTCCTGCTTCGCGCACGCGGGGGGGCGGACGGGACGAGCGCCTTTCTCTCTCTCGCGCGCGGGGGGCGGACAGGAGGAGCGCCTTTCTCTCTCTCGCGTGCGTGGGGGGCGGATGGGAGGAGCACCTTTCTCTCCTCGCGCGCGGGGGGGATGGAGGGGACAGGCTCCTTTCTCGCGCGCGCGGGGGGGAATGGACGGACCACGAGCCGCCGCCGCCTCCGGGAGGCTGCCGCTTCCCCGCTCGTTCCTTCGCCTGCTGAAGGAAGGAGGGGGAAGCGGCAGCCTCCCGGAGAAGGCTTCATGCGCGAGCCGCCCTCCCCCACTCGCGCAAGAAGACTAATGCGAAAAGGGCCTAAGGTGCCCCAATGTAGTTTCTTTTCTCTGTTTTCTAGCAATCTAATTTTCTTATTACTTAATTCTCCATGCATATACACAGTATAGACATGGTTGTTCTGTCTTATCTGGAGCGGTTGAGAAGTCTCTAGCGGTATATAACAGTAGAACTTAGAGCCAGTATGGTGTAGTGGATTGAGCATTGCCCTACGATTTAAGACCGGGGTTCAAATCCCTGTTCAGCTATGGAAACCCACTGGAGGATTTTGGGGAAGTCACACTCTCTCAGCCTAGGAGGAAAGTAAGGACAAACCCCCTCTGAATAAATCTTGGCAAGAAAACTGCTGTGATTAGTTCCTCTTAGGGTCATCATAAGTTGGAAGCTACTTGTAGATGCACAAAAATTATCTGCTATTCATAATTATGTTTTAAATATGTTTTAATCATAATTTTTAATAATCAGGTATATCTCAGTTTAAAAAAGTAGTTATGTTCCTAGAAATTATGCTACTTCTTTAACAGAAAATTTGGTACCAGAGGCAGAAATAACATGGAACAAATAGGGATAAGTTCCTAACCAACAGAAAACAAAGGATAGTTCAAAATTTTTCAGCAAATCTAACTAACAATATGTGCATGTGAAATGAAACAACTAGATCTAGTAAGCCTTGTGTAAATAAAAAAACATTTTGAATCTTCTAGAGACCATTTGAAGGCTTTTAAAAAATGGATCCAAGAATTACTCTTTCGTTCACCAATCTTCACTTATGATTTCCATTTTTGGTGGCCAAAGTTATAGATCTATGTTTTCAAAAATATGTGTGGGGACTAGCTGGTAAGGCATGTTCATGCATATTCAATAAGGGATTCTGGAAGGAGGTGCCATTTATCTTTCCAGTTGGAGGAAGGCACATGTAACTACAGTAGGATCAGCTAGAGAAGAAACCCACTCTTTCCAGATCAAACTTTATCGCATTGTGTACTGCATGCACACTGCCACAACCTGACACCAAACACCTGCTTTCCTCTAGCCCTCCTTCACTGTCTTCCCAGTGCAGATGCTGCTCAAAAATATTTCCAGCCAGGAAGAGTAGTATGTGGAGAAGAAGAGGGACTGGTGGACTTAAAAAGACTTTGTAAAAAGATTATTTTTGTGTGCGTGTGTCAGAACCTTGGTTAACTGAGGTATGCCTGTATTGTTACTTAATTCTTTTTTAACTTTTGTAAATCAAAATTTTAATTTAGCTTTGTTTTAAACTTCTGGATAGGACCTTGTATTCTGTCCCAGGTGAAATACAGGATGTAAACCCAACAAATAAATGAATAAAGTTTAGCATTATTTGGACATGCAACTGTTTTGTGTTTTCCTTCCTCTTCCTTCATTTTTGTTTTCAAGTCTTTTACTTTAGAAGCTGAGTGGAGAGTTACATCAAGCAGTACACTGATGGACTTCTCCTCATCCAACCCACAGGCTATCATATAGTACCTAAACTGTTCTGGAAGGTAGACCACCCACTTGGGGCAGATTGGGGTCATGGAAGGCTGCAGGGGTATGGGAAATGTAATCATGGTGACTGTTCTGATGGTAGAAGGGTAGGTCAAAAATCATGCATCCCACACTAAAGATAAAAGCTTTGATCAAGGGGAGGTAAGAGGGGAACAGACTGGACTTACTCATCAGGGACTTCGATGTTTGTTGACGGCTTAGTAAAAAGTGATTCCAAAACCCACAACTATTTAGGGAAGTAGAGACCAACAACGAACCCATGGTACAATGTTTTTCCTGAGCTGTCCTTGATGAAACTAATGAGCAGCCCATATTTTTTTAAAAAACAAACAAAACAAAAAAACAGTCAACAGCTATTTATAAATAATTTGGGGCATGATCTGCTCACATTTGTTTTCATTTAGGAGCATTCAAAGAAAGCTTACATTAACATTTTCCCCTAACCAAATTCAATTAGCAAAAATGTGAATTCTGTCTCTAATAGGTGCATTTAGCAATTGTCTTTCATTCTATGTTCAATATTTCATAATAAAAAGAATGTCAGTGGGAATCAGTTGTTACCTCTGGATAGTCTGAATCCATGAAAGTAATTTATTTCAACATGTTCGGCAAATTTACCGAAGACATATATATTTAACACTATAAATTATATGGAGACCTAGAAGCAAGAAAAGAAAATGGATTATCTTAAATGTGAAGTTCAGCTATGCCCTTTGGTATATGCCCAGACACAGGCACACAATTAACTTGTGGTGAAGCTAAAAGCTAGACAATATTCCACACTTTCCTGGAGTCCTGGATATCCTTAAAAGAAAAAAAGAAAAAAAGCCAACAATCTCTCTAGATTTCTGTGTACCTGCACAAATAAGTTTGAATATATTATGCTTTTATGGTTGAAACACTTTCCTGTTCTGCTTCAGTACTTTTCTACTTCCTCAGTCCATGCAGCCCATAAGTCTGGTTTTGTGACTTTTTTGATTTCAGTGTTCACTGAACAAGATGGGCTTTTTTTAGGTTTCATATGATGAACTGAATCATCATCTACTTGCCATCATGCCCTGTGATTAATACAAACTGGCCTAGGTAAGCCAATACGGGCCTAAATCTAACTGATATTTCTGAATTAGAGTGGACACACTAAATCAATGAGACTTAGTTAAGTGCTGACTTAACAATTGATTTAATGGATCTGCTCTAAATGCAACCAGCTCTGGAGTTATCTTTCTGAATGGGAAAATGCACCTACTAAAGGATGTGGTCAAATATGAGTATGTGAATATGTGGCTAAATGAAAATGTAACTAAAATATATACTGGTTGGCAGCCTTTGGTACTCAGCTACTTTTTTGTAGAGTTACCAGATCACACTGTGGTAGGAAATTCTACCTTCAGTGTTTATAGCAGTTGTTCTAGATCATGGAGGAGAAACACAAACAAAAAGCCTTCTTCCAGACTACAACAAGCAAAAGAAACCACAGCTTCATCTCAGAGCTTCTGTGGGGAAATAGATAGGAAGCTGAACTGGAACTTGGAAGGTCTGAGTTCAAGTCTCCTCTGAGCCATGAAAACTCAGTGGTTGACCTTCAACCAGTCAATTTCAATTGAGCCTGACCTGGCATAGAATTGTTATAAAGTATGCAAGAGGAAAGCCATGTATACTACCTACAGCTCATGAGGAAAATGTGAAATACAAACCAAATAATACAGAATAACAAACAGCCATCTGTCTTGGCTCAGGATGAAATTCTGTTCCCAGCTAGCCTGCTAGGTTTGTGACTCCAGGAAGCCCAGGAAGGATTTTCCGACCTATACCTTTATCAAAATTTGGTAGTGCCCTCAGGGACACCAAGTAAAATTGCTTGAGCCGCAAAGGCATTTGTTTTGTCCCTAGTATAGATAATCTGAAGATCCTTTTGTTACATAATGTATGGTTCATACTGCTGACTACAGGAGGCTGATGTCATAGCACATTGACCTTGATGGTGGCTTTCCTTCTCATACATCGAGACTGGAATTTCCCCATCTTATTTCTAAAGCATTTAATATAGACAGAGCTGTATAAGAACAGAGCAGTACTGTACAAGGCAGAAAAGTGCCACCTGCTGAGATTAGTACTGAAGTTCAACTAACTAAATTGTGCAATTACTATTAATATGTATCCAAGTTTCACCACAAATGAAATTTCTGTGACCATAATTGGGTCTTTTTCATCAACAATAGTACTCTGCTTTAGTAACTATGAAACTATTTTATTACATTGAGTATCATTGTTGTTATTTTTGTGGTGACTGAGTACAATATTGACTATTATTTAATATGACAGCTCTGAATTTATATGCATTTCTTGAAACTAAGGGCCTTGTCTAGTTGCACTTTAGTTTCTGTAAGCACTGTTGATTTACAGCAGAAATTTTTCATCAACCGGAAATCAATGGGATTTACTACTGTGTATACTTGTGTATAAGTTGACCTCGTGTATAAGTCAAGGGCTGGTTTTGGGGGCAAAATTATGGATTTGGATATGACCTGTGCATAAGTTGAATGTCATTCTGCAGAGAGAGGAAAGTGCCCATACCACCTCAAGGGGCCAATCACCCTGGCCCACTGCCACTGCCATTTTCCCTGGCTAGGCATTCAAAAAGGCTTTTTACCACTCTACTCAGAGAAGAAGGTGGTTCCTTCTTTGATAAAAGTAAAGGATAAGAGTATTATGTTAACTCTTATCAAAAAAGGGAAACATCCCCTTCTCTAATCAGAGTGGCAAAAGGCTGTCCAGGAAGAACTTAGAAGAAGCACTCTCCCCATCTACTTTGCTGCAGTGCTGCCTCTGGCCTTTTTGAATACCTGGGTAGTATTACTGCGGCCCAGGCCTACCCGGTGATAGCATTCGATATCGTTTTGATATCAAACCATTCGGCCTTCCTCTGCCACCCCGCTCCACGTGTTTGCAAGGCCTCCCAACAAGCATGTAAACAGGCGCGGCCAGTAATTGCTGGACATTCCATTCTCCACCTAGGCAGGCAGAACAGAGCCAATCCGTTGCTTCAGGGACCTTTCCTGCAAACACCTTCTTGCTTAAGCGCGGCACTAACAAAGGCACCCGGCTCTGAACCGATAGTCTTACAAAGCCAAACTAAGCACTCTGCATTTGCATACTGGCTACACTATTGTTAAATCAGCGCTAAACCAATCATGTTAAAATCTGACCTTTTCCAAGCGTTGTCCCGCTCCAAACTCACATTGATCTCACCGAGTAAGGCATGGCCTGCAGTCACAATTCACCCTATATAACCCCCCCCCCATTCTGAGACCACCTTGGACCGCTTGGATCGCTCTGGACTTCCATCCCGCCTTGCTGCCACTTTGTCTGGCAAGCCATCCCCTCAGTATCACATACTGAGACTCCATATCCATGAACTGAATCCTCAATCTTCTTCAGGACTACGAGACAGGTGTCATATCACCCATTTCCCCTGAAAATCCTTATTTCCCAATTCTTCCGTTAGCTATGTGATTGTGGTGTCCTTACTGTGTGTTTGTCTTTCAATAAAACATTGTTTTGCTTGACTGACCTGACCCCGTAGACACTGGGTAGCAAGATCCTGCTACGTTACCCTGCTTCTCGCTAGCTTTAGTGAGTGCTCCAGTTAATTTCCCTCCAAAGTTGTGTTACTGTGGTTTGGTGATTTGGGCACCCCTCCCAGGACCCCTAGAGAACAGAGTAACAGAAGGAAAATTGCACTTCCTTTTAAAGGAGCACCAAGAAAGTTGAGGGATTTGCTGCTTCTTTTAGGTTCTCTTCAGAAGGACTAAACTCTCACCTTTTGCCACTATGCCCAGAGAAAGAGGTGGTTCCTTTTTTGGTAAGAGTTAAGGTACAGTACTTATATTGATCCATGGATAAGTCAACTGAGGGGTTTTTAGGTCAATTTTTTGACTAAAAATTTTAGACTTATCCATGAGTATACATAGTGGTTATAATCCTGTCCAAGGTGCAAATTAATACAAAATTGCTACTCATTATTTTTAGAATTATAAATTTAGAAATTTAGAATGATCGCCCTCCCTCCTTCTATCCTTCTAGTCTGTTGCTCTCTGTGGCACCAAACTGTTTCATGCAGACACTTTGTTCTTTAAAATGTGCCATGAATATTTTTTCAGTATGGTTTTGCATTTCTGCAAGTTGTCAATCAGTGCTCCTGGTGTAATATTAACTTTCTCTCATTCCAGCTGTGCTGGATGAGTCATTTTTAATCAGTGCCTGCCACTTAAATTTCTCAGGGCAGGCTCTTTCTCTTTTCACATTAATTGAAATTTTACAATCATTATTTTAATCTTGAATGTATTTGATGATACCACCAAAAAAACATTTAAAACTCAAAAAGTTGTGCACTAATTCTTTTGGGAGCACAGAATCCTTTCAAATGCACTATCCTTTACCAAAAATGCTTTTGTCTTGTTATTCTTGCTTTCACAACAGTGACACAGATGTTTTTATGGGTATAAATGTAGAGGGCCCCATCCAAGACCTTCTGCTTCTCAGACAAAGCAGCAAATGGTCCCGCTCCTCTCTGTCAAGTTTCATAGTTCTCAAGTAATTTTGGGACCTGAGGAAGAAAATTTCTACACACTTCCTCTTCATTGTTGTTGTATGCCTTCAGGTGTTTCTGACTTATGGTGACCCAAAGGCAAACCGATCACGGGATTTCCTGGGGCTGAGAGTGTGTGATGCACCCAAGGTCACTCAGTGGGTTTCCACAGCTGAATGGGGAATCAAACCTTCATCTCTTGGATCATAGTTTAACACTCAAATCACTACACCAGAGCTTTCCAAACTTTTCATGTTGATGACAATACTTTTTTTGGCATGCATCATTTCACAACACAGTAATTTAGTTTTACTAGCAAACTGGAGTACCCAGAACATATCTAGGGTGAGGAAAGGCACCTCTGATCCTGGTTTGCTGCCATCACCCTTACCAACAAAGGCCCCTGCAAGAGTGACGGCGGGAGAAAGGCAGCCCCCTCCCACCTAGTCCTTGCCCACTGCCATCACTCTTGCCAGGGAAAGTCCTCAGTGAGAGCAATGGCAGCAGGCCAGGCTCGGGTGTGTGGGGGTCTTTCTTGGCTGGGGAGGTGATGTACCAACACACTATAGGCGACACATTAATGTGTCGCAACACACCATTTGGAAAGCCCTACACTACACCATGCTTCATATCTGACAGTAAAAATGCAATAGGCCAGCTTCAAATCTGTCCTTCTATTCAGGAAATCAGGGTTTAAGGAAGGTTTCTTGCTGAAGGAAGAAGCTTGGGGGCCATTTCCTCTGATTTTACTTGGAACCTACAGGACTATCTCACAGCAAGAGGAAGGAACAGAAAAAAAATGGTTGCCTCCAGCATCAAGGGAATTGGGTTGAGTCCAACTGCAGTTCTCACCCAGTCACTTGGCCTAATGATAGGATCATCATATTATGAGTCAATGCATAATAATAATACAGCATGGTGCACATACAACTACTTTGTAAGCTGGTCGTCTATCTTGCCACATGGTAAAAGGCATTTAATTTTTTTTCACAGTTCCTAGGAATTTGGTGAGTACCATCACCAAATAGCCCACCTTTTGCTATGTAAGGCAATAGTATGTGATTGATGGAAGGTCAACCAATAATGCCTCCAGTGAAGATCACAGGAATTGACATGGGAAGACAATATTCTATGGTAATCAGTGGTTTTATAATTTTAATATTTGTTGGTTTTTAGCCTTTCTACATTGTTATTTTGAATAATAATCATATTTGTTGTTGTTTGCTTTTAATTCATATTGATGTAATTTTTTTGTCATGTTCAGAAGACTCTTGCTGGTTGATGCAAAATAATAATGTAGTAGTAGTGGTAACAACAACAACAACAACAACAACAACAATAATATGATGCTAGGCATACCTTGATGGATGATGCATCTGTGTTCACTCTCACTTTACAAAATCTGCAGTGATTGAATCTTTTCTTTTCTTTGCTTTTCATTAATTGCATCATGACTTAAGCTACATTTCCCTCTGCCCCAGATGTCAATTAGCCTGAGTACACGATAGTGCTTGCCAGTGAATGGTGTACTTCTCCTCCCATCCCTGCAACCCAGGATGCCGTTTGGATTTTGAACTTCTGCCATTTTGCAGTAGTCATTGGAAGGATGGATTGGAAAAGGGGGAGGATGATATCATCAAAAAAGCATGTTTCAAGTCATTATGCTGCTGCCGCTGCTGCTGCTGCTGCCGCCACTGTACTCTCTCAAGAGAAAGGATCAATGTGGTGAAGGCTGCTCATTAGCTGACAATGAGAAAATGCCTGCAGCAGTCAGCAAGGTTAGTCAGACTGTGACTCTCTCCTACAGCTATTAAAAATATAGAGTGGTCTTGAACTGTTTTAAGATGGGATTTTCCCAACTCTTGATCTTTAATACAGCTGGAAAATCAGCCTAAAATATTAAATACAGTACAAAATATCTCAGTAGGTTCTTTTTTTAAGAGAGCAATTACATGGGCTAAACCAGGGCTAAAGGGATAAATGAATGTAGAACATTTAGACAGTGAAATTTCTAAAATGAAAGAATGAATTTTCCTCTGAAATGACACCAGCCAATCTGGACATTATTTTCTCCAAGATCAAGGTGGTGATTGCTGTAAAAATCTCCCCACCCCCAACATCCCTTCTCGTGTGCTGGCTTATTATTGTTAACTGCAGTCAATTTGATTTTGACTTATGGTGACCTTATGAAAGAGAGAACTCCAAATCATCCTTTTATCAACAGCCCTGCTCAGATCTTGCAGACTCAGGGATGTGGCTTCTCTGAATGGGTCTGTCCATCTATAATGCAATCTTCCTCTTTTCTTACTGCCTTCTGTCTTATCAAGTTTTAAATATCTTTTCTAATGAGTCATGTCTTTGTGTGATGTGTCCAAAGTACAACAGTCCCAGTTTAGTCATCTTGGTTTCTAGGGAGAGTCCAGGCTTGGTTTGCTCTAGAACCCATTGATTTGTCTTTTTACCAGTCCATGGTATCCACAGAATTCTTCTCCAGCACCACATTTAAAATGAGTAGATTTTCTTCCTATCAGCTTTCTTCACTTTCCAGCTTTCACATACATACATAGAAATTGGAAAGATGACGACACAGAGCAGCCTAACTTTAGTATTCAATTCTATATCTTGACATTTCAGCATCTTGTCTAATTCCCTCATAGATGCCCTTCCAAATCATAGTTTTCTTCCAATTTCTTGACTGGAGTCTGTATTCTGATTAAAGATTGATTCAAGATATGGAAAATCTTGAATTCTTTCAAAGTCTTCATCATTTACTCTGAAGTTATGCAGATCTTCTGTGGCCATTATTTTTAACATTTTCTTAACATTCAACTGTAAACCTACCTTTGCACTTTTTTCCCTTTGACTCTCTTCAGTAATCATTCCAAGTCTTTGCTTTTTTGTGCTAGTGAGTACAGTGTCCTATATATCTTAAACTGCTGATGTTCTTTCCTCCAATTTTCCTGTCTTTTTTTGGAGTCTAATTCTGCTTTAGGTATTATATGTTCAGGGTGATAAAATGCAGTCTTGCCTGACCCCTTTCCAATTGGAAACCACTCAATTTCTCCTTATTCGATCCTGATGGCAGCCTCTTGTCCTGAGTACAGGTTACTCTTCAGGACAATCAATTGTTGTAGCACACACATTTCTTTGAGAGTGATCCCTAGTTTTCATGATCTATACAATAAAAGGTTTTGCTATAATCTATAAAGCACAGACTGATTTTTTTCCTGAAATTCTTTGGTGTGTTCCATCATCCAATGTATGTTTGCAATAAAATCCCCAGTGTCTCTTTCTTTCCTTGCTTGGAAATCTCACATTTCTCACTTCATATATAGTGAAAGCATTTGTTGTAGAATTTTGAGCGCGACTTTGCTTGCATGGAAAATTAATGCAATGGTCCCATGGTTACTGCAATTCCTGGTGTCCCCTTTCTTGGAGTTGAGCATTTCTAATTCATGGACCATTGTTTTGTTTTCCATATTTGTTGACAGATTTTAGTTAGAACTAGAGTAGGTTCTGTCTATGTAACTTTAAGCAGCACTATTGGATGCCATCTGTTCCTGGTGATTTATTTTTCCCAAATGCTCTGAGTGCAGCTTCCACTTCACTTCCTAAAATCAGTGGTTCGTCTTCTTATTGCTCTTCCTCAAATTAATTTGCCAACTTTCATTTTTTAACATAGTCCTTCTATGTATTTTTTCCATCATCTTTTTATTTCTACTTGGTCATGTAATGCTGAGCATAGAGTATCCTCATTCTTGGTTTAAATTTCTTTTTGATTTATTGGATCTTGTGGAAGATGTCTCTTGTTTTCCTTTCTTCTTTTTCTCTGCATTGGTTATTATAGTAGTTCTCCTTGTCCCTATGCTCAAGTTCCTGAAAAATTGCATTCAGGGTTCTGATTCTGTTTCCCACTGACCGACTCATTAAGATGGCCAGTGGTTACTGTGTATCATAACATAATAGATGTTTTCTGATCAAGAGTTTACAACTACCTGGAATTCACAGAAGCCCAATATTGTTAAATTAAATTTCTGGGCTTATTGTGAAGGAAGATATGATTAAAATAATTTCTTCAGGAATTTAATCTCTAGTAATATTTCAAGTATTTATTTTGTTTCTCAGTAAAAACATATGAGTAATATCCTATGTGCTGTCTTAATTAAGCCTCCAAAGAGGAGAACATCCAAGGAGGGGGAGGGTATAAACAAGCAGATTTTGTTTTTAAAAAAGGGTTGCCCAGTATGCTCCTTTGCTTCATTTTTGTTTTCCTTGTGAATGGCTGCTGCTGCTGCTGTTGTTCTCCCTTTTACAACTATGTTGATGTCCTGTATAGCAATGGTGTTCTAAAGGCTCTCTGTGATATCTTGGGATACAGTTTGTGATGGAGAAAATGCTTTATTCTGTATCTGCTTGACAGTGTGTGTGTTTGTCTGTGTGTATGCACACATATACACAGTGCATGTACAGATTAAGATGACCAGTGTTTTCACCAATTAATGTAGTGGCTGGACTGTTGGACTTTAAATGAGAGACTAGTAAGAAACTTAGAAAGGTCTTATTGGATGCTCAAGGACTGTGGTTGTGCACAATATACTGTGGTACCCTTTTTGGAACCCAAATGACATATATTGTCTCTGCTGATCTACTGCCTTTATAGCCAATGGCAGCTGATGGCTTCCATGTTAGTGGGTGGCGAATCTACTCTGGGTTTTAGGCTGAACTTTAAAGAAGCTGTCCAAGATGCTGAATCCTCTCCCCAGATAGGTTCAGCACACTGGAAACTCTTTTAAGTTCTGGACTAAAATCTAGAGCTGATTTTTTCCCACTGATGTGAGAATCCCAATGACATGTGAGCCATTAGTTGCCACTGGTGAGGCTTTCTTTTTTGTCATTCTTTAAAAAGATTAAAAAAAAATAGAATGGAGAAGGACAGTCTAATCCCTTTTGCCCAAATCTGAATTTTCTGTTAGTTTTTTTGCAAATGGGGCAAGAGTGTCTTTTGAGGCCTTTCACATTTTTCTGAGAAGAAAGTAGACAATTCTACTTGTATTTACCATGGCAGAGTTCCCTGAAAAAAGGATAAGATATAAATGTGAGGGATGAAGATAGTCAGTCACTGTAGCCAATTATCAGCTGTTTGATAGAAAAGCATTTGCACAGGGGTAGGTAACAATGGCAGGTCTTAGAGTCAGCTTCACACGGAGACACACGCACATACTGCTGGACCTTCTGTATTGGCAAATTTCAATAGCAAATTGTGCAGGTGAAATTTGGTGGCAGAACAGGAAAAGTGCTCTTGTTTGTCAGTGCTGAAGTCACATTGAACTGCCATTGCAGCTGGCTTTAGTTGATTGCATGGGGACAGAGGTCACCATCTTCTTCAGCTCAGGCAGTAAAATATCTTGAGATGACCCTGGTATCAATTAAGCCCTTGTTACAATTTTCATGTCAGAGTTTTTTTTAAAAGTAAGATTGGGACTAGACAAAAGCCTTACCTGCTGTGGCCTTTAGGTGGAAAGCAGAACAGGTGGATACAGCTCCATTATATCCAGGCCCAGCATCTGAGAAAGATCCTCCCTCCATCCCAATTGCCACTGGTGTGTCCTCTAGAGGTTGAAAAGAACAGGCAGGAACAGCTCTATCATACCTAATCCTATCAGCTGAGGAAAGACCTTCCCACTGTCTCAACAGCCACTGCTGTGGCCTCTGGAGAGGGAGAGAGGGAGAGAGAGATGAAGAGGCAGGTGCAGCTCCATCATGCTTAGGCCCAGCAGCTGAAGAAAGACCTTCTCTCCATCCCAGTTGGCACTGCGATGGCCTCTGAGGGAGAGAACAGCAGCTAGCACCAGGAGGAATTAATCCCTTCTCCCACTGTCATCCCCTTTTCCTTGTGTGTCCTGTCCTTTTAGACTGTAGCCTGAAGGCAGGGAACTGCCAAATTGACAATTAGAAACCAGTCACATAAAGCCCCATGCACAATGATAGCATGATGATGATGATGATGTCAAGGCACAGAGACAGGCCAGGTTGGTTTTGATTGCTATTGGTTTACAGTGCTAGTGCATGTAGGATGTATGGTGGCCATACATGGTCTCAATTTCTGTGTAGATGAGTGACTTAGGGGATGTGCAAGAAGGAAAGTACATACAAGTTGAACAGAGAAAAGAGTGAGTAGAGAAGGTGTTAACTTACCACCAAGCCAGTACCTGTCAACAGAGTTGTTACCTTATATAACAGTTAATGCTGGGAGTTGCTTGCAGTAGGACAGCTGGTTTTGCTTTTTGTTAAATAAAGATTTCATATTTATATTTTATCTGTCCAGGAATCATGTCTTCTTTATTAAGTTTTGGATGAAAAGAGCATTGGATAAAACAGGCACATTATAACTCACTCTGGAGGGATGAGTCACTAGCATTGTAAGAACCACACCTAATGATGCTCTTACACACTAGACTAACCATGCAGAAGGCATGCTGAAGCACAAAGTGGGTCTTACTTTATAGTTTTATGACACCGTTGTCACCGATACAGTTTTTAATGAGAAACACTGGCAGCTTGACAAACTTTAGAGAAGTTACTCTTTTGGAAATGAAGGATCCTGGAGTCATAGTTTAAAAAAGTAACCGAGTAAACACCTATGTGAGGGCCCCATTCGCAACATCTGCTCATACATTTTGTACAGAAACTTGACCTACCCATGTTGGTACTGGTGTGCTTAGAGCCTGCTTTTATTAAACATAATCCACATGGTGGGGAAGAATACATATACTTTCAGGCTTCCCTTGCTGAATGCTCACAGTGCAGCCAACACACTTAGCCTATATGAGACTCTGGTCTATGACAACTGAAAGAGGGCAATTAATATGTGTGATTTAAATGGAAAACTGGCTCACTTTAGTGTTCCAATTGTATTGGCAGGAGCAAAATTGTCATTGGATCCAACTGGTCTTGTCTATGAAAAAAATTGCTGCAGTGGTTTACTGCAGCCCATTGGAGCTCCAGAGGAGCCAAAAATTAGGGGGGGGGTGATCCTCCAGGCCCTGCAGCATAGCCACCCTGGGAGACCTTATACATTTGCCACACATCCATTCCTTCATTCTTATTTAGTCTCATCTGGTGACTTCCATGTCATTGGGATGGTGAATCCATTTAGGGTTTTCGCTGGAATATTCAAGAAGTTATCCAAGGTGCTGGACTCTCTCCCCACTCCATGAACATTACCTCAACACTGACAGTGGGAGAACGTCCTCCAGTCCACCAAAGGCATCTGGATAGCTTAGGAGGCTTAAGATAAGTTGTGTGGAGAAAGGTAACAACTGTGGAGACCAGGAGGAACAGTTGAGAGCCTTCCTTTACCTCTTGCTTCTACTGTCTAAGGCAACAGCCTAACTCTCCTTAGTGGTAGGGCCAGTGCTTTACAGGTTCCCAATGCACTTCAAGTTGCTGAGCTCAAGTCACAGTCTTCTGAAATATTCACAGATCTCTAGAATGACCTAGAAAATAAAATGAAGTGCATGTGTTAGTAAACAAGTCTGGCCTGCTTCTGAGCCTTAGTCAGCCAGGGAAGCTTTTTTTCTAGTCCTAGCTTTTTGAAGGTATATGTCTAATTTCCTCTCTCTTAAAAATCAACTATCTGCACAGGAGAACCACCCCAATTTTAAAGTTCCTCCATACTGTTAATCCTTTGATAATAGTGTTCAAGCTTTTCTTTCCAGAAGTCACTAAATATGTTCTTCAGGGGTGATATTACAAATGATGGGCTTCATTTTTCCTCCTCTGCTTCCATCTAGTGCTCCAACAGCAAATTACACTTAAGTTGTAACTGCATTTTTTTTATGGCTTGTTCTACATATGTCCTAAATCAGCAGTGGGGAAAAGTGTGCCCCTGTAGCTATATTTTACTCTGCTGTCCCCCACCTCAATCCACAGGAAGAGGTGGGCAAACAACAACAACAACAACAACAACAACCAACAGTTGGCATCATCATCATCATCAGCAGCAGCAGCAGCATTCTTCATCCTTCTTCCTTCTTTTCCTTCCTCTCTGCATTAGGAAACCTTAGTAGCAATCACTTGGCAGCTACCATTTGCCCCAGAATGTCCTACAACACAGCATCCAATATTTGTCAGTGTATGTGTAAGAGAGAAAGAATGCACCCCAAATGCCCATTGGAATTATACTGTATCATGATATAGATAGATTCATACATAATGGTACCCTGAATTCTGGCTTTTTTTACTGTATCTGAAATGGTCATTGCAAACAAAGTATGATTTGTTAGTCAATCATCATTAGAAGCCACGGTTTATTGTTGGCTTAATAACTCTGGTATGTTAATATTATCGTATATCATAGGGATGGGCCAACCGAATGCTCGAATCCTCGAATCCTTGGTAAAGATTCAAGATTCCCGAATCCGAATCGCTGTACCAAAATAGGCAAACCGAATCTTTCAAATCCACCAACTAAATAGATTGTTGGAGACTGGGATGCCTGAAAACCTTGGAGATCATACATACAATGGAAGATAGTTGAGGTTTTCCCTTGGAGTAATAATGGCCTTTGCTAACAATTTCACAAATTACAGTAGGCTTGTACTCTAAGATATTTAAATTGAACATTTCATATTTAAGTTCAGTACTTGACTGAAAGCTACAGGCTTGAGATTTCACAGACAGCTGAAACATTCCTTTGCGAAGCTTCCTTGCAAACCTCTTTCAGACACAAATCTGGGGTTTGGAGTTTTACAAGGTGTCACAGCCTTCTCTGCCCAAGTTTTCTGGTGCATCAGCAAACTACAAACCCCAGGATGCCAGAAGGAGCTATGCAAAGAAAAGCCAGTTTTGACCTGGATTATCTCTCTACTGTAGTATGTGGCCCTGTTTACACAGGCAGGAAAATGTGGGATGAAGCCACATTTTCCTGCCTGTGTATAAAGGGCCTTCATCTCATTTTCAATCTGGGGAGATCCTGAGGCAAAACTAGGACAATTGTCTTGGCCAGATTTCTTCAGAGGGAGGTTTGCCTTTGCCTAGGCTTTTGCTAAGCCTGAGAGAGCGTGTCTTGCCCAAGATTATCCTTCTTTCCCTTGCTTTTTAAACTCTTTTTTAAAAAAAGGATTTGAAAGATTCGTGATTCGTGAGATTCTTGGATTCCCAGAACCTTCCAGGGATTCGGATCCAGATTCAGATTTGGAAAATTCTGGATTCGTCCCATCTCTAGTATATCACTATACTAGTATATCACTATAGTCAGACCCAGAATTCTGGCTTGCCCCTGGCTTGTTTTTCCTGAAATTGGTGGTGACAGGTATGTGAGAGAAACAGACTGGAAAAGTGGAAAACAAACTGTGGTTTGCTTGGTCAGCTGCAGGACAATGCATGGCTGAAGCAGGGGGCGGGGGAAGCATGACTTATGTTGGCACAGGGTTTGGCAAGAAATGGCCAATATCCATACCCTAAGCCCTTGTTGCCAAAACCAAAACAAGGTGTGTTTGTCACACCACTAAAAGTTAGTCATACAGCAGTAGTTTGAAAGTAAGAAAGCAGTATTTTTGCTGGTGGCACAGTAACAGGATGGAGACCTATAGTAGGGGAGAGGTATCCAATGTGGTCTCCACCCTGTTGTTACTGCGGTCCAGGCCTACCCGGAAATAGCACTCGATATCACTTTGATATCAAACAATTCAGCTTTCCTCTGCCACCCCGCTCCACGTGTTTGCGAGGCCTCCAGACAAGCACGCAAACAGGCATGGCCGATAGTTGCTGGACATTCCATTCTCCACCCAGGCAGGCCAGATACATCCGGTTCGTCGCTTCAGGGACCTCTCTGGCAAACACCTCATTGCATATGCGCGATACTAACAAAGGCTTCCTGCCCCGAGCAGGCAACCTGACAAAGCTGTACTAAGTGCTCCGCATTTGCATACTTGCTACACTATTGTTAATACGGCTCTGATTCAATCATGCTAAATTCTGACCTTTCCAAAGCCTTGTCCCGTGCCTAAAATGCATTGTTCTCACCGAGTAAGGCATAGCCTGCAGTCACATTTCTCCCTATAAAAACCCCTGATTCCGAGACCTTTCTCAAATGGCTCCTGAGTTCCATCCAGCCTTGCCACTGCTCTGCTTGGCGAGCTCCCTTCAGTCAAGCGCGCTGAGCTTCTTCATCGCACCCCAACTTCGCTCTCAAGGTCCAGGATTACAAGACAAGTGTCGTATCACCCACTTCCCTCTGAAAATCCCTGTCCCTAAGCCAATCTCTGATTCCTTAGTTATCTGTGTGACTGTGGTGTCTTTAATATTTGTCTGTACTTAATAAGCATCATTTTTATTGTCTTAACCCATCTGGCTGCTTGACTGACCTGACCCCGTAGACGCTGGGTTGCAAGATCCTGCTGAGTTATCCTGCCTCTCGCTAGCTTTAGTGAGTGCTCCAGCTAATTTTCCCCAAAGTTGTGTTGTTGTTTGGTTATTTAGGTGTCCCTCCCAGGATTCCCAATAAACAGGGTAACACTGTCACATTGCACATCCTTGACCTAAGTGTGATATTAAAATGTGGCGATGATGTCATTCAGTGGCATTTGTGGCAAGTGGCTGCCCCTGACAAGTAATGATGGCAAGACAAATAAGTAAAAAGAAAACAAATGTATGTAATTTGTGCTAAAATGGTTAAGTGCTCCTCCCTGTAACCTTCAGAAACTCCAATGTCTGTAATACTTTCCCTTCAAATTTACCAACTGTGAATGGAATGGGAAATTCAAAGGTGCATTTTCAGATGCTGCTACACTGGATGATCACCTCAGTATCAAGTGATGACTTCTATTTTTGACTAAGGTGTCTTAAATCAAAGATGATAGATGTAATTTTCATGTTATGTGAAACACAGTGGCTCACATCCAGAGTGAAGTGTTTTCTTGTGGGCATCAGGAAATCAGGGGGCCTTAAAATTCCTTAACTCTCTGACTGGATTGTGCCCAGGGTTTTCCAAATGAGGAAAGAAAACCAGCAGGAGAAAAGAGGCAAGATGATGAGTTATATATTGTAATGAGGAATCAGAGCTTAGAAAATTGATTTCACAGGATTCCAACTCTTGTAGCCCCCAGTCAGCATAGACACTGAACTACGGTGGTAGTCTAAGAAGCTTCTTTGGACCCTGTCTGAAATCGGCATCTTTATTCCATCATGATTGTATTTGACAATCTTTAAAAAGGCCTTAAATAATGGATGTCACAAAGATCCTTCTGGCATCGGTG
Organism: Ctenosaura bakeri; assembly: GCA_948474755.1. Lineage (NCBI taxonomy): Eukaryota > Metazoa > Chordata > Lepidosauria > Squamata > Iguanidae > Ctenosaura > Ctenosaura bakeri. Next base: position 136,481 of record CAOLHI010001648.1, on the reverse strand, counting down.
CATGTGAGTGAGTTTGTCATCATAGCCGTTTTGTGCTGGGAAGGGACTTGACAACTTCTTCATACTGACTAGGATGGAACTAACTTATACAGCTACTGGCAGGAGGTACAGAGCAGAAACAAGGTACTGAGCACAGAGTCAGGTGTGCCATACAGGCCTACACCTTCTAGGCATGCCTGTGTGCTCAGATGCAGTAAAGATGTTATCCTGTCACCAGAGGAGAATTAACAGTCAAACTGCCAGTCAAGGCAGCGGAGGGAATTAAGGAGACAAGAAGCCTTTGCCTCAGGCAGCTAAAAATCTTTGACCAGTTATACCAGTGAGCAAATATTGCTCTACCTATGGACAGAAGGTCTGTTTTTCTTTGTATTTATTTGAGTCAGGACTCATAGTGCTCCTGATAAACTTTGTTTGTTTTCTAGGTAACAGCTTCCAGAATCTCCCAGCCAGTGTGTCCAGTGACCGCTCTGGTTAGGGATTCTGAGACTGAAAGTCCAAAATAATAACCTTTCTACTCTCTTGTATTATTGCTTTGCTTCGTTTTTTAAAAGCAGGTTGGGAGAACAGAGGAAATAAACCAAGGTCCTTTCCGCACTAGACTGTTATAGCGCTATTGTTGCACTTGCAACATCCTATGGAATCCTGGGGTTTGCAGTTTCGGGAGGGGCCGGCAGATTCCATAGGATGTTGCAAGTGCAACAATAGTGCTATAACAGTCTAGTGGAGAAATTGCCCTAGACTGGTCCCCTGTTTCACCTTTAAGCACAGTTAATTGATAGCCAGTGGTGGTTCTCCTTAAACCACTATGCATTAAGTTATTAATAAACAGAGAGTTTGCTGGAAGAGGTTAAGCACACCCAGCTGGATGTAACTAATCTGTGGAAATGTATGTGTGGCATCCATTTGTATGCATGTGCCCCATCCAGATCAATAAAGGGCATCCATTCCTGCTCTGGTGTGTTCCCCTAGCTTCATGCAGGCCCCAGCTAGAGTTCTGTCTTGAGCTGTGAGGCATTTCAAGAGACTTATATAAAGAACAGGATAGGTACATGTACCCCAGACAGAGTACATAACTTTCAAGCAGAGTTTCTCTCAAGTAATTACTCTATAGAATGAGCTCATATTTGGCTTAAGTGCTTGCCTCTTATTGATACCTTAGTGAGCATTGTCATTAATCCATCCCTGCTGCCGGTTTTGATGCTGGCAAGCAGACTTGGCTAAAACTCACTTTGGACCCAAGAATTCTCAACACCTAATTTAATCACATGAAAACTGCTTATTATTCCTCCTGTGACAAAATTTGAACTGCCCCTCTCTAATAACAGGTGAATTATTTTTCCAGGAAGAGGATTTATGATGACAGCCATCTTTGCATCAGCAGGAACAGCAAAACCCAGTTATCATTCTGTAGTTGTATTATTATTATTATTATTAATTTTAAAATTAAGTATACTTTATTAAAATTCAGACATAACAATTAATCAAAAAGAAATATGAAATTACGTTATCCTCTAAATTTCTAGTAACAAACACACCACAAAAGTCATGCATAACACTACATAATATTTAAAAAACCCTAAGAAACATTAAAGACATTTAAAAAGATGGTTTCCAACTTTCTTGACACAGACTCTTTGCCATATATATATGTGTGTATGTGTGTGTGTGTACATATATATATGTATGTATATATGTATATGTATATATATACCATATACATATATATATATATATATACCATATACATATATATATATATGTCCTCTTTAATTACAAATATAAATCTAATACTTTTGCTTCTAATCTTCCCCAAATACTACTTGCTGGATCCTGTGGTCAATATATTATGCTCTTTTTTTTTCCTTGCAAAAAAGCTATTAATGGATCCAAATCTTCCACAATGCTATCCAATCTTTAGTGATGAATATGAGCAAAATTCATGAAGTTGGTTTCTCGAGGATGATCCTGCAGCTGGGCACTGAGATAGAACTCATGGGCAGCATATGTTGAGCATTCACAGCAGGGTGGTGAAGGAGGCCGATGACATCCACATGGGCCTTCCCTGCATGCTATAAGCCGCACTGCTGCCTTCAGATGCCCTGGAGGATCCTGTCACCAGTGCTACAAAAAGAACTAACTGCCAGCCCAGTCAGCTTTTGTATATAATAAAGGACAGTGCACCACCTTATTTGTCACCTTAGGCATCAAACTGTTGTGGGACAGCCCTGTGATTTCTAAAACAAAGAGTATACGGTAATGCGCACAAATCCAGATGAGAACTTATCTTGAATATGTGCTTTCCTGTTAGCAACAATGAACAAAGTGGTGGTTCACTCCAAGGTAAAATGCAGGTATGGACAAGGTACAACCTGTTTCTTTGACAGTCTGTATCTATTTTGTATGTTGGGAATGAGAAAGAATGAATTAAATGCTGTTTCAAGCTTGACATTACAATGCTCTTAAACCTGTTTCCCCACTCCCTGTTTCTTGCCACTCCCTGAGAGAACCACACATACACTAATAGCAAGTTGCAAATCAAGCAAATCAGGTTTCGGATCAAGCAATCTATCATGCAATATGTTGTGAGGGTTTAAATACACACCCAAATCAGTCATGTCATTAAGCTGAGCTACAGTTCAGTACTTGAGATTTTTCTTACCACCCAGTCTAATTGGTGACAACATGTCCAGTTAAATTAAGAAACTTGGGGATTTCAAGAACAATGTAAAGAATAAGTATATTTTTCACAAGGTCAGAATTTTTGTTGGACTGGAAACAAGATGAAATTTCCCTTTGCAAATGGTCATGTTGACTAGTGATTCTGGGCATTCTGGTCAAAAAAGTCAAATTTTCTAAATTCCAGTGGTGGTTGGTGGCTTCCATGTCAGTGTTTTTCTCCATTTCAGGTTTTGGCTAAATAAGCTCTCCAAGGTGCTGAACCTATTTAGCAATACCTCAAAGCCAGCATTATATAGCGGTCTGGGCATTGAACTGGAGACCAGGATTTGAATCCCCACCTGGCTGTGGAAATGCAGGGCAAACTTTCTCTGAATGAATTCTGCCAAAAAAAGCCTAGAATAGGTTTGCCTTAGGGTCACCATAAGCCAGAAATGACTTGAAAGCATACAGCAACAAAAATCCAGCACATCAGAGATTTTCTTTAAACCCCTGGTTAGAAACTAAACTATCTGAGCCCACTGGTGTAGGAGTCACTAGACACCACTGCTAAACAGCTGGAGGCAGAGTTGGAATGCCTGTTGTACAGGGTTCTTGATTGTGCAGACTATGGGAATGACTAGGTGTGTGGGATGATTGTCCAGACCTGTCAACTACCCCAAAGGGTCACTACCCAAGCCTTGAACTGGTGACCTGAGGGAGGTATAATGGAAGTTTGGTTGTGCGCTACTGCTGTGTAACTGACTAAAGAAGGGCAACCATATTGATCAAAAAAACCTTGTAGACCTGAGTGCATCAGGATGTAATCCTTGACACCTCCTGTCAAAGAATGAAATTCTGTCCTACTTTGCTCTATGCCCGTCAAGAAAGAATGGCTCAGGAGGTGACTGGGTGACTGCTGGGTGACTGCTGCTGTTTCTCCAGCATCTACCACCTTAAGCCTTGCGTCACTCTGATTAAAGCTAGGACCAGCACTGTGATAGAATATAATCCGCTCGGTTTCTGTACACAAAATGCAACACAATAAAATGTTATCAAACTTTTAGTATTAATAGTTGCTTTTACTGTTGTTAACTGCCACCAAAATAGATTCAATTTATAGTGGCTCTAAAAATGAGAGATGTCCAAGATACCTTGTTATTATCATCACTGGTCAGGTCTTGCAAACCTTGAGCTATGGCTTCTTTGACTGAGATTATCCACCTATAATATTGTCTTCTTTTCCTAATATCATCCACCTCCCCAAGCATTATAATCCTTTGTAACCAGTCATGATACCTCTTCATATATCAACATTGTGATAACCTCAGTTTAGTCACTTTGGCCTCCAGTGAGAGTTCAAGCTTGATTTGCTCCAGCCCCCACCTATTTATCTTGTAGACAGTTCTGATATCCACAGAACCCTCCTCCAGAACCATATTTCAAATGAGTTGATTCTTTTCCTGTCAGTTTTCTTCCCTGTCCAGCTTTCACTATCATACATAGAAAATGGAAATACAATGGCATGAACAATCTTGGCTTTAGTATTCAATGATATATTTGTATACTTGAGGATCATATCTGGTTTCTTCATGTCTGCCTTTCCAAATCCTGATCCAAATCCCGATCCAAATCCTGATCTTCTGCTTTCTTGATGACAATCTCCATTTTGATTTATGACTGAGCCAAGGTATAGAAAGTCCTTAACTATTTTGATGTCACCCACTTGAAATTATGCAAATAATTTGTAGTTCCGTGGTATCATTTTAGTATCTGTGGCAACCATGTTAACCGTTACAGGCAGCTATAAATACATTTAAGATGCTGCTTAAACGAGCCATCATTCTGTGCATTGTGCCCATCACCCTTCTATCCTGTCCTTTCTTCCCTTTGAAATGCAATGGTTAGGCTTTGCACTGTAACACCAAATCTCATAAAGGTCATTATGACTTGTGCAGTAAAATCAAAGCTGTGCCAGCCTAGAAGGACCTGGACAGAATCCCAAAGCAGTGCTGTGCTGTGGGCCTGAAACACCAATAGCAAGTGATCAAACACAGGGCTCGGAAGAAAAAAAAGTTACGAGTAAGACAGTAACATGTAACTTGTTCTCTTTTTCAGTAACAAAGCCATAACAGCAGTGGCAGCAGCCTCCAAGCCATTCCTCCCAAGCCCCTTAGCCATTTCTTTGTGAACAGTCTCTTTCATAATTTCATAAATAACTAATTGATTAGGAACAACACTACTCAGTTTTTCTGTTTAACAAGTAACTCTTTGAATTACTATAAAGTTGGGAAAATCCATTTATTCAAATCAACAAGTGCAAATATTGATAAATGGTGAGAAAACAGAAAAAATAAACATTCATAAAGGCACTAGACAAGGTTGCCTATTCTCATCTCTGTTTTTTAAATATAATAATAGAGATATTAAGTAAGAAAATTCGAGGTGAACCTCAAGTTAGACGATTACAGATTCATAAAGATAAATATAAAATTAAAGCTTTCACAGATGATATGGTCATATTACTAGAAAATCCAATGCAAAGCATTATACCTTTAACTCAAATATTAAAAGACTTTGGTGATGTATCAGGATTCAAGGTCAATCGTGAGAAAACAAAGATAATTACCAAAAATATGTGCAGATATGAAGAAGAAAAAATTACAACTGAAATTTTACTATAACCAAAAAAAGTGAAATAGCTAGGTATTTACATAACCAAAAACAATACTGATTTATTTGAGAATAACTACAAGGGAGTCTGGCAAGAAATAATAATAAAAAAAAAATCTTCAAAAGTGGGCTAAATTGAATTTATCATTATTAGGAAGAATAGCAACAGTAAAAATGAGTGTTTTACTGAAGGTGATTTTCCTCTTCCAAAATCTTCCGATTATAACCAATGATAAACCCTTTAAAGAATGGACAAATATATGTTGATTTGTATGGAAAGGAAAAAACCCCAGAATGAAATAAAAATATTTAAAAGATGCTAAAGAAAGAGGGGGACTGAATTTACCAGACTTTAAGCTGTACTATTATTCAAGTTGCTTATGTTGGCTAACAGAAGGGATCATTTTAAAAAATACAAGACTACTTTGACTAGAAGGAGATGAACTCCCCTTTAGTTGGCATGCCTACCTAATATACGATAAGGACAAAATCAATAAAGATTTTAATAATCATTTTATCCAAAAATCACTCTTAAGGAACAAATATACATTTAAACTCTATTCAAAAGTTCCTCTATGGGTGTTACCCCATGACACCTTTTACAGAAAAAAAAATGCCTAGGTTAAATGCTTGGATAATCTATAACGATCTACTGAATATAGAAGAGGAAAAAACTTATCCTAAATCAAAATAAGAACTAGCAGAGTATGGAATAACCTCACATTGGTTGCTTCATAGACAGCTGATAGACAAATACAAAACAGACAAGAAATTGAGAGGAATAGAAACAAAAGAGAACGAATTTGACAGATTCTTATTGCGTAATACAGACAACCAATTAGGAAAGGTATATAAATTTTTGATGAAGCTAGATTTTGAACAAGACTAGATAAAAGAGAACATGATTAGATGGGCCCAAAATATAGGAAGTGAGCTATACCTCAAAAAATGGGAAAGATCTTGGAACAACACTTTAAAGTATGTAAAACCAATATCCCTAAGGGAGAACTTTTACAAAATGCTATATAGGTTACCACCTTTCTTTCACCCTCCCAAATTGCTAAAATGACAAAAAAGATCAATTCCAACTGCTGGAGATGTGAAGAAAAGGGAACCCTTTTCCACATGTGATGGAGATGCAAACATATAAAGAAATTCTAGAATAACATACATGACTCAGTTTCAATAGTATTGCAAACTAAGGCCCTTTCTGCATGAGGTGCGTGAAGCAGTTCATGCTGTTTCTTATTGGATCCAAATAATGTGGGCTTTCCCTCATTTGCTTCCACACAGCTCCTCCGTATGTTTCCTTTTGATTCAGAGAAGTGCGAGTTCATGCATCCGCACTACTTTGGCAGTGACCACTCCCACTACTCCCCTCACCCTGTGCCAGTGGCTGTGTTTGGCTTTTTTTTTCTTTTGGGTTGGTATGTTTGTATGTACCTATGTAGGTACGTATTTGCCGGTGTATAAGAGGCAGTTTCCCCACCAAAAATGCCTTCTGAAAATGAGGTGCCAATATGGTAACTCCCCCCACCCAAGCAGATCACCTGGCAGAGCAAGGTTGGGAAAACGATCTCACTCTCCCCGCTCATCTCTGCCCTGCCATTGGCACGATCCTGCCCCAGGAATGGGGGGAAGGAGCTTCTTACACACACATGCACACATACACAGCCTCTTCTTTCTGCCTGGGCAGGGAGGTCCCCCCACCCAATAAGATAGGACAGGAACCAGGAACAGAGTAGTGAAATATTTTTTCCTAAATAATATAGTCCAAAAATAGGGTGCTCTTATAGGGCAGTGTGTCTAATGCCAGCAAATGCAGTAAAACATTTGCAAAATAGAAAACAGCTCTCTCCTTTTAACATGCCTGTGCTGTGTTTTGTCCAGTTACTCCATTTTCTAAAATTTGCTGAACAAAACAAAAAATTGCACCTGCCTGTCCTTTGGTGGACAGGGACAGCTGGAGAAGGTGAGTATGCCCACAGCCCACCCTCCGCTGCCCACCAATTCGCATTGGTGCAAATGTGCGTATCTGTACCACTGCAAAAGTCTGAATCTGCTTGATCTTGGATTTTTTCTGGTTTTCAAATAGCGCACTTTCCCACCACATGGGGGTGCATTAACTCGGGAGTACATGTGGAACGATGGTAAATAAAGCGAACCTAGTTCGCTGTCACGTGCAGAACAGTTCTGTGCCAAAACACATTGACCCACGTTAGTAAGCCCATGCAGAAAGGGCCTAAATTTCCAATGCAGCCACACTTTTATCTATTAAACATGATTGATGAAATTCAGAGATTACAACAGTATCAAAAAGAAAGTTGCATTGTATATGATAACAGCAGCTCATTTAACGATAGCTCAATATTGGAAGTCAGTTACAATGCCAATTGAGGATTGGTTGATGAAATTATATGATTTAGTCGAACTAGACAAATTAACAATGATGCTGGCAGATAAAAAGGCAAATCAATACCGCGATGTATGGAAGATGGTTGCCCCCCTATGGAAAAAGCAATGAGAAGAACTCACAAAAGTGGGAGTTTTACAATTTTAAATATAATGGATATGGTTTAATGCTTAGGGGTTTTTACCCTGACCTTTACTGAGTTTTAAAGATTTATGAAATTCTAGTTAAGCAATATACGTATTTCTGGATGGATTAAAATGTTTATTTACTGTATTGTTACAGGAAATATGTATAAATATATATATATCTATGGGTTAAAAAATAAGGGAAATACTGAAGGATGAAATTAGAGAAACATGTAATATAAGATCAAGAATGAACACCGAAGCAAAATAAAAAAATAATGAAGCACCTAGAACTTTTAGATAAGGATGTTGGTAAAAAGTTAAGTTAGGATTAGAGGAACTTAACAGTACTGAAATGTATTAGATGTAAAATAAAATGCGATGTACTTCAACTTTGTTTGTTAGTTTATTTTATGTTTTTAAGTAGTTGGATTCAATAAAAATATTTAAAATAAAATAAAAAATAACAGCAGTGGCTGTAGTCTTCAAGCCAGTCTTCCTGAGCCCCTCAGCCATTTCTTTGTGAACAGACTCTTCCATAATTTCATAAATAACTCATTGATTAAGAACAACACTACTCAGTTTTTCTGTTTAACAAGTAACTCTTTGAATTACATTTAAGAATGCACTTTTGGCATTTCAGAGTTATTTCCCCCCATGTTTAAGCCATCCTCCTTTCAATTCTAAGCTTTTCCCCTTCCAAATAAAAATTGTCAAGAAGTTACTTGAAAAGTTTTGTGAAAGCAATGCTAATGGATTACTTTCTGAGGTTTTGCAATGGGTCACAAAATTAATTACTTTTTAAAAGTATCTTTCCTAATACTGATTAAACCCAAAGCAAATAAGCCAGGCACTGCACAATTAGTCTTTTCCACATTAACTCCCCCCCACCTTTGGTTGCAAGGAAGAGAAAGCACAAGAGGGTTATGAGTGGAATGTGACAATATCTGGGTCCCCTGTAAAATACAACCATGGCAGAGCTAAAACAAAACAAAATTTGAAATCTGGAAACATATTGTGTTTCTTGGTGTCACAAAACATCACTTGTGTTTCAAGAAAGTAGCAATCAGGGTGACAGTGAATGTTGTCATCATGATAGCATGCATAACTACTTCACAATATACTGTGATACACACTTGTTAATTAAGTTAAGTAACAAACTGTCTCAGGCAACAATAAACATTATAAAGTATTTAAACATAGGCTTGGAGACACCCATATTCATTTAATTTTTGAGCTGTGAATAAAGACGCAAACGTCAGCAAAGAAATGGCTGACTGGTTTGTAATTCTGAAACTTTGGGATCATGGCCTCCTGTTGGACTGTAATTTTGAGAGATTAAATTTCCTGATGAACTCATATGGTGACACAATTCAAGACAACCTGATCTGTATAGTAGGTGTATTTGAATGGCATGACAAGCCATGATTGTGTTAAGTGTTGTTACTTAAGCCATGAATTGCATAGTAAATGACCAAGGAAACTTTAGCTTGTTTTCTATATTTTTGGCTTGTTTCTGGTTTATCTCCTGCTCCACTTGTCTGCTTCTTTTTCAGAATGGAGAGCAATGGAAACATGCCAAGGAGCAGCCATGGCTGCAGATTCAGACATCATGGTTTAAACAAGGCAGAATTTGTAAGCCAACAAGAAGCCTTGGATTTGGACCATGATTGGTAGCTGGTTAACAAACCATGTCTAGCTGGCAGAAGTGGATATAGAAGCCAGACTGAAACAGACCAAAATATGACTAGTGGGGCTATGCAGTTATGGTAATAATGTATCAAGTGTGGGGGATCTTTGGCCCGCCAGATGTTTTGGATTTCATCTCTTCATCTCTGTAGCATTGACCATATTGGGTGAAACTTTTGACAGTTAATGTCCAAAATATCTAGACAGCCAAAGTTTCCCTCAAAATAGGACTCCAAAAATCCTTGATGCCTCCCAGTCATGGTTCATGATGTTTGAAGCATTCAAAACTTCAAAGCTGCAACCACCATTTGGGGTGTGGTATGCATTCACAGTATCCTCAGCAAATCTCATTAATTCCCCTCTTGCCCTTGGCATGTGAACTGCTGAAACTTGTGTGAATGAAATGTATTGCCAAAAGCCTTTAAAAGTCACTGAAGGCGCTCTTGGCATTTCAAGAATGCATCTGCCAACTTGTGACCATGTTCAGAGTGTTCTTTCTTGTAGGTATTAAGGTGTGGCTGAGATCCTGCTGCTGCTGCGTACCTGAAACTTGAAGGGCATATTTCTTTTGAGAGGGAGGGAGCGAGGGAGGGAGAGATGGGGTGGGGAGAGAAAGAAAGGATTCCTAGAGCTAAGCACAAAGCACTTGGAACAAGATATATATGCTTTAATTCACACTTGCATTTGCAGTTCTATTAATAGTTTACAGCCTCTTTAAACTGTATATTCATTCCAAGAATAGGTTCAGAGAGCATATATTGATCACATTTCTAGTCTACTATTTTGCCAAAGATCTCAAGGCACTGTACTTCAGTTGAGATCCAGAGCACCCCCGAATGGAATGCTAGACAGGGGACATTCCTGCCAGATGGATGGTGTTTTTGGATCCAGTTCTCTCTTTCCTTGCAGCCCCGCATCAGGGACTTGCCAGAACAGTGCAGGATGTGACTCCAAATGGAGGAGAAAACTGGCGAAAATCACTTCCTATCCCCAAATCACCACTCAGCCTTCCTCCAGCATCCTCTACTGGCTCTCTGGCCCTTCCACAAGCTAAAGGATTGTCCATCTTTTTTCAGAAAGTCAAGTCGGGATTCAATCTGTTATCTCACTCTCTTGCCCTCACAACCATCCCCTGAAGCAGAGTTGGTTATACGAGTGCAACTTGATCAAAGCTGCCTAATTGGTACATGATTCAACAAAGATTTCCTGATGTAACTTCACTGCTCTGTTCAGTGGGATGGGGTGGACGAACAATATAATCCTGTGTTTTGCCCCAGGCAGTGGAAGAGTGATTTGGACCAGCCCTGTTCCCATCATTTATAGTAACTATGACTATGCCTGGGAATGATGGGAGCTGTAATCCAATTTACGGCCATTATTCTTACCTTAGGATAATGGAAGCAGGGCTGGTCCAAATCATTTTGCTGCCTGAAGGAAATGGCACTTCACTCCCAGTTCTACATGTAGAAACTGACTAGACAATTGAATCTTCCAACAAAATGGGAAGCAACAACATCATCTACAGTCCAACATAAGCAATAGAGGTCACATAACACATTCAGTTCACCCTCCAGCACCTGGCCACTTCTCCCTGACCTTCAGAATCTTCTGCAAGAGATAGTTGACTTGCTTTGCCTAATGGTAGGGCTAGCTTTGGATATGAATTGTACTCCAAAATGTCTGGAAGGCAGCAGTTTGGTGAAAATAATTTGTCATACAGTCAGTAACACAACTATTAAACCTCAATAACATCTTACTCAAGATCAGAGGGACAGATCCATTTCTGGGCAGGTGGGACAATACAATGCATATCATGCCAGATGGGCCTTATTGTCCAGCTGAGAGGGCTGAAGTTGTGGTTAAAATATCATAAAGGCTGTTTGATTGGGTGAAGGCCAAATTAGACTTTAGATAAGAACAATGTCCTGATGGGCTGCTGTTATTGTTTTTAAATGGAAAATATTAATGCAGAAATGGTTAGTGTGTGACCATCAATGCAGTGATAGTGAATGTGTGTTGTTGGACTGCAGTTCCCATCATCTCTAAGCCAGCATAGTCAGTGATGGCAGATTGTGAGAGATGCAGGAGAGACCCAAAAAGGGCCACATTTTGGTCATCCCTGCCTCAGAGGTGACAACTGAAAGGAGTGAAATTGCAGTTGGAGAAGTTGTTTAACCCTTCCAACTCTATTCAAAATTGACTCATTCCAGGTGCTTTTCCATTTAGGAAAAAATAAGGTATCTCTGTATCTTTTCCCTTGCGAGAAAAGAGAGCAGACATCTCAAGCCTCTCCTCTCCTCTCCTCTCCTCTCCTCTCCTCTCCTTCTTTCTTTCTTTCTTTCTTTCTTTCTTTCTTTCTTTCTTTCTTTCTTTCTTTCTTTCTTTCTTTCTTTTTGTTAAGAATCTTATTCATAGATGTGTTTTCTTTCCATGATGTAGTTTTCCCCCAGGAGGAACACTTACACAAAGCAATTCCAGTGACAGTTTACATTTTTGCTATATTCAATGCTTCATGCCACAGCTTTCAATCAAGAAAGAGAAAAAGGGAGGGGTGGAATTAATTTGGCTACAAAAAAGTAGTTAGCCACTTTGCAGTTGCCAGATGAAGGTCTCCTTGCACAAAAGAGCCGAATGACACAACTGCAGTTTTCAAAGAAAGGGCCATGGGAAGGTGGAGGTTAGAACAGACCATCTTGTTAAAGAGAAGGAAAGAAGTAGCAGAATCACTAGAAACATTGCATAACGTGCAGATATGAATGCTGCTTAGCAAGGGCCTTAGCCTTTTGTAGTAACTACCTGCATTTTTCAGGAAAAGAAAGACCAGAAAATTCAGAAGAAACAACTAAAGAACTGCTATTTCTGTCGCTTATCATCTATTGCACAAGGCAGAGGCTTCACTCCCCATAATAGTTTAGCCAGCCTTGTAAAGATCCGGAGTGCAAACATAGACCTTCACTTGTTAGGTTGTATACTACATAAATGCATACTGTTCATAAATGCATATTGTTTACTTTTGCTATAAGAAGCATCCGATGGAGTGTGTGTAGTCCTTATAGCATGGTGAGGGAATTCTCTCTTCATGATTCCCACAACCATGTTGTGAAGTAAGGTAAATAAGAGATAATTTCTCCCTGTTTGCATGCACAGTGCTACTGCTTATGTCGGTAATGTTGGAAAGTACACTGAGAAATGCAAACTGCAATTGGATTCATATAAAAATCAATGGGAGAATTCCCATCTAATCGTGCTTGTGAAATTTCTGATACTTATTGGCTGCACTGATGCAGTAGCATGGAATGTTCAGTGGCACAGGGAATGAAGCAGATTTTAGTTTAACTTCAGTAAAGGAAGAACAACTATCAGTTTGACTGGTATTAAAAAAAGCATTTGGAATATGAGGACTGGCAAAAGATTCTGGGCTATAGGGAATCAAAATGCACATTGATCACCCAGGCAAAAGGAATGGACAAAGAATGCAGAACAAACAATGGACTGAGAAAGAAGAATCTAAAAGAATAATGGATTTTTAAGAAAATAGGCCACAGAAATAGAGAAATGGGAAACTGGAGAGATTACTTACCATCAAGACCAAGCTTTGTGTGAGAAGGGGGAGATTTTTTATTTATTTATTTATTTTTTGCGGTGGTAGTCAAATTGCCCAGAGTCCTGGTGGTTATATAAGCATCTATACCATAGTGGGCAGTGGCGGCAGAAGAAAAAAAAAAGCAGTGGACACAGTGGCATTAGAGAAATAGGCCTCTCAGCACCAACAGATTGTTGCTTGCTTCACCACCTGTTTTGGCCAGTGATGTCCATATGAGTGGGCCTCTAGCTTTTTGACTGAACTTTAAAAGAATTATTCAAAGTTCTGAATATATTTGGGATAGAGTGTTCAGCACCTTGGATAGCTCTTTTACAGTTAGGATTAAAACAGGAGCAGATTCACCATCCCATTGACAGGGAAGCCACCAGTTGCTACAGCTTCCTTCCTTCCTGCTTCATGACCCTGGACAAACTGCTAGCATAATGTATCAGCGAGATCCCAGCCAAAGAGCATAATTTAAAACCATATTCTTTCATTATACATACTGGTTGTAGCCCTCAAACTCAGATTAAATTTTCCTCTGGCTGCAGCCCTATACATTTCTCTCATGTCATTTCTCTAACAGTGCCTCATACTCTTAAAAAAAAACCTATGTGAGATATTTTAAATTTCCTACTGAAGAGACACTGCTGTTGCCCAGTGAAGATGGGAACTGTTCTTTTTTCTGGGATTAAAGAGATAGAGTAAAAAAAGAGGAGGGGAAAACACAAATTGTGTTGCCATGAAGAACAACCTGGTTTTGTGCATGGCATGTTTCTTCACTCTCTGTCCCATTCTGTTTGTGCATTACAGGAAACAGTGAAGCTGATAGGAGAGTAGAAAAATACATAAATAAAATGCAAGTGGATTTTAACTGAATTGGTACGTGTACGAGGTGAACTCCCTTTTCCACTCCTCCCTTCCTCTCCCTAAATGACTCAGCCTCTGGCAGAGGAGCCTCCAAGCTGTTAAGATTCTCAGATGGAAGGCAGTCCTGCTCTTTTGTAAACAGCACTGCCACTATAGGCTATCACCAGAAGTGCTGCCAGGTTCTGGATCTTCCTACTGATGGTATCGAGAGGTAAGCACTGGTTTTAATATATAGTGGGGATGTTTATAAGCCAGATTGTTCCAAGTTGACTTTATCTACAGCAGCCAACCTGAGATGCTCTTCGGGATGAAGGGAACAACTTTTATTATCACGCTATTATTCACCCTATTTGTATTTCCCATGCCATGGTGCAGTCTGAATGTCTGGTGGCATCTCAAAGTGTGTATACTAAGGTTCCAAACTCACTGTAATAATTTAACAGAACATGACTGCAGAATGTAATGCTTAGACCCATTTCCCTACCTTATTGCTATTGCTACTTAAAATGATAGTCTACTATGCAGTCTACTTGCAAGATGAACTGCTTAATCCTTTTGTTTGGTGTCATATGCAGAAGACGTTGGTAGGAGTAAAATTATACACAAATATATCCTATTTGTTATAATGGGGGAAATATACCACAGCTTGTTACAGGCAGGGAGCTAGAAAATCACCAGTCAAAGCTTTAAAGAGAAGAATTCGACACAAAGGAAACAAAGTTAACCGAGAGTTAAATGTTCTGCTTCATTTCAAGAACATAGCACACCTTTTATGCAGAGAGATGTTTCTTTGCTCCAAAATAACTAAATTAACTTTTAATATTTTTCAAATATCTTGCTGTGGATAAACAGGGGGCCACTGTTGTCCTGGTAAGAAAACAAAACTTACACAAATCAGACTTCTGACATAGTAAAGAGCAGATTCTATGCTACCTGAGGTTTTGAGGATAAATTCTTTTGAAGACAAAATCTTCTCCACCCAAATCTTGAAAAACCAGTTCTTGTAGTTCTTGTATTCTTTGCTATGAATAGACAAGTGATTTCAGCCTTACTTACATTTTGTACTCTGCTTTTTAAAAACTTCTCGTTTGTTTTTGTAATCTTTTCCCGTGATTGAAAGAATACTATTTATGATGTGTAATTTAGAAGAGAAATTGAAGCTGAGAATCTTTTTTGGCTCTAAAATATACACATGATAACATTGTTATTGCATTGACCAAATGCTCACTCAGGATTTTAGAAAGGCCCATGACATTTCCATGGTCTTAAGACAGATACCGTACTGCCCAATCCAAACGGAATGGGGGTAGGATTTAAAGATATCACAGGTGAATGCAACAGGGTACTGGACCTTCTCCTCATCCACCTTTCTCCAGCCAGCTGGCCATATCTTCAAAGCCTCAACTAGGAAAGCAAGCAACAAGCAAACAAAAAGCAAGAAGCATTTTTGTAGGAGGTTAGTATAGGTAAGAGAATGTGCACACATTTAATAGGATTTTGACATACATCTAGTAAAAAAGGGCATCAGCATTAGGTACGCTTTGCCCTAAACCTTTTAGATTCCTTGTGTATTCATTAGGTTCCTAGAAGACACAATTTAGTGTAGTCTTATTTCTGATAAATTATTGCAAAACCTTCACAGAAAGAGGGTTCTACTTCATAAATGGGTAGAGAAGAATCATCAATAAATAGTATCTTTCTGACAATTATTTTTAAACAACAAAATATATTAAAATAAATGCATTTTGAACAATGAATACTTGATACTACCAGAGCAAAGCCTTTAGTAAATATTTTTATATAGTTAAAACATGTGTGTACACACATACATGCATACACATACATTTAGCTAACCATTTTATTGACTGATTGTGATTTATAAGCTGTGTTTCTTCTACCATGTAATTAAAATATTCCATATTGAGAACAAAGTACCCTACCTTCTTTTCCTTGCATATTTGAAAATGTGTAATCTTATTTTAAGTATAAAACAAGTGGAATTTTAAAATTAAGTAGCAATATTCTGCGTCATCATCCTTGTATATCATCTATTTCATCACAATCCCAGCCTTCCGAAGTTTCAATGGCTGCATATTGTTCTCTCTGCTCACTTCCTCCATTCACAATTTCTGCCGTTACAACAATGCTATAAGTTTCCAACCACATCTTTTATCATTTTCTAAACTTTACTGGAAACATGAAAGTGATATGAAAGAGAAGAAACTGAGGGAAGTTGGGGGAGATAGAAAAGAAGAGAACTTGGCTTTGAAAATGGCAGGAACTACCCATCCCTTCATCACCAACTTTGTTCAGTGGGAGACAAAGGTCAGAAACCGGTTGGTGGCTGACTCCTGTGTAGTATACCAGCATAGACAGTGGTGACTGGAGGCCATGGATGTAGTGGTTGTGAAAGCAGTTTTCTTCTTATTCAGGTAGGAATGGACTGGGAGCCAGAAGGGTATCACTTAAGCCCAACTCCTCTTCCTGATCTCATCCCATGCAGAATTCCAGAGGCCAAGTAATATCTCAACATGACCAGATGTTATATGGTACTGAAGAAGGTATTTGAAAAATGTCCTTTCACTGTAGTCACTGCAGCATAGCAATCCTATTCCTGTGTGATTAGTTGAATAACTAATAATCAATGAGCAAAATCATATTCTTAATACACAGAAGATGTAGGATAGGGGAAAAAAACTTCTCCTTTCTGTGCTGCCTGCACCTGTGATAAGTGATACACATGGAGAACAGAGTGCTTCGCTTTTCTTATCACCAAAGGGCCAAATGTAATTTCAGAGAAATTCTTCAGCGGGGTGCACTCCAGCCGTGGGTGGGGCCAAAGTCAAAAGAGTGGAGCAGAAATTACAGCATATTTTAGCTTAAAGCTCTTTACCTTTAGGAGAGACATTTCTACCTTTCAGAATGGGAGGGAAAAAAAAAAACAGAACTGGAAATTTACCAAATGATGGTGCCATGGGGAGGGTTGTACAGCCATCTCAGAAAAATTCAATAGGATGCATTAGCATCATAAGATGTCTGAATTTAGTTCCAGGGCCTTGGGTTCCTCATCACTCTTTTAAAGCATAAAGTCAGGTCATGGGATTACTGTAGGAAATAACACCATCATTTCATAGGGTAGTATGCCTTCAACAAAAAATAAATAAGATGTTGTCATCATACAAGTACGCATATCCATTTACACACTCCTGGTACAAACTGTTTTCTAGAAGTACGTGCCTGGGTGTTTAAAATGTATGTAATCATGCATGTTGCATATTGTTTGCTGCAGGAATCGGTCTCGTAACACCATTTTTCCCTGAAACAATCATACATATGGCAATGTTCATATGAGAAGGAGGTAAAGGAGATCGCTTTTTGGAGATGTTATCTGGAAGAATCAGGTCTTGATTATTGATGAATTCCTGACAGTTAATTCCTGACTAGAAGAAAATTCTCTTCTACAATTTGTTTTAAATCCACACAGCAATTTTGATGAAAGCCTTAAAATTCATAGTACTTTATTAAAGAATATTTTGGCGTGAATCATGTAAGTTAGCCCCAGGTAGACAGACCCTTTGAATCAATTGTTGGACCAATGCATAGATAAATCACATTTTTTCAGTGGGTCAGTTCTAGTTGGGACTAATAATAGGATTCAGATCCTTATCTCATCTGACTTTGGTATCATATTTAGAGACTGCTTCAGAGCATTCATTAGTTTAGTAATCGCCCAATGAGTATTATTATTCCCACATTGCAAGTGAGGAGTAGGGCAAAGGAACAGTGGCTTTTCAGAGATGATCTACTGACTTCATGTGGAATGTGAAATTTTAATAGTAGAGTTCTCAGCTTATGGCTACTGGCTATGCCAGCTGGGGGATTCTGGGAGTTTGTAGTCCAAAAAAGTAACCTTTCCAAGCCATCAGATGCTTTCAGAGATTTACATAATCAGAATAGTACACTTCACCTCCCAGAAGCAGAATGTAACTTTGCATGGACCTGCTGCCATTCCATAGCCGTATCTCTTTCTTCTACACAATGTTTAGTTTAACGTAACACATTGACAGGGTGCCACCATGTTGTGATCTGCTGTGCCTACTGGCAGCACCCAATGACTAACCTGATGGGTGGGGCAATGTATGTGCAATGATGGTACTTCTGGCATTGCATTAAACAAGACAGTGCCACTGTCGCATTTAACTGGAGCTTATACTTTTTAGATTTCTAGAAAGTGAGGTTATAGTTTGAGATTTTCTTATTCTGAAAACCAGTCTGAATAATGATAACTCTCACTGTTACAAAGAAAGCTTCTACTAAATAAATTTGTTGAGAGAAATAATGCATAAAAACATGCCTTTAACCAATTTGTTTTTAAATCAATATTGTCCTTTTAAACAGTAAATGTTACAGCTCCCAGAATTGGCCAGCCATCATGGCTCTCAGCAGTGTTACCTAGAGATCCTGGAATTATAGTACCCAAAAGTAAACTTTCCAGCCACTGTATACAACCTCTTCACAATGCTATTGAGTACCTTGGAAAGGTAAACCCCCTTCTCAGGGCAGAAGGCTCAGAAACACAGACTCCAGAGCTAGAATGAATGGAAAACTGGGAAAGGTTAAACTAGAAGGTTGAAGGAAATGAAACAAGCAGAGGACATAAGCTGGTCTCACTAAGATGCTGCAATAGGAAACTTTGAAGAAATCCGCAAGTTTATCCCTTTAGGTGGTCTCTTAAGATCATTAGCAAAATCAGACATTTCAGGCTTCAATTTTATCCAAGTTTCAATAGTTGATGCATTTGTATTGTACCTTTCCTCCAAGATCAATGTAGTGGACACTGTCATACTTCTCATTTTTATTCTCACAGTAACCCTAAGAGGCAGATTATGCTGGGGTATAGTGGCTGGCCTGAGTGATATTTATGGCTAAGGGGGAGATTCTGTGGGTCTTCCCAGCCCCAGCCCTAGTCTGATCACTAGTTTGACCACTAGCTTGCCTTAGGCACCAGAAAATTAGAACTCATTAAAAAGCCCAAGGCTTTTTCTGAGTATGGGTTTCCACCTTATTAGCCAGTAAAAACAGTTGGTTCCATATGTCTAAGTTGAAGAGAAAGACTTCCATCATGGAAGACCTGAGTCTTGGTACCTCTGATTATGAAAATTAGGTCGCACAACATGGATGAAGCAATTGGGCATTTGTTACCAGGGCTGAGATGGAAATTGGTATCAGAGATCATGTGAATGTAAAGTTATGAAAGCAGCTTTAGGCAAGGCAACATTTTCTTTCCATTTTAGAATAATTAATCCTGTCCTCTTTAAAGTGGTAAATGAGGATTAGGCTAACAGACAAATAAGTGTGGGCTAATCAGCAGGGATGCCACAGACTTGGCTCTGTACTAATAGCTCTCAAAATAGTGAAGTAAAACTTAGCCATGGATTCATGTTGCTGGCAAGGCAGAGAAAATTGGGTTTGTTACTCTGGACAGCAGCTCTTGATTGGATGAAAGCAGAGATATTAGGGGTAGTCTATGAAAGAATGTACTCTATCAGGTATTTTTGCTAATCTGCAGCTTGAGTCTGAAGCAAGCAAAAGAACAGTCTAAACCTGTGAAGGCCTAGGATAAAACGTTGTTCCTTCTGGTTAATCACACAGAAACAAACACACATTGGCCAGACTGACATGTAGTGATAGACTGTGGCTTGTTGAATTCTGTTGTCGCATCCACAACTGTTCCTGCAAACAAATAAACAATGGTTTATTAAGCAGAACAATGCAGTTGAAAATTAGAAGACTTAGGCCCTTTCCACATGGGGGTTAAAAAACGGTGTAGAGCAACCTCTGACGGAGGTCGTCTACACCGTAAAGTGGATTGGGGTGGACTACTTTTGCATAGTTCCACACCCCAATCCGCGCTAGGGCGACCAGAAGTGGCGGCGCCGTGTGCTTTTTAAAAACCACCTTTCTTGAGGTTTTTAATAAGCGTGCAGCCGTGTGCAGCTGTGTGCAGCCCCATTGCAGCACCCAGTGCAGATTTGCAGGCACGCGCAAGGGCGTGCCTGCAGATCTGCAGGGGGCGGGCTTTCCAGCTGGCGAGCTTCTCCAGTTGGTGGAGAGCCTCCGCCAGTCGTAAGCCGCCATTTTGGGTGCTGCAGGATGCCGCAGGATGCCGAGGAGTGTGGAGCAGCGAAAACGCGCTGCTCCACGTGGCAACAGACTTACCCGGTTTCAGGTAAGCTCCGTTTTAGCGTGTTTTCGCCCGTTTCTTCCTCCGCGTGTGGAAAGGGCCATAGTTTGTTGATGGCTTATGAATTCTGGCTGTTTAACCATGGCCTGTCATTAGGTCCAAGTCCAAAAGTCCAAAATTGTTTCTTATCATTGATTAATTTCCTCAACATAACCTCACATTGAAGTAGAAGCTGACAAAAAGGGAGTGGGAAAGAAATAGACAAGAAAGGGGGGGGATTAGTTTGCTTGGTCATCCACTATAAAATTTGCAGTTAAAGCAAAGCAGCATATATCATGATGTATGAACTTTGCCAGTAACAGAGTTTTAGAGGATACTCTGCCATCTTGAAATCTGGCTGTAAACGTTTGCTGCATTCTAAGAACAGCAGTAACATTCTGAGGCATTCCTGAGATCATATAAATTACAAATTCCATATATTACATTAATTACAAATTACACATTACAAATTCCAGAATATGTTAGGGTGAAAACATATTGGTACAATTAAATCAAATAAAAACCTGTCTTTTGGACTATCTCTCATTCGTGTCTCTGAGAAGGTGACCTTTGCTTGAAAACAGCATGTCTATTGAATGAATCCAAGTGCTGCAAAAATGCAGTAAAACCTAAGTCGTTGCAGTTAGCACGTTCTGCCATAAAGCACTACTGTTGAAAATGTGTGCGTTCTTACCACCTTTCTTCTAGTCTGTTCTTTTGGTGTAAGCTGCATGTGAGAGCCATTATTGATTTATAGACTGTGCCTAAGTAAAATGGAAGCCCAGGGACTGTATATGCGATTAGAACTTAGGAATGTTAGGGAAGGTATACGCCATCTGTCCTTGTGAGGAATTTTTATACCAACACGATTACGCCAACCTGATTTCTCATCCTCATTTGTGTTTCAAGCAACCGCTGCTGAGGCAGCTGGAAATACACGATGTAATATGGATAAATCATAACAGCTGTATAAATCACTAGTAGGCCTGTATAATCAGGAAGGAAAGCAAGCACTGAAAGCACACCAGTGTTTGCATCCTCTGTAGTCTATACTGACTACTGACTGGTTTGTTCCAGCAATATGCTGACATATAGTTAACAAACAACAGGTAGCTTAACAAGGGAGGTGACAAGGCTGGAGGGTTACCTTTACTTAGGAAGCAGTATAAAAGAATTGGGTCCATATGGCAACTATTCATGTTTCTCTGCTTGTCAGATTAATAGCAGGCAGAACAGCATGGCTTCAACAGTATATTAGGCCTACCTTCTCTAGGTTCACTCTTCATTGGTTTTCTTCCCCATGGAAAAAGTTCAGTACCCCTTATAAAGAGAAGTACCACAAAAATATCTCTGAGTAAGTAGAAGGCTTGATGGCAGTGGAGTTATTGTTGTGCGAAAGTATTAAAAAGGACTTCGTATACCATCTCTAAATCCCCCATTGTTGCTTCTTCACTAGTCTTGGTCCTACACTGTTTGTTTACACACACACTGCCCCTACACCAAAAGACCATCCTGAGAGACCCAGCTCTTGAGACATATAGTTCCAATGCTCCACAGAGATTGATCAATATGGGAGAGGTATACATTGCTGTGCTATGGCCCCTCCTTGTACCCCTTCTGTGCATTTGCACATGATTTAATGTCAGTTTCAGATTCATATGTGCAAAAACATCTGTGTCCTTTTACTATGTCAGCTCATTTTACCCCCAAACCCACAGTTGTGTACTAACTGCCACACCTAGTATAACTACCTTTCTCAAAGTGCACAGGATTATAAAAAGTAAAAATAAGCAAGCTGTATTTAAAAAAAAGAAGAAGAAGCAAAAAACAAAATAGGAACAAGTTAACTCCCTCTATAATTCTGCCCTTCCTTTTTCTTTATTTGCTGTGCTCAGTCTTTGAGGTTTGGTTTTGTGATTCTTAGGGCTTATCCACATCATGAGAGTAAAGCATGAGGCCAAATGGATCATTGGCTGTTTGGAATGGTGTTGCATGTCAACCCAGATGTTTGGGTGATGGCAGTGGAACTAGTTATCCAAGTACCTGGTATGTTCTGAAATTATGGACATTTCTGCACCTTACCTGATCCCCTGTCGCAATCCCAGCAGTGCCTTTGCCGGTAAGGGAATGTGATAGGAATGCTCCCCTCTGCACCCATTCGGCTCTCTCAGAAGGGAGCGCAAATGACACATGTCTGTCTTCTGCAGCGCAGCCAGGCTCTTTCCCATGCTGTGCTGGGAAAGGAAGGCCTCCATTGTGCTTCCTGTCTTTCCTCATGGCCGGGAAAGACAGGAGCATCATGCAATTGCGGGCACTTAATGAATTTATTCCGTTTAGTGAATATCCCATGATTACAATGGGTGGGAGTGGGATGGCAGCATGACTGCAATGACGTCATGCAAAAGCACATCCTATGGACCGTTGCCATCCCATCCCCATATGGAAGTGGCCTATGACTCAGCAGCAAGGAGGCCCTTTTCACATGCTGTTTCTAAAGCGAAAGGGCCCCTTGAGTGTCGCGTAAATGGGAGGAGCAGTCCATATGATGCACTCTCATTTACGCGATGCTCAAGAGCCTAAAGTGGACTGCGCACGCATCTTTTTATTTTCAGCTTAAAGATGAAAATGGTGCACGGTCACGCAATGCTCCCCGGGCCTGCGCGCACTTACATGCCCTGTGGAGCCTCGGGAGCCAGCCCGGTTGCGCTTCCTGCCTCAGCACTAGCCTACAATTCCCAGGTTGCTCTGAAGTAGGAAAGGGCGGGGTGTTCGCATGGCGCTCGCGCAACCAGGAAGCGCTGCAGAACTCAAGCAGCAGGGAAGCGGCAGCGTTCCTGCTGAGGCTTTTCGCGTGAGACGCCCCCCCAGCCGCGCGAAAGGGGAACGTGTGAAAAGGGCTTAAGTCTTCACTTATTTCATTTTCTCATGCAGGAATAAATAATTTCAAAAGATTTTCAAAAGTTTTCTCCCTGCCAGGAGATTACAAGACTTATTGTGCATTTTTTTCAAGAATTTTTCACATTCTGGAATCTTTTTGCAAAAAAAAAAAAAGCTTGTGCAAGGCTCTTGGAGGGCTTTTTCCATAAATTTGTTTTGCACAAAGTACAATGGGATTTGTGTGCACTATTTTCTGTGCAAAAACTGTTCTGCACAGAAGCAAGATTTTTGAACTGAGCTCCTTCCTTCCTTCCTTCCTTCCTTCCTTCCTTCCTTCCTTCCTTCCTTCCTTTCTTCCTTTCTTCCTTTCTTCCTATTTTGGTGAAGAAAAAAGTCACCAAGTACAAAAGAATCTCAGGGCAGTTTGACCATTTCTGTGCTAGCATGTTATCAATGTGACAAGACACTTTTTTTCCCAACCAGAATGAGGAAAACTGGTTGGTGTTGTTTCCCTCCCTACTTAGCAGCAGATATATCTCAAGAGCTAGGAAAATGTACTGTGGTACATTCAGGATCAAAAGTGTTCAGAAAATAATCTCTTTTGAGGTACTTTTCAGAGGAATCTCAGCTTGCAAGGGAGAAAATGAATCAGAGAAATTTAGTGTTAGCCTCAGACATAATGATGAAGAGGCAGACAATTAGAAATGCTGCTAAGCAGGAAGAGAAAGTGGAGCCAATTGTTTCATAAATAAGTGGAGTTTGATAAAAGAAATCTGTGTCTTGTTTGTTGTTGTTACTTGCCATCAAATTGTCTATGACCTATGGTAACCTTAGGAATGAGAAACCTCCATGAACCCTGGCCTTCAACAGTCCAGGGCAGTGGGTTCCTTGGTCGAATCAATCCATCCATAGCGTGGTCTTCCTTCATTCCTACTGCATTCACCTTTTCCAAGCCTTATCATCTTTTCTAATGAGTCTCATTTAGTCATTTTGGCTTCTAGAGAGAGTTCAGGCTTGATTTGCTCTTGGACCGATTTATTTGTCTTTTTGGCAGATAATGGCATCTCTAGTACTTTGCTCTAGCACCACATTTCAAATGAGTCGATAAGAGAACTGTGTGTCTGTTATGGCCAAGTCAAAGTCCACCTTAAGTTCTATATAAGTATTTGCGTGTTCATCTGGCTGCCCTTTTGATTTTCACATGTTCAGCCTAAAAGTCTCAGAGGGTGTCTATTGGAGTATTCAATTGTTTATGCTCCCAGAAATCTGTGGCTTCCAATCCCAGGAGATTGGAAAGTGCATTCACCTAAATATATTTACAGAGCTCTATTCAGGTAAACATCTATGTTGGTGACAAGGCTTCTGTGTGTTCCTGTCTCTTCTTCATACTTATTTCATTATTTAAGACCATTTTAATGACATTTTTTCAAATTTTAAACATCTCAAAGGAGCCAATAAAAACAAAAACAGAAGACTAAAACCATACTGGGAAAAAGGCTGGGTATAAATTAATTAAATAAATAAATAATATAAATGAATGAATGATTAAAACAAAAGAACAAAATAATTAATTCCAATCTATTGACTGAAAACCTTTAGCCCTAATGTGTGTAGAGCTTTAACTATCCAGACAACTTGTGCTTGCCTAAGAGAGAGATCCATTTCTCACTGTAAAAAATTATAGTATAGAACACTTTTCCCCACACTGGTGCCATCAAGACAAGTCCTGTCATCTCCATCAATTTCAGGGAGCCCAAACATGCACCATGTTGAAGAAAACTGGTGTACAGTAATTTAACTACCACACAGAGTTACCCTTTGGGCTTCTCACATCCAGAGGTTTATACATTTTGCTCTGAGGACAAATAACATGTAAATGTGTGTAAAGAGGCCCTGAAGGTCAAAGCAGCTATAGGAAGAGAAGTAGGACTAGGAAGGAAAGAGTTGCTTAATTGTTTCCACACCTACCATTTTCATGTTCCAATTTACACATGAGCCTCTAGGCACTAGTTTAACCTCTGAAAGACATCTGGAACTGGTAGCAGGAAAGCAGTTGTGGGGGAGGCAGATGAGAGAGGAAAATCTCCCTCAGCACTTAACAACACTTAGGCTCTTTCCACACCACCCTCCCAACCTGCCATGGGGATGGGAGAAGAATGGGAGCATGGCAACAGTCCTTCATGATGTCATCATAGTCCCGTCCTTCTCCCATCCCCAGGCGGCGCAATCACAGATTAAATCATTGGTGGGTTTTCCCCTTCAATGACCTGTGCTTGCTTCACCATCCCAAACATACCTGACCCGTGAAAGCTGCAGAAACACAATGGCTGCACTTCTTGCCCCAGTGCAGCCTGGGAAAGTATGTGGCTGTGCTGAGGAAGTAAGAGGTGTGGCCATCTCACTTCCTTCATCACGGAGCCAGCTGGAGCAGAGGGGAGTGCTTCTGTCATGCTCCCCTCCCAGCAGAGCCAATGCCAAGAGCCCCACCAGATGTGTGTGAAAAGTTAGGGTGTAGAAAGGGCCTGGGAATTCTACTCAAATTGAAATAGCAGTGGAAGACTCTGTGGGCCTTTCCACACTACATAGCTATAGTGCCATTATTCAACTTTCAACATCCTATGGAATCCTGGGCTTTGCAGTTTAGGGAGGTTTCTGGGCCCAGTCTGATGCCTACCCTCTAACTATCCTAGTTTGGCAGGGGCAGTCTTGAATAACCTTCTGTCATCCTGTTACCCTGTATGTTGGGAATCCTGGGAAGGGCGCCCAAATAAAAGCACAAGATGGGGAAATTAAGCTCGAGCACTCTCTTAAGCTAACGAGAGGCAGGGTAACTCTAGCTAGGATCTTTAACCCTATGTGTACAGCGTCAGGTCAGAGAGTGGCTAGACAAGGTTTTAAAGTAACGAATAGTATTTTATTGAAGACAAGAAACACGAAAGACAAGACATACACTAACTAACTGAGAAATAGGAATAGAGAGCTTTGGGGAATGGGTAATACGACACCTGGTCTTGTAGTCCTGGAGAGAAGATGAGGTTGCAGGGATGGAAGCTCAGCGCAGTTCGCTGAGGGGAGTTCACTGGACAAACCAATAGCAAGGCAGGATGAAAGTCCAAAGTGTTCCGAGGAAGTCCCGAAAATGGAGACCTTTGATGGGGTGGAGTTTACCTACAGGCTATGCCATGCTCGGTGAGAATAAAGGAAATTTGGAGCCGGACAAAGGAGTTGGAAAAGGTCAGGTTTTGCATGATGAGCTTAATGCTGGATGACAATAGTATGGCCAGTATACTGATGGCCCAACATAAAGGAATGGCTCGGCTCTTGGCCGTGCAGCTTTGTGTAGATTCACGCTAAGCAAAGCTGGTTTGCAAGGAGGTTTTTCCCTAAAGCATCAGAGAGGCTTAAGTTGCCTGCCTGAATGGGATTTTGGAATGTACAACCATTAACGGCTGCGCCCAATACGTGCTTGTCCGGTGGACCTCTGTAGGGTGGCAGAGAAAGGTCAAGCAAAGGCCAAATTATTTGATATCAAAAGGATACCTAGTGCTCTCACCAGACATATCATAACTGTGATAACTATCCCACTTTTTCATCTGCTTTCTCGCTTCTCTTCCCACTTTTCCTCTTCATCCTCACCTTATTCCAGTTGCTGCAAACTGAGTTCAAAATGCAAAATTAGTTTGAACTCAGTTAAATAAGTGGTGGGAATAGATAGGAAGAGGCAGAACCTTGCCCTTCACAATAGGCTCAAGCAAAAACGAATTGCTGCAGCCTATCCTAGCCTGTATATTCTCCCTCATAAATAACTTTTGCTGTCTTGACCACACTCTGATGTTATTTGGCCACACATGTCCCACCATTCATTTGTGAAATGTTGGAGTATATGTCTGATTTTTTTTCAGTCATACATTAGATATTTGTTTTCCTATTGAACCCATAATCTACCAAAGCTATCAAAGCTGCAATGTTCCCATAGTCCTAGGCACTCATAAAAAATAGGCAGGGCTGGGCCTTAAGCAGATTGAGACTGTCACGTCAGTTGTTAGAGTCTGGAGTGGGCAGCAGGAGCAGTATCTTGGCTGTGTCCTTGTGGACCCTGTTACCCCCAAACATGGGTGACTCAGAGGTCTAGTCATGATGCCAGTACCTCCATGTGACAGAGCAGAATTAATTAGCTCAAAATTAGGAGGTCTGCGAGAGGGGAGTAACTTAACAAGATCTTTCCATCAGTGTTTACAGGATCACACAGAAAAGAACCAGCCAGCGATTCCAAATGTAAACTAAAATGTGTTTTACTGGAAAATTCACACACATGTACAAAAGAACCAAATACTCACGTACTCACACAAGAGCTAACTGAAGGATAAAGAGAAGAAAGTTGTGCTAGAGGAATTTTAGGGTTCAGGTGATAATCACCGATCTGGAGAGCAGTGAGAAAAATAGCAATGTGGCTTAGGTCTGCACTGAATGACAGTTTTTGTTTGGGAATTGGAGTGACAGCATGGCTTTCAGCGAGGCGAGAGACTGCACTGAGTAACTCAAAACTGAGGGTGTTTTATACCCCAAAACTGCAAGTATGGGTGTGGATGGCTGTCCCACTCAAGTGGACAATGGGAGTTGAAACAGACAGTGGAGTCTGGATGGAGTTAATGGTCTTAGTGTTTAGGTGACAAAAAGGTAATGGCTGTCATAATAGCTCTGTATTATGGAGAGGTTTGGGGGATAATGCAGAGAAATGCCCAGATGTGAAATGTCCAGGGTTGAAACAATCACTGTTTGGTGAGAACTTCCCTTTTGACCACTGTATGCTCAAAGATGTTCTAGCTTCATCTTAGGCCTATTATCTCCAGAGCTGCTTGGTAATCTGCCTGACAATGACTTTGGCTACACCTAGAGAGGATGTTGGCTGACCTACCTTGCAATCACGTTCTCAGTCAGTAACTTTGCTCTACCCAATTTGACCTTCCAGTCACCTCATTTATATCAATACCAACTAATGTACGTGCCAATTAAATAATATTTCGCCAATTAAACCATGTCAATGTTGGAGGGTATGCGGGGCTGTAACAACCCCCTGGTCACCCACTCTCTGTTGAAGGAGAGAAAGACCTGTGCACACCATGTGACCTTTCTTATTATTTCCTTAAATTGGCCCATTGCCCTCTGGTGTGGTGAAAGGAGCAGTTATGTTGCCAATATTCAAGTGGCAATATTATCAGCATCTGACCATTTAATGGGGAGTATAGGGAGCGAGACATCTCATCTTGATCTTCATTTCAGACTGCAAAATGTCTTGAACTGGCCCTGGAAATTGTGGATTTATTGTTCCCCTACAGGTTGGTGTGCCCTCATGCATTTGCCATGATAAATCACAAACTGTTCTGGCTTGATGTTCAAAATGCCTTGTTTCAAGAACAGTTAACAACAGACAATTTAAGCTTTCTTCTTTGTCCTGACAAGTGCAAATACATTTGCTGGAACTGATGTTAGAATCTCTCTTCTATGCCTGTTTATCTCCTTGAATCCCTTAGAATTGGTCCCTGTTCCGGGTTTCAGGAAGGCATCTGCTTGGTTCACTGGTGCTTCTTTAACTCTTAGCCTAACATTAATTTTCTTAAATGTTACATTCTTCATAATACTGTTGGCCCTACACATTTGCAGGTTTAACTTTCACAGATTTGATTATTTGTGAGTTTCTCTTAACCCCCCACCTTCAGATGCTTCTTTTCCATGGGAATCTTCCCTGTTGGCAGCTCTGATCAGATCATGCAGCCCTTTAAAAACCCACCTCTGGTCGTCCTCCTACTCCACCAGCAGCTTCCTGGCCAGCTGAGGACAGCTTGAAGCCCCATTTTTCAGCGCAACAAACCCCTTCCTGATATCCCCACACATTCAAGAAAGGAGATGGGTGAGAGAGAGGAAGTATAGAGCCACCGTGCTGACACCCACCCCTTCTCTCTTCTTTCCCTGACCTTGTTTAGACCCCCAGTGTCTGTTCTCTCCACCATGCCTCACTCCCTCCTCCCACAGACACACATACACATCTAGATATTTATTATTTTTCCACATTTGCAGGAGTCCTGG
Source organism: Ctenosaura bakeri (assembly GCA_948474755.1). NCBI lineage: Eukaryota > Metazoa > Chordata > Lepidosauria > Squamata > Iguanidae > Ctenosaura > Ctenosaura bakeri. Next base: position 107,289 of record CAOLHI010001648.1, on the reverse strand, counting down.
ACCCCTAACTCTAGCAAATGCAGAGCACTGATTGTAATTGGCATTACCAGTTTCTTAGAATGTACACCATAGCTGGCAATACACAGAAAAGCAACCACAGTTATTGATACACAACAAAGTATTGCTGCATATTCACAAAAGGTCCATGAGAGTTTCTTCTGCTTTCAGTTTGGTCTTTTAGTACAAAACTAGATAATGGGAAAATTGAATTAATACCCAACACTGGATGTAATCTTGTTATACTCACTGTGTTCTAGCAATTTGTTAAAGATTATGTTGACTCTTGACTTCCTTCTCTTTCTATGACTAGCTGTTCTGTAATACAACAGTTTATGACTGTAACTAGAAATCTGCTGTCTCTGTCATTACTCAAATGTACATTTACCCAGCCAGTTTGACTGCGGTTAAAATCATCTATGATTATTCATTTTTTCAGCTGTCTTCCTGATTTCTTTTTGTATGGAGAGGCTTGAGTTGGGAGACTTAGTAGTCCATGAGTCAATAGAATGCCATTGGTGTGTTTCTGCTTCTTTGGCCAGGAATCAGTCAGCAACTGATCTCCTCTGACGAGTCAAAGGCTATAGCTTCCTGAGCAAACAGAGAATGGCTCCTCCCCAAACTTGACCAAGGCTGCCAAGAAGACAGCCAACTTACTGCCCCCCCCTTAAAAGAGTTGGAAAAAATGAGTAGGTGCTAATGTGCCAGTCTTGGTGCCTTTCTTACAGTAGCTAACTGATGTGTATGTAAATGGAAAGGGAGTTTCTTGCCTGCCTATCTGTCTGGCAAGGATGCCTGAGAAGCCACTGTGGGAATCAGGAGGGGTGATAAAGTGAATCTTCTCTTCTTTATACTTTCTGTTTTTATCAGGGGTGGGAAGCATGTGGCCCATATCCTCCAACTCTCTCTATTTGGCAGGGACAGTCCCAATTAATCCTCTCTCAGCTATTTTAAAATGTTCCTAGCTTCTCTCCCTTTCTCCCACATTCCCTTCATCCTCAGCTTATTTCAGTTGCTACAGATTGTGTTCAAAATGCAAAAGTGCAATTAAGTGTGCAGAGGAGAAGAGAGGAGGAGTGAAACCTTTTCCTTCCCAGCAGGTTCAGGTAAAACCACACTGCTGCAGCCTCTTGTAACCTTTTTGTTCTTACTCAATACTTTTTGCCATCTTGACAACATTCTGATGTTGCTTGTGTCTTGGTTTTTGTTTGGAAAATGTTGCAGGGTCTGGTAGCCCTCCAGATATTGCTGAATTGCAGTTGCTCTTAGCACTACCCAGAATTGATAATAGGGAGAGCTACTAGTCTTTGCAGTCCAGCCACGCCTGGAGACCCACAGGTTCCCGATATTGGCTTGATAGTATAGAATGTACATAGAGAATGAAAAATAAATGGATTTTTAAGCCTTTCATTTCCATGTTTTAAATGATCAGAATTTTCCCACGTAGACTAACACTTGATCTCAATTTTTTTTTTTCAGTGCACAGGAGAGAACACAGCTCCTGAGCAAAATGACAACATTCGCTGTAGGAAAACCATCCCCTAACAAAAACGGTAAGGTGATTGCTCTTTCTGTAACACACATGTTGAGTTAGTCAAGGGATGGAGGAAAGGCAATACACTTAAACAATCTGAAACAGAAGAACTGACTGACTTTTCTTCCAGTCTTTGTTATTTGAAGAATAGCGCTTCATTGTTATAAATTAGGCTAAACTGGCCCCAGCTTTGTTACTGATTTTTCCCCCACCTTATCCTTTTCTTCCCCTTCCTTTCTTCTGTAAAGAACATTTCACATTCAGCTATCCATTCATACATCTTGTTTGTTTATTGATTAAGCCAGAAAAACACATCAATGAAACAGACTGGCAGAAGCACTGAGTTTAACTCACAGCCTCATTTTCAAGTCCAGTTGATATAGCTGTTGAGGTATCTCTGCTTGCTTTTCTGAAAGTGCATCAGGATACAAGCTGAAATATGCTTACCACTTACTGGACACAGTTGGACGAAGGCCATTTCTGCACAGGGTTTTTAACACGGGGCAGAGCGTCTTCCAGGGAGGACGTCTGCACCTGGGAGTGGACTGGGTCGGACCTACTTAACATAGATCCGGACCCCAGCCCGCTCCGGAACGAACCCAAGTGGTCGTCTAGTGCTAAAAACAGGTCTTTCAAAAGCACGGAGCCTTATGCAGCACGGAGCCTTATGCAGCCTTATGCAAAAGCACGGAGCCTTATGCAGATTCGCAGGCTCGCGACCAACTGGAAGCCACATTTTTGTCCCCAGAGCAGTGTGGAGCGGTGGCCACGCACTGTTCTGGAGAAGCGTGGACAGGACCAGGGAGCCCAAAAGTCCGGGGAGTAGCGTCACGGGGTGATTCCCTTGCCCCGTGCAGAAATGGCCTTAGTTAGTAAACATCTATTTAACTGTGACATACAGCAGCTAGAAGCATCAGTCACAAAATATAATAATTTCTTTAAAATTTAGTTATCTAATATTATTGACTATAAGAATGTTTTGTATAACTGTAAACAGAAAAAAGTGGAGAAGTTTCAGAGAATATGACTCACACACCTAAACTGACACACTTTGGCTGCTGTCCTGATTATCATTCTTACCTGGAGTCAAAATGCAATTAAATACAATGGGACTTGCTTTTGAGTAGACATTTATAGGATTGTGCTGTTAATTATATGACTTGGATACAGGATATCTGAAGGACCTTATTTCTCTTTTTGAGCTTGCTGAGCTCTAAGAGCTGGCATGTTGGGTGGCTATAAGGGAGAGGGTCTTCCCAGTGGCTGCTCCCAGAATTTGGAATTCACTCCCGAGGGAGGCTAAATGACTCCCTCCTTTGTCTCCTTCTGCCGCTAAATGAAAACTTTCCTATTCCAACATGCTTTGAGGAGTTGACTGAGGTGTTTGTTGTTTTTATAGCATGTCTTTTAATGAATTTTTAAATGCTTTTAATTCTATAAATTGTTTCATTGCTCTTTAAGACAACTTATAGTTACTGATGTTTTTATGTGTTTAAATTTGTTACAGTTTTAATATTCTGTTATCTGCCTTGAATCTCAATACTGGGGAAAAAGTAAGATACAAATGAACAATGGCAACAATCAAAACAGTGGAAAACAATGAATTGACAAATTGATTGAAACTTGTATTTTAAAATTATGCATTGTAATGATAACATCGGAATATTAACTGGAATATTTACAACATCAGTGTTTCCTCAGTTATCTGATATTGGGGACCAGCAGGGTTTTTTCCCCCCAGTGTGCCAGGGACCATATTTGTGTTTCTTTCCTAGAAACTTGCCAGAAACTGGCAGCCAATAGTTTGTGAAATTGCACCTGTCCATGGACCCCCACTTCGAATAGTACTTTGCACCATATTAGCAATACTTTTGATCCAAGGAGGTACATGGTTGTTTGTGTCATCTCCATTCCATCCACTGGTTGGTGTTGGCTACCATCTCAGTAGGGGAGGAAGTCTTCCATTGGTTTTACTCCAGACTTTAAGGGAGTTCTTCAAGGTGCTGTATATAATTCTGGGATAAAAAAACTGAACAGTATAGTGTTCAAACATATTTGTGTGTTAGGGTTCAGCCTACTGAATAGCTCATGTAAAGTTCAGACCAAACCCAGGAATGGTTCCTCTGCCTCACTGATATGATCACCAGCCACCATTGTCCTAGCCCCATTTTATTTTCCAAATATGAGCTAGGTTATGTTGCTAAGGTTGCCCACTTAGAGCTCAATGGCTAAATGCAGACATCCTAGAGCACCATGACTCCGTAGTTATGTCTAGATATAGGCCCTTTCCGCATGTGGAGGGGGAAATGGGGGGAAAATGTGCTAAAACAGAGCTTACCGGCAGCCAGGTAAGTCCGTCGCCATGCAGAGCAGACCAAGCTCACTGCTCCGCAGTCCTCCAGCATCCAAAATGGTGGCTTTGGCATCCAAAATGGCGGCTTCTGGCTGGCGGAGGCTCTCCACCAACCAGAGGAGCTCGCCAGCTGGAAGCCCGCCCCCAGCAGATCTGCAGGCATGCACTAGTGCGTGCCTGAAAATCTGCACCGGAGTACGGTGACAGAGCTGCACGGGGCTGCGTGCTCCATGCTTTTTAAAAACCTCTGAAAAGAGGTTTTTAAAAAACACACAGCACCACCAGTTCCGGTTGCTTCGGAGCGGATTGAGATGCGGAACTACAAAAAGTAGTCTGCTGCAATCCACTCCACGGTGCGGAAAGGGCCATAGAAAACCCATGAAATGGGGCTGCCATAAGTTGACAAGTGACTTGAAGGCCCACACAGCAGGAAAATCAGTGTCTACTGATGAATGTCAGCTGTTTCAGCAGCGTGGTCTCCAATGGATGGCCCAGTTTATTTCTTTGATCACCAGAACTTTATTTATAGTGCTCTTTACACCAAAGGGTGGAATATTGACATACACAATCAGGGAAAAAGACACTAAAACAGAACACTACAACAGTACAGAGAATGAAATCTGCAACACCACACCAGTCCTATCCATCTCAGCACCTTAAATACAACTGTAGGAAGAATAGCAGCTCTCACAAAATGTTGGAGTTTTTTTATGTTTGTTTTGGATGCCTCTGTATTGACGCCTTTGAAACTGTGGTAATCACCATGGCCTGCTGTCAGCCATTTTAAAAGAAGTACCTTAATACTTGTAAAACACATGTGAAAAACCACTATTACATCCTCTTCTTGTTGTTGTGGTCATGCTGCTGCTGCTAAATTATTCATTTATATTCCACTTTTTCACCAAAACTGGGAATTAAGGCACATAATTGCCTATTATGAGAGAGACTCTGTGGCCTTAAACCTCAAGTATCATTTACAAGAAAGTTTCTTAGCTATGTAGTCCTGCCTGTCTAGCCAGGTTCTTCGTCCGCTATTATAAACCCTTCAGTGTGTGTGCAATGTGTGTTGTACTGTTAACACATGTTGGGCAGCTATAGTAAAAAGTAATACAAGAAAGGGGCCATGGTGCTTTCAGACAGGTCCACAACCTGTGGCCCTCCTGATGTTTTCGATTTCAACTCTCATCCTTCCCAGCCAGGACACTTTATGGTCAGAAATGATGGAAGTGGTAGTGAAACAACATCTGGTGGACTATCCCCAACTCTACCTTGCAGAGTGTTTGGAGTGTTTTCACAGGCTGCAGTCCTGGACAGTTCACGCTTACCTGAGAGGAAGTCTCATTGAACTGCAGGGGCTCCCTTCTGAATAGGAAAGGACTTGACTATTAAATGGAATAATTTCTAGCACAACAAATAGTTAATAGTTGTTTGTCATACAGGTAGTAGTCCACCACTCAGGCTTCAACGCTGAAAAAGATAAATGAATAGCTTTTCCAAATCTGCACCCCTTCTACCTTCATGCATGTCCACACTTAGTCCAAAGATAATTATACAGGCTAAAGGGGAGTGTTTAATTACTATTGTAGACTGATCTGTTGTTAAAAATAATTAATAGCACATAGTAAGGAAATAGGAAAACCTGTACCTGAGATGATACAATAGCCTCCTCCATCTGTAGATGGCTGGGACTCTCTGGGAGATCTAGTCTGACACATTCAGAGGTCACCAAGCTGAGGAAAGTAACTACAGAGAATCAAGGTTGGCTGCCAGTAAAGTTGGGTGGTGCTGGACTAGATAGCTCATTGTTCTAATTTTTCCATATTTTTCTTTTGTTTTGTAAAAAAATCTTTTGACAGAATTTTTCATTCTCTGTTTTTGTGAACTAGTGACTGGTTTAAGCTAAGGACACTAAAAAAATATGCGCCCCTGAGGCTTAATGTAAATATGGCTCTTGGCAGGTGAGAGAAAACTTACCCATGTGGCCTTTAGGTTCACAGCTACTAAAATGCAGTATTTGAAAGTGTGGATTTTACTCCAGGTCATACACCTCTCACATATTCACAAAACATGGATAGCTGTGATGGCTCAAATGTCCATGTGGAGTCCCAGAGTGGTCAATTTTTTTCTTACCTGTCAGGAGTCACATGAATTATACAATGTCAATAAGTGTCATGAAATACCATTGTGAAAGGTAATAGAAATAGGTTTGTTTCCAGTCTCAGATTATCTGTACAAGATCCGATTCAAACAGGCAAAACTATTACTTGATAGTTCATCATGGGATGACATGCAGCTGAATTTTGAACCAGTGCAGAAAGTGTGATGTGGAATTTCTAAAGGTATCATTTTGATCTGCGATGGACCATTTGCACATGCAGACTGTCCCTTTATGCAGCAGTCATCAAATGGTGCCTGCATGTGTGTGGAATCCCAAATGACTCATGGTTGGTTTTGATTCTACACTCTTAGAATTAGTAGTTCTCACCCTTGTCCTCCAGATGTTTTGGACTTCAACTCCCAGAATCCCTAATCATTGACTATATTGGCTAGGACTTCTGGGAGTTGTCCAGAACATTGGCAAGACCAAAGGCTGAAAATCACTGTTCCAAATGCAGTGAACATAGGTCAAGGGTGTGAATGATGAGTAGATTCAAAGACTAGCCTTTAGAAATATCAATATAATCATTCATCCACTAATATGTTTGTTCAAAAGCATTTCTATGCCAACTTTCTTCTTCAGTTAGGAGTATCTGAGGTGGCTTATCTCAGTAACTTTTTTTTTTAAAAAAACCTTATAATTAATTTGGTACATTAACAGGCAAACAAACAGGTGACAGCAAAAAACCACAGCAGTAACAGGAATGCACCTTAAACATAGGAAGGTAAAGACTTTAAGAAAAGTTGTTCAAGAGTGAGGGGGTAGATTTAATTCCTCAGCAACAGAAAAATCTCAGTCATATGCTCATCTCAACCAAGTTTCAGTGATCCAAACATCTTGTTATTTGATTCTTTAATACCTTTGTCTATGTACAAACAGATGTCAAGAATGCTTCCTTTGCAATGAAGAGCAGGCAACAAGTTATCAATGAAGTCAACAAGCGAAGGACCCTGTTGCAAGATAACAGCTGGATAAAGAAGAGACCTGAGGAGGAAAAGTAAGGAAAGGATCCATTTAGCTTTGGGGCAAGTAGGTCATATACTGCATACTTTCATGGGATTATTATATCAGTCAATGCCATTAGTTTAGTTTAGTCTGTGTGTGTGTGTGTGTGTGTGTGTGTGTCTGTGTGTGTACATGCCCCCCAACTGTTCTGCTTTGGCAGAAACAGTTCCAATTAATCTTCTTCTGGCCCAGTTTTTCAGCTGCTACTAAAAAGTTCCAGTTTCTCTCTCTCTTCCTCCCATTTTCCCCCTTTGTCTTCATCTTCCTTCAGCTGCTGCAAACTGAGTCCAAAGTAGAAAAGTAGCTTGCACTGAGTTAACTCAGTAGCAGGGAGAGGAAAGGGGGAGCAAAACCTTGCCCTTCCCAGTTGGCTCAGGCAACAGAAAACTGCTGCAGCCTCTCCTAGCTTCTGTGTTCTTCCTTATTAATAGCTGATCAACTAATTCACTTTCCCCTATACCCTTGTTCTTCACAACAAAATACAGATTGTTTCAAAATGTTTTAAATATTATGAAGGTGTAAAAAAACCAACAACCCCCATTTCTGTTCTTGTCAGCAACATGAGACAGAAATACATCCAGTGAGTCAAAAAGAGGTTTCTGAGGTTTCTGAAATCACTGCTATTAAGAGGCTGGCTGGAGACTCAGACTCTCTGTACTGTTGTGGAAGACGGTCATCTTGAATCAGCGGGCTGCTCAGATCGATGCTACTTCTTCCGATGATGCTTCTGCAAATTTTACAAGAATTGAACACATTGAAACTTAATGATAATATAAACCTACCAGGATATACATCTGTATAAGACCTTAACCTATACATTTGTATATGACCTTTAAGCAAGTTCATTAGGATAAAAGCCATATTAATTTGCTTAAAACATTTTCCACATTTTCTGTACAATAGTATATTCCCATTTGATCTACCAGAAACAGTAAACCTCAGGCCCTTTCATGCTGCACATTTATAGTGCTATGATACCACTTTAACTGCCATGGCAGTTTGGAATCCTGGGCTTTGTAGTCTGGTGGGGCACTGGAGCTCTCTGGCTGAGAATTCTAATGCCCTTCCTTCAATTGCCAATTCATGGTCTCCATAGGCCAAAACCATGATAGTTAAAGTGGAATCATAGTGCTATAATTTTGTAGTGTGAAAGGGCCCCTGCTCTCTGAAACCATTAGAGAGTTTTTCATATACAAAGTATAATTTTTTAAAAAAGTTCAATTCATATAACATAGAGGTCCCTTTATGTTTGCTGGTATAAAAAGAGACTGATATCAAAGTGAAATGTATTACAAGCAATTAATGCTCCTCTTGAATCTGCAGTTCTGATTATGCATGGGCATTTCTCTTCCCATTTCCAAAGACACTCTTTGCAGTTGCTACTTGCTACCCTCATACAGCATAATAACCAGTGTTTTTAAGATGAAGGAAGTCACTTGAAAACGTGGTGGCCTTTCTTTTTCCTGATGGGTCTTGTGATATTGTCAAAGTTATATGGAGAATGATGCCAGAAGATTACTAGTTTCATTTTTATGTTCTTGTTCCACTGTACCTCCTCTTTTCCCCATTTTATTAACATCACATCACATATACATTTGTTGCAATTTATTATAATGCTTGGGTTCTGCATTGACGTTCTCTGATTCCAAGTTCTGAAGATCTTCCGCCCACTGTTTGTAAACTTCTAAAAGTTACTGAACGAGATGCTAAGGATCAAAGCATGTATGTCCACACATACAAAGGGAATGCTTGGGTGTGTGGTAGCAGTGTTCTCCACATGCATTAGTTGTACTGACATGACATTATGCTATTTTCAGCTTCCAGAAAGATTCCTGAGTGCAAATCTGGCCTTGAAATCCATCTTTCCCCTCCCCAATTGCTTGCCTAAAGCAACTGAAATTCACAGGGCTATACTGCCTCTGAATGAGGAGGTTTAATTATCATAAAGAATAGCTAATTTACCTAATAATGCGACACCTCTCCTTATATTGTTGGTATGGGCTCCAATGAGATTTAAATCCTTGACTCAAAGCAAGAAGCATGCCCCTAGACAAGATATTCTCTGTCTGGGTTCCCTGAAATGCTAGGGTTCTTCAAGCAGTTGCTAGAAGGTCAGTGAGAGATTGTGACTGAAAAATAAAGCTTAAGCTGTGGATATAATAATTTTTATGGAAGGGTTCCCTGAGACCTGAAAATTATTTCAGTGTGAAAAGGTTGAGAAAGTCTGCCCTAGACCAACGAGTTCTCATCAGATGAAGCACCAGTGGAACTGCCTTTCCTCCTTCTTTCAAGATGCTTGCCTGTGCTTGCTCCACTTGATGTAACCACCGGGTTTAAAGAGAAGAAGGATGGGAGGAAGCAGGCCACCAGGGTGTGTGGGCTTGTATGAAATCTTAACAAAGCTGTCCCAGGGGAAGGCACCACAGATCAAAAGGAAACATCAAAGACTTGCAGAAGAAGAGGCTTAAATTAAACACAGGTAGCTGAGGAGTTGGAATGTTTCACATTGCTTTAGAGGAAGTTTACCATGTGCAGCTTCTTGCGAGGCATGCAGACTTCTCAGGGATTCTCTCCAGATGGCATGGTACTTACAACAACAAATTAAAGAAAGTAAGATCTGGAATGCATCTGTTCAGTGTCCTTCATCCATGCAACCTCTGTTGCCTCCAGTCTGTGACACATGGTTGTTAGTTGAGCTTGGTAGGGGTTTCCAAGGGGACCCTGAGATATCTCAGAAACTTTCAGAAGTCCTTTCATTAAAAGATCAGTAAAGGCAACAACACATATTTGGAAGACAGCTCTGCCACAAGAAGCCATCTTCCCATCCCATGCAATGGATAATCATAAGAGAATATTGAGTCTAGGGCATTTTTCCTTGTTCACATCATGAAATGGTAAGGCCTGTAACATAATACCATCATGTCTGAACACACCCGCTAGCATATAAAAGTATTATATAATATGATGATATAAAATACTTTGTTAATTTCAGCACTCATGAAAACTATGGCAGAGTGGTGCTTAATCAATACAAATCACAGGAGGGCTTACACAGGTACAGTAGCATGTTAATCTATATACAGGCATACTTTACTTTAAGACACTTCGCTTTAGAGTGCTTCACTAATACAACGCTTTTCAGTCATGCTGTATAGAGCCGTCAATGCTCAGTCTGATTATAGCATCTTTATGTCTCAGTGTTGTATTCTGATAATTTTTAAAAATTATTTTTACTTTGCATCTTATTTTTAGGCCTAGTGCTATTGTGTACTTAATAAATAATTGTATAAATATGTTTTTAGGCTTTGATATGCACTACAAATAAAATTTTAAAAAAGGCTCTGGCCATTTCTGCACTACACTCTTATAGCACGATTATTCCATTTTCAACGACCTATGGAATCCTTGGGTTTGCAGTTTCAGGAGGGGCTGGCCAGCCCCTCCCAAAACTGCAAACCCCAGGATTCCATAGGATGTTGAAAGTGGAATAATCACACTATAAGAGTGTAGTGCAGAAGGCCTCTGACTTCCTTTAAGGCAATAATCATTTTACAGTTGTGGTCTGGAACCTAACATGTTATATGAGCAAAGTATGCTCTACAGATACCCTGGACTACTAAAAAAAAAATAGGAGGTCCTAGAGCAAATCAAGCCTGAACTCTCCGTCAAAGCCAAGATGATTAAATAGAGGCTTCATGCTTTAGCTGTATCATGAAACGACATGACTTGCTAGAAAAGCCAATGATTCTTGGCAAGGCGGAAGGCAGTAGGAAAAAGAGGAAGACCACATTACAGATGGATAGACTCAGTCAAGAAAGATACATCCCTTAATGTATGAGCCATGAACAGGACAGCTGAGGATAGAGTGACTTGGAAATCTCTCGTTCATAGGGTCACCATAAGTCAAAGTTGACTTGATGACAGTTGACAACGTCCAAGAATGCCTATATAACTATTTTCTGTTCCCCACTCCTCATAATATATCAAACTATGGTGAGATGTTCAGGCAAAAGTTACTTGCTATGGTTAATTCCTGAGGGCAGCTTGTTTTATTGGCTGAGTGCATTAGATGTTAAATTTAACTCTCATGTCAGTTTTTCTGCTTGATTTTAATGCAACATTGCAAATTGAGAGAGTTATGAAAGTCGGTATGCACAGTCATGACATAGTTCTACATTTCTAGTTTGAAGGGGAGCTTGATCCATCCACTGGTTTTTTAAGGAATCAGAAAAGATGAAACATTAATTTGTAGCATGTACCATCACATGTGATTTTGGCAGTTAAAATTAATTTTCAAGGGCATGAGGAAAATAGAAAGATTGTTATTCTCTCTTGAATATTTTGCTTGCTTGTTAAGTGGTAACAAAAGTTGTTCGTTGGAATACATGAGTGTTAAAGTGATTTTATTTTATCTTTGTATTCAGTGTTTACATTAATAATAATCTTAAGAGCAAGTTTTATTAGTTTTAAGACTGAAAACATGCATTGAGTAATAATCATTTTTTTATTTGACCCACATTGCAGAGGGTGAAATTAGAGAAGGCAACTGTGGAAAGGTGTTTAGTACATAGGATATTATTGTGCTCGCATATGAATTAGGACCATACTTAGGGAGTCAATTGTTAATCCCAACCAAAGCACATCCAATGAATGAATAGAAATTTGGTAAATTAATATATGTAAGTTCCATTGATTGAGTAGGTCTCTTCTTGTCGGGATTAGCAAGTAGACTTAAACCAATGAGATCCTGGTGGCACAGTGGTTAAATGCTAGTACTGCAACTACAAGGTTGTGAGTTCAATCCTGCCCGGCTCCATGGTTGACTCAGCCTTCCATCCTTCCGCAGGTCGGTAAAATGAGTACCCAGCCTGGTGGGGGCAATTAGCTAAAATACATTGTAAACCGCTTAGATAACACTCAGTTGATAAGCGGTATAGAAATAAGTGCTATTGCTATTGCTATTGCTATCTGATTTAGTCATGACTAGTTTACATCTCATTTATTTCAGTGGCTCTTCTGTTATTATGCCTAAATCACTTGCTAGACCATACAGGAGCAGATTCATTCAATCAGTGAAACTTGCCAAGTTCCCATTGATTTTGTGTATCTGCTTCTAGTTGGGGCTAGCAATTGGATTTAGGCCCAAGACACATAGCTCTCTTGATTTGCTGGCCATGTTTGAAGGCCATATTGTTAACTATTTCTGCTACCTACTCAGGGAAATATCATATTTATTAAATTTCCTCAACCTGTAACTGCAGCTGATGTACTGGAATATTTTGATTTATTTCTTAAAATTGAAAAATATCTATTGGAGAGCCAGGGCGGTGTAGTGGTTGGACTAGATTCTGGGTGACCACAGTTCAAATCCCTGCACAGACAAGGAAACTCTACTAGGTGACTATGGGGAAGTGACACTCTCTCAGCTTCAGAGGAAGTCCCTGGCAAATCTCCTCTGAATAAATCCTACTGAGAAACCCCTATGACTGAGTTGCTATAATTTGGAGTGGATTTGAAGCCGCATTACAAAACATTACTGTTACTGGGGACAAAATATTGTTATGTTATTTGATAAATGTTAATAAACAGGCAGATCTAATTTGAATGTCTGGGAGATTGAAAGTCTACAGTCACTAAATTCATTCACTGTAATTACTTTCCTACTGCAGAGACACAGATGAAAAGGAGGATCAGAAGGCTTTGCTTAGCCGTTATACTTCTGACACTACTTTAGACAGGTAAGAGGTTTTTTTTTTCATAAACTGCTTTATTGATTTGTATTATATAATGATGGGATGCAGCCAGGGTTTGTTTTGTTTTGTTTTTTGGTGGCTAAGAAACATAGCTTATTTGTTCATTAAGAATTTTATTACAATGTTTTGTGGAGACTTGATAAAATATGATGTGGGGAAGGTGTGGCCCTAGGACTGCAATTGGCTTCCCAAAATTGTTTTGTGACCCCTGACCTTTTCAGATTGCCCACACTGACCTTTTTTTGGTGTCCCCCAAAAGGGTGAATTGTACCTCCAAGAAGCCTTTAGGATTGACTGACCAAATTTAATAGATTGCAGATCCATATTAATGGTAGACTTCCAGCTGCTTCCATTTTTTGGCCTCTATGTCAGGGGCAGGAAATGGTCCCTGGACCTGCCAAGTGGCCCTCTCCTAGTGTCAACAATGTCCAATGAGTGCATCCTGCATTTGGACTTCCCCATTCAGCCATGAAACTCATGTGCAGCACAATCTTGTCCATTTCTACTCTAAAATAAGCACGTCTGCTTTTGGTGATTTACTCCTTTCCAAATGTGTACAGAATTGCCACATAAGTAGCTTGTAGGAATTGCCATCTCTGAATTAAATCTATCCCATAAAGCTGTTGTCAGGATGAAATAGAATAACCTTTCTCCTGAAAGTCATAACTAAATAAAACAAAATGCTCTGGGGGAGATGAATTGGCCCGGATCCCAATGCCTGTTCTAACAGACAAGGCATTCTCCACCTAGAGATACTTGAGAAACTTGATTAGTACACTTTTTGCACTAATAGGCCAGTCAGAATGTAGCAATTTGCCAAGTTTTGTACTTCTCTGAGGACTGCAACGTAGTTCTGAATGGTTGAAATGTTTCCAAGTGTGCATTTCAAAGCATGAAAGGAAATACACATTTAAATAAGCATTTTGAAGGGGGATTTAACAAACTGATCTGTGGATGAAGAAATTAGAATTTTGAGTAAAATCACTTGTTCTTATTCCTACCATACTCTTCCTTCTGTGGCTTTTCTGACACGCCCATATATTCTCTCCAGAAGGTTGGAAAACTGTTTGGAACTGTAGTGAATTACAGAAAGAAGTACAGCAGGAAAATGGGGTGGAAGGGAGATAAGTGAAAGAACGTACCCTCCAACTGTTGTGATTTGGCAGGTTAAGCCCAGTTAATCCTCCATCTTCCCACTTTTTAACCTGCATTTAAATGTCTCAGCTTCTCTCCCTTCTTCCCACTTTATCCTCAGTTTACTTCAATTGGTGCTAATTGAGTTGAAAATGCAAAAGTAGTTTGTACTCAATTAATTCAGCAAGGAGGAGAGGATAGGACAAAAACTTGTCCTTCCCAGTAGGTTCAAGCAAAAGCAAACTGCTGCAGCCTGTTCTAGCTTATGTGTTCTTTCCCATTAATAACTTTTGCTGTCTTGACCACACTCTGCAGCTGCTTTGCTATATGTGTCCTGGCTATTTGTGTTTTAATCTGTGAAATACTGAAGGGTCTGAAAGCAGGCCCTATCTTTGTGGGGATGACTACTTGAATTTTACTTAAGGGCTAGCAATGCACAGTAGTGGAGCTTGGAGTGTGGGAAGGGGGGCAGGTGGGGGAGGGGCTACAGCATAAGGGGCATGGCCTCTGTGCGTGGGGGCATGGCTGCAGTGTGGCGGGCATGGCTACGGGCTGGGACACCCCAAAAACATTGTTACCTGGGGCAAACCACCCTTCCACCCAGCCCCATCCCTACGCAACTGGCAATGCAACATTATGTACTACCACAGCAGGCTAGCTTATGAGGAGCCTGAAACTGAACAGGCCACATAGCACACATGGCTCCAATATCTCACTAACACTTCCTGCCTCCAGGAGCTGCTCCCTAAGACAGTTTCCTCATTCTACCTTACAGGAGGGCTAGGTAGTCTTCTACAACCACCAGAGGCTCCACAGCTCCTTGTTCTGCCACAGAACAACTGAGCCCTAGGTAACACAATTAACATTCATAAATTAACCTAGTTATTCAATCTGAAATCATCAGTGCTGACAAAGTAATTTCCACATACGCAATAACACCAACAAATTAGCTTCAATACTAGCTCTGTCACCTCAGTCCTTAGCGTGCTTATTTAGAAGTACCAGTTCCTAGTAATTATGCATGGCATTGCATTAGCTACCACAAACTCTTAATTCAGGAGTATGTAGCAGGAGTCTGACAACTGAACTTCATCAACAGAGGTCAGGAAAAGGTTTCTTGGCAATGACTGTAAGATCCATAATAGGCCGAGGAAAGGCATGTGTCTTTTTTCTTTCCCTTTAATGTAAATCTAATGGCTTAATGAAATCAATGATAAACACAGTTACCATGGCTTCTTAGGTTTGATGTAGTGGACATAAACCTCACAACTGTGTTCCACAAGGAATTATATTCAGTGGACATCTTCAAATCATATTCAAAAATAAGCATATGTATGGGCTGTGGAAAACATTATACTCCATATGGAGTGGTAAGGGATTGCTTTGATTGCAGAGGCACTCTGCTTTCTCATTAAAAGACTTGTCAAAAGTATTTGATGTTTTCCCACTGCCACATAAGACTCTTTTTAAAAACGAACACATAATAATCTTGGAATATTTAATAATTCATTGCTTTTGAAAAAAAAGTGATTAAACTAAGTCTTTCAGCAAGCTATTTCTGCCAAATAAATAAGCAAAGCATTATATTGAGTCAGCTACTATTTTAGTCGGTTCTCATTAGGATAGTAAAAATTGTAAAGTTGTATGCAGCTACTGAAAGCTTTCCCATCCCCACTTTGCCAGGAAATATTAGATGTTGCATTTTAATTTAGGCGTACTCTGTAAACAGAAGTATGTTTTAATTGTTAGTGAAAACTCATATCGGTATTTGTCTCTGTTTAGGATTTCTGACAGAAGTGATGCTGACAAAGCAAATAAGCTTCCCACCTTAGATAGCAGGTCAAGTAACAGGTATGTGTGAGCAAAGCTTCAGAGTTATCAGTTTAAGTACAAACTAGGTTTGGTAGGTATCAGCTGGGTATTTCCCATGTAATCAATGGCAGCTAATGGCTCTGATGTCAGTGGAGTGGCAAATCTACTTTTAGATTTTAGCCCAAACTTTTAAGGAGTCATCCAAGGAGAAGATAGTTCAGCACCTCAGCTATGCTTTGAACGTTAAGAGTAAAACCTTACTCTTTGGATTAATGGATTAATAGCCATTCTGACCTTGGGGCCACCAGCTTCCCCTGAATATGACCAATTCCTGCTTTCTGGGAATGAGTTTTTTTTTCTTCTTCTTCACATGGATAGACATACTTTTTGCTTTGCGCACTGATTCAGGATGATCAAGCAATACAATTTGTGTGTGTGTGTGTGTGTGTGTTTATTTGGTCAAATGGCCATGTGTTTGATTATTGGTCCCAATGCTACTTGAAGTAAGCTCATACTACTTATTGGGGTATTTTAAAGACACCATAGCCATAACTCAGGGATGTGACAGATACAGCTGCAGCTCCATGTGAGATAGTTTCACGTTGTTGATATGCATTTGATGGTGTGCTATTATCCTTCATTGAGGCTGTAGCAATGCCTTCTTGCTGGCCTGGATCACGCATTGAGCATGTTACAGGAACAGAGTCAAAAGATATTATTTGCAGGACAAAGTTATTGTCACTTCCAGATGACATTTCTTCACTTCCTGTAGAAATCTCAGGCCTTTTCCGCACTGGGCAGGGAATTGCCCCATGCCAGTACTCACCAGACCTGTGTGCTCCATGCGAGGGTCCAGGCTGGTCCGGAGTAGTCCGTGGCCACCGCTCCGCACTGCTCCGGGTACGAAAATGGCGGCTTCCAGTTGGTCAAGGCTCTCCACCAACCGGTGAAGCTCGCCAGCCTAAAGCCTGCCCCCGGCAGATCTGCAGGCTTGCACTGGTGCGAGCCTGAAAATCTGCACCGGAGCGTGGCCACGGAGTGGTGCACTCCATGTTTTTGAAAGACCTGTTTTAAGCGGTCTTTCAAAAACATGATGAACGACCACTTTGGGTTGTTCCAGTGTGGGCTGAGGTCCAGAACTACACAAAGTAGTCCGGACCCAGTCCGCTCCCAGGTGTAGACGTTCTCTCTGGAGGACGCTCTGCACCGTTTTAAAAAGTCAGTGCGGAAGAGGCCTCTGTTTGCTGTCCTGTTGCTGCCACTTTTAATTTTGCATCTGCAGGCATTCTGCTTTGATCTTTTGCTCAGCTTCACATCTCATAACTTCTTCTGGTAACCCAGCACTAGGGAAAACCTGACCAAAGTTAAGTACTTTTAAGGGCCAAACTAGATGCCACATACAGTTGTGTATTATACAATCCTGACTCTTACCCCACTCCAAAGTCAACTTTGAGAGGCTGCAGACTTACAAGGAAAGCTATCAGGAGAGGATGGGCTTCATAATCTTTTCCTCTTCACCTACATTGGGCAAAATTTCTCTGCAGCAGCACTCCCCCTTTATCCTATGAGTGAGGAGAATATATGATTTTTTTTCTGTATGATCTTGCATCCTTTTAGGGTTCTGATTCCTGGGCGGAAAAGAGTTAAGTTATATACAACAATATGTACTATCCTGCATCTAGTTTGGCATTCACCTGTTCTATGCAATAGTCCAGTTAAATATCTGCCCAGATATTTAAAACTACTTGGTCATAGAGAACAGAGCAATGTGTACAGTTTAAACTTAACATTTTATCACTTTTACTGTTCGGTTCTTCCTTGGCTCTTTTCACATGGCCTTTTTGCAGGGTCCTTCAAGCGTTGCACGAATGTGAGGAGCGGTCCACATGATGCACTCACAATTGCGAAACACTCCAGGGTCTGGCAGGCGCTGCTCGCACACTTTTTCATTTTCGGCTTTGAGCCAAAAATGGTGCACGATTGCGCATTGCTGCAGTGCCCCGCGCACACTTGCCATGCAGGTGGAGCTCTGGAGCTGCAGCACTTGCGCTTCCTGCCCCAGCGCAGCCTGGGAAACTCCCAGGCTGCACTACGGAAGGAAGAGGCGGGGCTCTCACATGAGCTGGCAGCAGCTGCAGTGCTGAAGGAACCAGGACGCGAGAGCCTCTCGCTGGAGGCTGCTCACACGATCCCCTCACCCCAGCTCTGTGAAAAGGTGCGTTGCAGAAAGGGCCTTTGTGGCCCCTGCCTCACACAAATCAAGCAATACAAGTTGTTGAATGAATCTTCCTACGATATCAAATACTATGTCTACATGTTGAAAACAAGAAGCAAATCCATTTAAAAACTAAGAACAAAGTACAAAACATTAGAAATTATATATACAGTACATTTTAGCAGAATAAAAATTTTATACCCATTAACACCGCACTTAATTTAATGTCTCGTTCTTTCTCACAGTTTTGCCATTTCTTTTTTCCTTCAAACTGACTGTTTTAACAGCAAAGAGGGGAACCCTCTATGTCACAAATGGATTAAATCCCTGTAACAGAAAATTCAGTTTGTCCTCCATCTCCAATTTGTCATGTGGCTAATAGATGCATGATCCAACCTGATGTCAGCACATAGGAAAATTTGTACAGGGTGCAACTTTTTCTTCACAATGTTGACTGTGCATAGCAGGGCACGATGGCATGATATATAATCACTAGGACTGGAAGAGCCATGATGCATTTTCTGTCCCAGTCTAGCCCTACTGCATGAATGCAAGTTTCTTCACTCATTTTAATCTGTGCAAGGACAACCAGCTCATTTATGGGATATCTATAAGCCTCCTTTATTTGGTAATGGCTTGGCATGATGTGATGTATGTGTTCTGAGTGGAGAGTGGCAGAGGAAAACAGAGGTCCTTTCACACTACACATTGACAGAGCTGTGATTCCACTTTAACTGCCATGGTTCTGTCTCATGGAATCCTGGCACTGACATTTAGAATTCTCACTCCTCACCAAATTACAAATCCCAGAATTCCATAAGTTGCTGCCATGGCAGTTAAAGTAGGATCACAGCTCTATAATTGTGTAGTGTGAAAAGGCCCCAGAGCTTGATGATTCCTATATTCTCTTTGCGTGAGTAGCTATACTTACATAGAGATGAGCCATGCATGCCTTTTGCCACCCTACCCACGAAATAACGAGACCACTGACAGAGCTTGGGTTGAACTAGGGCAATTTATTAATATGCCTAATTAACATGGGGTGAAATTCAACTTGAACTTGAACTTGACCATAACTTTGAACTTGACCTTGCATTTCTGAACCTGAGGGGAAGAAAAGGGGGGATCCCCGGCATCATCGGACTAGGGTCAAGAGGCAGCTCCCTACCATCTCCCCTAGCCCGTTGAACGAGATACCGGGCCCCAAAGCCAACCGCTGAAGGTGCATGATGGCCTTTGGCCAGCCCATGTCTGGAAGGCGAGCCCCAAGGCCCACCCCCCGCTGCGCAGCAAGTGGGGTGATCCTAGGGCCCTCCCCAAGGATAGGATTTATCCTCCACCCCAAAAAGGGGGTGCCATAGGTACACGCCGAACCTTAAGACCCCCCCTTGCCGGCCACGGACAGGGACAAGCGTCCGCTTAGTCCCTGTCCCCCCATCCCCTCAGGATCAAATCCAACCCCTTCTGCAAATCCTGTAGGAAAATCAGATTGCCCTCTGGTGACAAGTGTACGCCATCATGCCAATAAAGTTCCGGTTTACTAAAAACAATATCAGTGTGAGGAATGTAGTGACCCAAGCCCTGTCGTAATGCACAACGAATCTCCCTATTTGCCAGTTGGCGTGCGCGTTCTATGCGCCGTGGATCAGCACCCCCTCCCCAGGTCCGTCTTTGTACCAATGCAGACCACACAATCGTGGTGTGAGGCCAGGTGCCTTGGATAAACCGCATATCATGAATGGCCTGTATCACCAAGGCCTTCCCTTTCAGCAGTCCGAGGTCGTTCCCGCCCAGGTGAGGAGGTTCACTGCACTCCTTGAACAGCAAGGGCAGCAAGCCATGCCATTGTAAGCCTCTTTTCCCAAGCCAACGAATGGATGCCCGATCTCCCAATCCCAAGTTCGGGCCCATATGCCCAGTGCGAGCCTGCCGCTCGGCCCAATAGATGAAACTGTGGCCACAGATCAACACTCTCTTCCGCCCTTCTGCAGCAGGTCGATCTGGAAACAAACCAAAAGGTTAAGGCAGATCAATAGGCCTGACATAGCGCCGAAAGGCCGAGGACTTCCACCTACCAATCCTCTTGATGTCCTCTGACTTCATGCCAATCCACGCTGCAGTGGAGGCCGCCCCTATGCGAAATGAATGCGTGCCAAAATTGACTCCCTGCAAGCCAAGCTGCAGCAAGGCTTTCTTAGTGATGGTCCAGAATTGATACTTGGTGAGAGGAGAAGTGTCAGCATGACAAAAAAGGGGGCCTGCCTGTGTTCCCCTATTAGCCATGTATGCTCTAAGTGCTCTCACTGGGCAAAGGGTTTTATCAGCACATTCCTGCAAAGTCACCACAGCACCCTTCCTGGCCTGATCCGTCTTAGAACCCCTTATGGCCAGACAGAAGTGATGCTCACCCCAGGACAGGTCCCGGAGTTCAAGAGCACTGCCCGACCTATCTTTCTTGCTCTGAACTACCAATTCGCTCACCCTTAATGCCCCAAAGAATGCAATGAGAGCCACTGCGTGAAACAAGAGAGCCTCGTATGGTGATGAACAAACCCCCTTCCACACCTCGCCCAGACCCCGCAAAATACTCGGCGAGAGTGGTTGCCTGCCATCCCGGGCCTTTCCCTGTTGCCTGACACATCCCTCGATAAACTTACGTATCCTGAAATCGCCCGTGGGGTCCACCAAGCCTCTTGTTTTGGACCAAAAGGCCAAGGCCGCCATTTTGGACCTGATGTAGTGAGGAGAGAGGCCCACCTGCCTGAGGGCTACGCAAAACTGCAGGACATGGTCCACCGGGAGTGGCCAAGCCTCGCGCAACCCCTTGGACTTACGGAAGCTGTTGAATTCCTCGGCCGCTCTACTGTAACTCCTCATGGTACTGGGTGCAATAGACATACCTATCATCTTCGTTACCTCACCCCGCCAAGATTCCACAGACCCTCGGGCATCGGTTCTGGGAGGGGCGCAGCATCTGGAACCAGTTCCCTGAAGCGATCCATCTGCATGCGGGAAAGAGAGTCAGCCACGGAATTGTCAACTCCTGCCACATGAACAGCCTTGAAGAGAATGTTGAAGCGTAAGCATTGAAGCGTGAATGCCCGCACCAGTCTCATGACCCGCTGTGACTTGGAAGAGAGCTTATTGATGACCCTAACCGTGGCCTGATTATCACACCAAAAGTGTACTGCCCCATTGGCCAACTCCCCCGGCCAAATGTGCACCGCAACCACTATTGGGAAGAATTCCAGGAATGTGAGATCAGATGTGAGGCCCGCTTCCACCCAACTCTGGGGCCACCTCTGTGCACACCACTTGCCTCGGAAGAAGACGCCAAAGCCGATGGAACCGGCCGCATCAGAAGATATTTGCAATGCGTCCCTGACCAGGATTTCCTCCCGCCAAAAGGAAACCCCATTGAAATCAGCCAAAAATTCCTGCCACACTGCCAGATCTAATCTCATCTCCCTGGTGATCCTAATCCGATGGTGAGGCTTGTTGACACCCTTAGTGGCGTCACAAAGTCGCCTCAGGAAAGCCCTGCCGGGCGCTATCACCCTGCAGGCAAAATTAAGATGCCCCAAGATCTCCTGAAATTCCCTGAGTGTTGCCTTGCGCCTGTCCCAAAAGGATGCCACCCGTGACCGCAGGTCCTGAACTTTGACCGGCAGCAGTTTACTGGTCTGGTTGACTGTATCCAGCTCAATTCCCAAAAATGTGAGCTTGTGTGTGGGGCCTTCTGTTTTCTCATGTGCCAAAGGCACCCCTAACTCCTCCATCAAGGATGTGAATTCTGACAAGAGAAACGTGCATTGCCCAGAACCTCCGCGTCCCACCAAGAGAAAATTGTCCAGGTAATGTACTACGCCCCTCAGGCCCGATTTTCTCTTGGTGGCCCATTCCAAAAAGGTGCTGAACGCCTCGAAGGCAGAGCATGACACTGAACATCCCATCGGGAGAGATCGGTCAAGATAGAACTTTCCTTCAAAAGCGAAACCCAACAGCTCGAAGTCATCTGGGTGAACAGGCAACAGGCGGAAGGCTGACTTGATATCTGCTTTGGCGAGCTCAGCTCCAACCCCGTGTTTACGGACAACCTGAACCGCTGCGTCAAAGGACGTGTACCTCACAGAGCAAAGCTCAGCCGGGATAGCATCATTAACAGAATCCCCTTTCGGGTATGACAAATGGTGGATCAACCTAAACTCACCCGGTGTTTTTTTAGGAACTACTCCTAAGGGGGAAATTCTAACCGCTGGTGTGGGGGGCTGATCAAAGGGGCCTAGCACTCTGCCCTCCGCCACCTCCTTGCCTATCTTTTGTCTAACTATGTGCTCATTACCTATAACGGACCTAAGATTGCTAGCCATGTAAAACCTACGGGGTCCCATACTCGGGATTCTAAAACCTACCGTAAATCCATCACCTAAGTACTGCG
Organism: Ctenosaura bakeri; assembly: GCA_948474755.1. Classification (NCBI taxonomy): domain Eukaryota; kingdom Metazoa; phylum Chordata; class Lepidosauria; order Squamata; family Iguanidae; genus Ctenosaura; species Ctenosaura bakeri. The sequence goes on along the minus strand of CAOLHI010001648.1, from coordinate 84,890 downwards.
CGGCTGCCCGGTCCGGATAGTAGCGAAGCCAGGCCAATAGCTATATTCTCTTTGCGTGAGTAGCTATACTTACATAGAGATGAGCCATGCATGCCTTTACTAATGTTTGTGAAAAATATAGTTGGCAATAAAGGCATAACTCGCTTGAATCAAGCATAATTTCATCTCCATGTACCCTTCCAAGTAGGATTGCCAAGTGAAATAAGGAGCAGGGATCCTGTACCTTTCATGGTTGTGGAGAAGAGGAAATTTCAGTATGTGTTTCTTGTCACACAAGGAGCGCTGGCTGAAATTCCCTCTTCTACACAAACATGAAAGTGGCAAGACCCCTGTCCCTTTTCTCACCAGCTGATCTTACTTCACTGCCTATGCAAAATTCCCCAAATCTTCAATTATTTTAGATTGGTCTTCTTGTTGCTAGAAATATTTCTATTCATTTGTTATCTGCACAAATCCCAAGGCAATTTCTGACAGCAGTATCAAGCATGAAAACATTCCAATAGAAACACAATAATGCAATGTGTATGAATGTTCCAAACAGGTCATAGCTGCTGAGAAGCCAAAATAAAGAGAAACATTTTCAGCCAACTTCTAAAAGATGCCAGCACTGAAGCTTGGGAATTTCTGGGAATTGTGGTCCAAAGATGTATGTAATGTAATTTTCCCAAGCTCTGCTGAAGGCAGAAGCACGTGTTAGAATTCAGAGTGCTCCAGACAGCATGGCGAAAGCAGACACTAGGAGTAGGATGCAAAAACTGAGCATCCTGGGGTAGGTGAATCCCATGTGGTTCATACTTCAAGAAGCTCTGTCTGGAATCTGGCTGTCAACCTGTATTTCCTCACTAAAAGGAAACATGGCAGCATGTAATTGAGAAGCATACAAATAAGAGCCAATATGCTTTAGGGGTTTAAATGCTAGAGTAGGACCCTGGGAGACCAGGGTTCAAATCCCTGCTCCACCATGGAAACCCACTTGATGAATCAGGGGCAGTCACACTTTCTCAGCCTTAGAGGAAGGCAGTGGCAAACCTCATCATAAGCTGAAGTTGATTTGAAGGCACATGACAATGACAAAGCATATAAATCTTGTTAAATAATAATAGATGAAATCAGAGTGATGCACATTTTAATGAAATATGAAATCTAATCCTTAAAATTGTTGAACAATTTAAATTATTTTAATAGCATAACAATAGCAACAACAGCAATGGTAGTATTGGCTTTTCCCCACAAAACAACCTTGTCTTAGGATCTTGCTTCTCCATTTCATATTCTTCCTCCTGAGGCAGTTTTGGCACGTCAAGAAAAATGCTGAGGTCATTCATTTTTGGTTTGGTATTAGTAAAAATTGAAATAAAATTAGGATTCTTCAATAGGAACTATCAGAAAAGCTCACCTACGACCACTATTGTTTTGTATCTCTCATTCCCTTTGAACTTTATGTCTTCAACTGAGACATGTCATTAATTCCTGAAAAGGAAGGGATAATCAGATGTTACTTCCCATATTTTAATACCTGTTTATCTCCCCATGGCCTTAAAGTATACCTGAGAATACTAAATTGCACCTTTTTTTCCCCCAGTAAGGAGTCTGATGTATCTGTTAGCACTGGCAGTTCTACATCACCTGTGAAGAAGAAAAGGTATCTAAGCTGTTTTAAAAACATGTTTACTGTTGGGGAATAAAGAAAGAACCATTGAAGCACCTTTAAGGCTGAATTATTTATTTTAACATAAGTTTTCATGGATTAAAATCTGTTATTGTTGTTCTGTACACTTAAGTTCTTTCTGACTTATGGTGACCCTAAGGCAAACCTATCACGGGATTTGTGGGATTGAGTGTGTGATGTGCACCAGGTCATCCAGTGGGTTTCAATGGCCAAGCCTTGAACTGAAGCTTTGGCCATTTCTGCACTAGACTGTTATAGTGCTATTATTCTACTTTCAACATCCTATGGAATCCTGAGGTTTGCAGTTTAGGAAGGGGCCTCGAGAATTCTCTGCCAGAGACCTCTTTGGCCTTAGTAAACTACAAAGCCCAGGATTCCATAGGATGTTGAAAGTGGAATAATACAACAGTGTAGTGTGGAAATGGCCCTTGTCTCCAGGGAACTGAAGCCTTATCTCCAGGGTCGTAGTCTAACACTCAAACCACTATACCATGCTGGTTCTCCTCATAACCATACTTCATTATATTTTACCTTAATTTATATAATAAATGAAACACCATTATTTTACACAAGTCCAGAATAGTGTGTGTTGCTCTGGGACTAAGAGTGCCATCCTATTGTTATTTTTCATCTGTAGAGGGCTTGGCATCTCATTTTCTTTGTTCTTAAAAGTAGCTTTCCAAGCTCTGCTTTTAGTTCTCTGGAGGGTGAAACATGTAACAGCTCAAGAGTTACATTTATAATGCCAGAGCAACCAAGTAGAAGTAATCTTAAAAAACAATCCCTCTGCTCTTATAAAATATAGGTTGGTAAAATAGAGTTTGGTAAACATTTTCAAGGATCATTGAAAGTATAGTGGCACATAAGGAGATCCTAGTAAAGCTAAGGACATTGATGATTTGGGTAAAGAGCACAATTTCTTGTTTCTCCCAAACATAGTGTTGTTATTTCTTTATTTGTTATATTTTACATATTAAAAGGACAATTGCCTTTTCAGCAGTTGGGCATTTTTACCCGAGGTAGGCATAGTCACTAGGCATTTCAGGAAAGAGTAGGACAGAGGAAATTCTGTCATTCCTACCATCTGGGTCAAAACAAAGTGTATAGTGGTTAAGAGTGTTGGATTAGGACTTAGGATAGCAATTCAAATACTCATTTGACTACCAAGCTCAGTGAGTAACATCAGCCTAGTCATTATCTCTAAACATACTGGTCTTTTAGAGTTGTTTTGGCAAATGGGGAGAAACTTCCTGACAGAAAGGTGGGCTATAAATTTTCCATATAATGTAAAGACCAGACAGTAATGTGATGTACAATGTAGAAAATGTATATGAATAAATGAAGCTTATTCCTACAAAGTCCCAGGCCTACAACCTGAAATTCTTTAACAGGAGATGTCGAGGATTAAACTTGGGAAATTATGCATGCTAATGATGGAAGAGGCATTGTGATTGTAGGAAATTTTGCCTATGTGAGCATGTGATAGCCATGGGGCTTCCTTCTTTTTCATAGGAAGTAGCAATCTGATAGAAAATGCTAGAGTCACCAAGCAGGAATTTATTCTCAGAATTGCTCAGTTGGAAGTCAAAAACTCAGAACAGTATGGTGACAGACTTTTCATTTTGTATTAATGAAAATCATAATGTGGTTCTTGCACCAGTTAAGTGCATCTGAATCTTCACTAATTTTAAATGGAGGCCTAAACAATGGGACTTTAATCACCCCATAGGAAAAGCAACATAAATTCTTAGATTCTTGTTATTCAAATGCAAAAGCGGTTGTAGCTGGCTGTGGTGACTCTGCTTTAGGATTCAGTCTGAACTTTAAAGGAGAGTGCTGGATCCTCTCCTCAAAAGAGATCCAGCAGCTCATATAGCTTCTTTAAAGTTCAGATTAAAACCCAGAGCAGATGCCTTCTTTGGCATGGAAGCCACCAGACACCTCTGCAGAAAATAGTCTGTGAAATAAGCTATATTTTAACTCAGTGATCCATTAACATTGCACAGGCAGTCATGGATGCCTCCTCCTGTCTCAAATCAGAAAAACACAGATGATGTGGAACAAAAAAGGTATGCACTAGAATGTTATGAAAGTTTATGTTCAATTCTCATAACCTAGGGAATGCTTTAAGAGTTATGTGTGCTGAATCAATAGGTGGACAACATTTGTGCAGATGCTGCATGTTGTATATTCATAAGGTAGATGTGGAATCCTTACCTCGTCAAGAAATATAAAATTAGTCTAATTTTAGATCCAAAGTTGAAAAAATGGGGAAGTATTCTAAGTATGTAAACACAGATGGAGCCCCTGAATGGACTAAACAATGCAGAGAAAAATGTAAAATTAAATAATTTACACTCTATGCAATCCTGTGAAATTTTAAGCCCATTATGATGTGCCTAGGAATAGCCCATATTAGCAGAGACTTTGCACCAGTCTTTTTCAGAACTGGCTTTGGGAGTACAGCTTGTGTTGAACTTGCCTTGCTAATTATTTCAGGATCAGAGAAATACTGTTACCACTGAGAATGTCCTATGTGTGGACAGTGACCTTCTGAGCTAGAAAGTGTTGACTGACAAAGGAAGCTCTCCCATTGAGAAGGTTGCCCTGCACATACAGAGGACAGTGAAAATGAAGTGTAAAGTAAATCCCATTTCCTTTACCCACTTTTAGAGCACCTGAGCAGGGCTAGAAAATGCTGCCGCTTCTCCAGATAATTATCTTAGGCTGCCCAGTTGCGATTCTCATACTTGACTGTGAAGGGAAGGTCAAAAACAGGTTTCAGGAGATTGTCACAGTCTGTTTCCAAACTGCAGCCCTTTTCTGACTGGGCTGCTCAAAGGAATACTGACTACTTTTTACAGATTTTTTTGAAACTAACAGAGGCTGGCATCCTGTTAATGACATCTCAGTCTAAAACTGGCACATGTCTTTTTTTGGACATTGTAGAGGTAGGAATTCAACATGTCCTTCCTACAATGTGTGCCAGGCCCCTCCAAACTCACCTCTCTTCTGTAGTGGGTCACCATCATAGTCATTTAGTTGCTGGTAGAGAGCAAGAGGAGTGTATAGCTATGTCTGTTTAACTTGCACAACTAAAGAGGCATCTTCCAGGACTCCCTAGGGAGCCTCCAGAGATCCTGGAGGATGCCTATAGGGACTGAACCAAACACTCCTCTGCTGTACCTTATTTGACACTCTCCACTAAATGGCTATGCCACAAAGGTTTCCACAAGAAATCACAAAATGGCAATGTCACAAAGCCACTGCTAGAGGTAGATAAGTTCTGTGTGAGATGAGAGAAAGAGAGAGAGGGCAGGGGCAACATTACATAGTTCTTCCTGGGTGGAACTTTACACTGTATCTTACAATGTAGGATCTCAAATGCAGAATAAGCTGTGATTAAGCTGTGAACCAGGGAGTTCAACATATATTGTTTCAGTTAAACTACAGTCTCTTAGCACTAGCTCCTCCCTTCTGCAATATGGGAATAAGAAAATTAACAACTTACATTGGGGGTTGGGGGTGGGAATTTGTGTGCCCTTCCAGATATTACTAGATCACAACTCCTAGCATTCCTAACCATTGGCTTTGCTGGGGCTTGCAGTCCAAAAAATCAGGTGGAGGGCTGCATGTTTCACACCCCTGTTCAAAGGGTTACTGAAATAATAAATCTCAAGTCTTTTGAATATTATGAAGCACACACAGATCATAACCCTTTATACTTTTTCTGAAATATTTTATATGCTCATGCAAATTAATTCATTGTTTGTTTCTCTTCATACAGGCATTCTTGGTCCCAGTCAAATACTGCTGCAGGAATAACCATCAATAATAAACCGTAAGGAAGAACACAAAGCTGGTTTTTAAGACACTTTCCCAGAATAATATTAATGTCTATTTCACGTGTCACGTTTTCATGAGTATGGCAATTTTATTATTCAGCCTACACCTAAAAATATGAAACCCGAGTATAACAAATGTAAGTCTGTGCATCATACAGCCACACTTGTTTGGAAGATCGAATAGCTGCTTTTCTTCATCAAGTCTACCCTCAGTTTCAAACTTGACTTTACTGCCATGCCATATATGAAACAGCCCATATGTTCTCTGTAAATGGCTTCGGACACACAGCAATGTTTGAAAATACAGAATGTGTCAGTGAGTCAGAAGGAGACATCATGAAACTACATGCTTGGTGGTTTCAGGAACGCTTTGTTCCCAGCTCTGACTGTGCTGGTCTTTGGATCTTTTTTATCCCATCTCCTTCTTGTTAACATTTAAAAAGATTTCCAACTTGCATTCCCTCCCAAGCTCCTTTATCTCTAATTGTCACAGATGATGGGAATTATAATCCAGCAGCATCTGGTGGATCACAGCTTCACCAGCCTCCAGTGCTGGCTAGTGACTTCCTTGTCAATGAGGCAATGAATCCAGGTTTTAGTATAAACTATAAAGGACCTGTCCAGGGTGTTGAACCTGATTTGTAAATAGAGCTCGGCAATTTGAAAAAATTCTTCAAAATTCAGACTAAAGAATCACAAGCCAACTCACACAGGAGGCATTAGCTGCCACTGACAACCCCAGGTTTAACACCCCTATGCTTTCTAGGTCTCTTAAAAATAGCCCTGAACTCCTCAACCAGGGAAAAGCAAGAAAAGCAACAGCTATTCTATGATACTCCAAAATATCCTTTTAATTCATTTGATTATAGCTATATTGTAGATATGCTTCTCCCCTCCTCCTCCACGCATGTTCGTAAAGTGTGAAAAGTGCATGAAGCTTGGATGATGTTCTTTCTATTTTTATTCTGAGTTAATTTTGCTTGCATTAATTTATGGATGATCATCAGTGGCAGACCACAAGGGTTTGATTAAAGTGTACTCAGTTATTTTCCAAGGGATAGCAGAAGCATTCTTCAGTTTCTATGCACGATGGATATGTGGTTACCAGGTTACTCCTCTGGACCACATCTTGGAAAAGTTACTTTTTGAACTACAACTTCCAAAATTCACAGCCAATATAATGACTGGTCATGCTGTCTAGGGGCTTCATAGAAATGTCCAGAAAAGTAACTTCTCTAAGCCTTGCCCAGCACTGGAAAATCGTTTTCTAGGCATCCAGCTTCTGTACAGTGGTGTAAGATGGGGGGGCGATGGGTGTGATGTGCCCCCAGTGGCAATTTTTTGGGGGCACAGCTGCTCCTTGCCTGCCCTCCCCACTCACCGTAGCCCCACACCCCTGTGTGACATAGCTATGCCCCCATGGGATGTAGCCATGCCCCTGCATGACGTAGCCCCATCCGCTGCATGATGTAATCCCACCCCTGCCCCTCCACCTGCCCCCACCTCACCCTTCCTCTGCGCACATTAAGCTACGCTACTGCTTCTGTTTTATATCTGTTAATTAAGGATGTAAATCATTGCTATTTTCCCGTCAAATGAAGCAATGAGTAATTTTAACAATTTTCTTCCCACTGTGAAAAAGTCCTTGAAACTTGCAATTTTCAAAGACTATATATTTTTGGATGTGTATATGTGTGTGCGTGCGTGCAGAAAACTGCATTTTTCTGTACAGGAATCATATTTGCAATGCAGAAAACACAGATTTCTGCACAAAGAAAGGAGTTTCTTTGCAAAAATGTTCCAAACTGTGAAGATTATTAATCTATGTTTATTCCTTTTGAACACCCTTTTTTTGACTGTTGAGGGAATATTTTGAAATATTCTTTGTAGCCTTTCTATTGCTTAACTAGGCACTAATCCCTTGTTGCTTAATTGGCCTTTGTTGCCTTTGTTGTTTCATTTGGCACCAGAATTACTCCACATTGTGATTATCTAGGCCTGATATAGGGCATTTGGATGGGCCTTAATACCTTAAAGGCATCAGATCCTGTCTGATCTTGGAGGCTAAGCAGGTTCAGCCCTGGTTAGTACTTTGGTTGGGAGACCACCAGTGAATAGCAGGTACTGTAGGCTATATTTCAGAGGAAAGAACTGGCAAAGCCACTTCTGAGTATTCCTTGCCAAAGAAAACCCTATGAAACTTCATGGAGTTGCTCTAAGTTGACAGGCAACCTGAGGCACACAAACACACACAATTGACTTCATAATCTAATTGGAATCCATTAATCATAATTTGTAATACTTTTCTTTCTCTCTACAGAGTTCCCACGGCTTCAAACAAAGCAGGTGGACCAAAGATGTATGTATTCTCTTTCATTTCAAAATATTTCAGTTGATTCTTGGAAACAGAGCACAGGTCAACATATGTTATTCATACAGTTCATTTCATAGAAATTTATCATAGGAAAAATAATATAATTGAATGGAAGCCTTCAAGGAATGACTATAATGTTCAAGAAGAATGCACAACCTTTCAAATTTTATTGGTCTGCAACTCCCACTATCCCTTACCATTGGTTATATGGCTAGGACTGATGGTGATCGTAGTCCAGTGACATCTGGAGGCCCACATGTTGCTCACCACTGTGCTGGAAAAGGCAGGTTTGCTTTCTGCTTGATTCTGACTGCAGTCCTGCATCCCCTTTCATGAGAGTAACCTCTGTGGAATTCACTATGACTCACTTCTGAGTTGACATGGAAAGGCCTGTAAAAATTGGTTCATTATTAGCTCTATTTTGCTAATATGTGCTTGTGGCAGGGACCTTGGAACTGTTTTAAGGTAGGAATGGTGGGCTTTCACATTGGCAGGCATTTTGTGTACATGCAGGTACTTGCAAGGGAAAGGAAAGTTCCTTTCCCCATTCATTATCATTCAAACGTTCTTAAATGTGAACATTCTTATAAGTACAATGTAGACTCAGAAGTATCCTCCCTGTGTTCAGTGTACTTCACTCTGATATGCCTGGAACAGGTTGCAGGCAGCTAGTATTATTCCTGGGAGGGCTCTTTCTTCATTTCTTCATTTTTTCTTATCATTTAGTGTACTTCTGACAGATTATTCCTGAGCAGGCTCAACCATGTAAGAGTCTTAGTGGTCAAATTATGCCAGATTATTTTGGAGAGAGGGACTCAGCCCTCCCAGCCTAGTCCTTGGAGAGGGCTTAACCCCTCCACATACCTCTTTTCTGGAGTCAATAACTTATGGAGAGTACTCACTAAGCTTATGCAGAGCATACACTGAGCCTGAACCACACTAACATTTTAATTTTGGAATGCTAGACAAGGTGATTGACAGTCATAGATGCTCATAAAGACAGAAGATATACAGAATATCTTGCCAGTGGGTTTCCATGGCTGAGAAAGGATTCATATCCCTGGGATTCAAACTAGAGTTGTAGTCCAGCACTCAAACCACTACATCATGTTAGATCTCTTACATCATGCTGACTTTCTATCAAAGTGTAGCTAATGTAAAAGGCAATGATGAAATGATAAATAAATCATAAAGCTAATTGTATTAAATAATCAGTGTATAGTAGATGGCAAATGATATGTACGAAAAAGTGTATGAAATATTAAACCCAACTTGGTCTAGCACCTACTCCAATCTATTCATTTCTTGTAACACTCCAAAACTTTGGCATATCCTGATTGGGTGTTGCATCATTTCAGCTAAAACTATGTAACCAGTACATAAAATACATGAAAATAAAACAGCTTATTTGCCTCAACCAGCATTTCACCCACAATACAATTTCATCCATGGTACAATTTATTAATTATAGGCAAAAATCTGCCAGCCTCTTCTTCACTTCAAATTCTGCTGAGAGAGATTTGAACTGTGTTGAAATATTTCAATCATCTGCAACTCACCAGTAGATTTTTGACATTTCTGTGAAACTACTCACTCTACATATGTACATCCTTAAGCATACCTTCTAACATCATTGTATTTCAATTTCTTGCCTGTCACAGATTACTTACTGGAGTCATTATAAACATTTAAGTTTCTCTTAAGAGGTTCCTAGGCTTTAGCAGTATCATTGTGAAGTCTGTCTAAACAGTGTTATGCAATAAAATAATAAGAAGGTTACAAACACACACACTCATCTTAACAGCATGCAAACTAGCATCACAGCAAACAACATTAAAACCTACACAGCCAGAGATTTTTTTAAAAAAACTTCAGAACACTGTTCAGTTTCTAAAAAGAAGTGTTTACTAAAACTATGAAGGAAGATGGACTTTCAGATGAAGGCAGTTTTATACCTCTAAACCAGGGCTTTCCAAACGGTGTGCCATGACACGTTAGTGTGTCGCCTGAAATGTGTAGGTGTGTTGCCTACAATCTTGGAAATGTATGTTATTATTTATAAGTCATATATATTTTAAAATATATGAAAGGTTTTCATGGGATGTTTTGTGTCCCCATACATTTTCTTATTACATTTTATGTATATGTATGTATCTCCTTAGGGAGCTGGGAATGTTTAGTCTGCAGAAGAGAAGGTTAAGAGGGGACATGATAGCCATGTTTAAATATTTGAAGAGATGTCGTGTTGAGGAGGGAGCGGGCTTGTTCTCTACCGCTCCAGAGACTAGGACAAGGAGCAATGGATTCAAGCTGCAGGAAAGGAGATTCCACTTGAACCTCAGGAAGAACTTCCTGATGGTCAGAGCTGTCCGGCAGTGGAATATGCTGCTTTGGAGTGTGGTTGAGTCTCCTTCTTTGGAGGTTTTTAAGCAGAGGCTGGATGGCCATCTGTTGGGAATGCTTTGATGGGTGTTCTTGCATAGAAGGGAGTTGGACTCAATGGCCCCTGAGGTCTCTTCCATGATTCTATGACCCTTTCCGCACCGGCCTATTAAACTGGTGCAGAGCGACCTCCAACAGAGGTCTTCTGCACCGTGGAGTGGACTGGGGTAGAGTACTTTTCATAGTTCCGCACCTCAGTCCACTCCGAAGTGACTGAAACTGGTTGTGCAGCGTGCTTTTTAAAAACCTCTTTTAAGAGGTTTTTAAAAAGCATGGAGTGCACGACCCCATGTTGCTCCGTCGCTGTGCTCCGGTACAGATTTGCAGGCACGCACTAGTGCATGCCTGCAGATCTGCCGGGGGTGGGCTTTAAGCTGGTGAACTTCTCCAGTTGGTGGAGAGCCTCCACCACCCGGAAGCCGCCATTTTGGACACCGGAGCAGTGTGGAGCGACGAGCTCGCACTGCTCCTCATCCCAACAGACTTGCCCGGACCCACCAAAAAACCAGTGAGTAGTGGCAGGGAGCATTTCCCTCGCTGCATGCGGAAAGGGCCTGTGATTCTATGGTTCTTGTAAGGGGTTAGTTTAACCTCTGGTTTGCTAGTAAAACTGAATTACTGTGTCACAAAATAATGCACATCTGAAAAGTGTGTCACCAACATGAAAAGTTTGGAAAGCTCTACTCTAGACAGCTGAATCCTATGCATTGCCTGCTGAGAAGCAAATTCCACTGAACTGGATAGGATCTTTGTTGTTGTGTGCATGCAAGTAGTTTCCAACATGGTGATCCTAAGGCAATCCTATCACAGGGTTTTCTCAGCAAGATTTACTCAGAAGAGGTTTGCTGTTGCCTTCCTCTGAGGCTGAGAGAGCATGACTTGCCCTAGGTCATCCAATGGGTTTCCATGGCTGAGCAGGGATTTAGACCCTGGTCTCCACAGTTATAGTCCAATGTTCAGACTTCTGCACCACACTGGTAGGGCAGGATCTACTCCCAGCTAAGTGCACATATCTGGTTAGTTTACTGTACACATACACTCAATGCCAGTTAGCAGGATTATTTTCTCGTAATGTATGTGTAACTTTTTTATGGATTGATTTTCTAACCTGTACTTTCCCCCCAAAAAAGACTTAAGGTTATGCTAGTTCCCTATGAAACAAATATTAAATTTTGTTTTCCAGGACAATCTACTCCTCAGAACCAACTGCATCTTCAAGGTCAAATGCTGTTGTGAATGATCGACCTACCACAAGGTAATGAAAGGTGATATAGCTGACATTTAGCTTATGGTACAAAGCATAAAAAAATGAAACGTGGTCAACTCCACTGATTTCAGATGGAGAGATTTAAGCCAGATGTAGGAAAGGGACGAATCCAGAATTTTCTGAATCCGAATCCGGATCTGAATCCCTGGAAGGTTCTGGGAATCCAAGAATCTCGAATCTTTCGAATCCTTTTTTTTAAAGGGTTTAAAAAGCAAGGTAAAGAATGATAATCTTGGGCAAGGCACACTCTCTGAGCCTTAGCAAAAGCCTAGGCAAAGGCAAACCTCCCTCTGAAGAAATCTGGCCAGGACAATTGTCCTAGTTTTGCCTCAGGATCTCCCCAGATTGAAAATGACATGAAGGCCTTTTCTACATAGGCAGAAAAGTGTGGATTGATCCGATACTTTCCTGCCTGTGTAAACAGGGCCACTATAGTATAGAGCTGTTCCAGGTCAAAACTGGCTTTTCTTTGCATTGCTCTTTCTGGCATTGTGGGGTTTGTAGTTTGATGATGCACCAGCACACTTTGACAGAGAAGGCTGTGACACCTTGTAAAACTGCAAAGCCCAGAATTGTGTCTGAAAGAACTTTGCAAGAGAGTTATGCAGTCTTTCAGCTGTCCTTGAAATCTCAAACCTATACCTTCCAATCAAGTACTGAACTTAAATATGAAATGTCCCCTATAAATATCTTAGAATACAACCCCAGATGCAATAGCAAAGGCCATTATTATTCCAAGGGAAAGACTAATCTACTTGCCATCTCCTCTTGTGTGTCTGGTCTCCGAAATTTTCAAGTGTCCCAGTCTCTCAAGTTTTCAGGCACCCTGGTCTCCAACAAACTATTTTGTTGGTGGATTTGAAAGATTCAGTTGGCCTATTTTAGCACAGGGATTCGGATTCGTGAATCTCGAATCCTTCCTGAGGATTTGCAGATTTGGTTGGCTCATCCCTAGCTGGAACAGTTGTAATACCACTAACAAAGTGGTTTTTTCCAGAGTCCAGGGAAAATTACATACTGTGTGTACATACCTGCAGAGAAACCTGGACAGTTTCCATTTCCAGGCAAATACTATTGAAAGCCAGTGTGGTGTTCAAATTGTCATTCAGACAGAGAAACCCACTGGGTGACCTTAGGCAGGTCATTCTCTCTGAGCCTCAGAGGAAGGCAAAGGCAAACTCCTTCTGAACAAATTTTATCAAAAAAGATTTGCAGTCAAGAGCTCTAAAATTTTGCCCATGATAGATTTTAGGGTTGCTAGAAGTCAAAAATGACTTGAAGGCACACAAGAACAAGAACAACTACAACTATTGGGAGACAATCGGTTTGTCTAAACACATGTAAAGCTATCCCCACACAGTAAAGAATCCTGAGAATTGTTCAGTCAGAAAGTCAGAGGCAAAGTGGAGAAAGACAGGGACCTGATGAGGTATGGCCCGTGTGTGGTATAGTAAATACAATGGTGGATGTTGGAGATCTAGGTACTAATCCCCACTGAGCCATGGAATTCACTGAGTGACTTTGGGTGAAACACTCTCTCACAGCTCAACTATCCTGTGAGATTTTGGAAGTAAAGCAGGGTTACCCCAGTTAGTAATTGGATCAGAGACCACAAATAAATGCCAGGTGCTGTAGGCTATATTTTAGTGGCAAAACCACCTCTGAGTATTCCTTGCCTTTAAAACCCTACAAAAAATTCATGGCAACCCCCAAAATTCATGGCAACTTGAAGACACGTATACACACAAGGAAAGCTTTGTGTATCACCTAGAACTCATTGAAGCAAAGGGTGGAGGGCAGAAATATAACAAATAAATGACAACTCAAGCATTTTGGAATTCCTTGTTCAGGAATAGCACCTGAACCTTGCCCTATATTATTTATATTATTCATTATTTGTGAAATATAAATAATAACATTATTTATTTATACAAAAGAAATGTTATGAAATATTATTTATATGAAATACAAATTTCCTTACCAATGGCAGAATTTTATATGTTTATGAGGAATATGTTTAATTCATGGTTCATCCAAGCGTTAAATTTAATGTAACGAAAGCATCTCTTGGTTCCACTCTAGCTGTTTGGTCTTGTTTGCCTTGATTTGGATCCCAGGTGTATCATTTTTTGATGTGTGATTTCCAACATCTTTACATATCTTTATTGCCTCCGTAATAAATCTCTCAGCATATGTTGGAGCATTATAGAATAGGCCAGGAGCACCCCTTCTCTCCACTGTTGTAAAACTTTGAGCTATGAAGTATTTTAGGAAGAAAACAGTAAGTTGAAGGAAGATTTCTGTTGTCAGATCTGGAGATCTTAGAGAATAAAATATCAGTGAATTAACTAGGAAAAGCTGCTGCCCCTACCCACTCACAAAGGCTTGTTTAAACCTTTCCTAATCTGCTTCCTCATTCATTTTGCATTCACCCTCCCCTGTGGTTCTTATTAGCATATCAAGCACTTAGTTCTAGTTTCACCGTTGGTGGAGAAGTGTGGTAACCATCTTTAACTGAGCTTACAAGTTGCTATGGTAACCTTCCTATATGGCTATTTTGTGCCAGTATCTAAACTATATGCAGCTTGACAAGCTTAATTGGGAACGTTCTTTCCTTTATTACTGGTAAGGCATCTTTGAACTGACACTTGATGGGATGGACCTCACACATAAATCCTTTGAGCCAGAAAGATGCATAGATATAAACTAATGCCAAGGGAAACCGTGTAATTAGAAAAACCCACCACTCTATTTATTTACGGTAGAAATCATTTTTATTCATAACAAAGTTGATACAATATGGAAATGTAGACTTGCCAGCCACTGTGAAATCTTAACTGTCTTCACTGTGAAGCCATCCTTTGCTATGTATGAAAACATCCAATTCATTTTTTAAAAAAATTGTTGTTTCTTTAATGCTAGTATGAATCCAGTGGAACTGTCAAAATAATAATCTGATATAAAAAAGTGCAGAGCCAGTGTGGTTTATTGCTTTGAATGGAAGACTACACTTATTCAGAAAGTGCAACTAAGGAAGTTGATGCTACTTTTCTGGTCCTTGTTTGTTGCTCACACCACCTCTTGAAACATCCCGAAATACAGCTTTTTCCCATCTGTTTAATTCTGAAAATTACTGTACTTAGCAGCTCAGGAGAGTTTGGGCAGATTGTAAATGCTCTTTCATGGCTGGCCACAACACTGTTTTTAGCTTCCTAAATCCTTGCCTCCTGTTTGTGAAGTGAATTTAAATCAGTCTGGCTCAGTCTGGTCAATGGCTTGGCACAGAGGAAAACTGCCCCTCCCCTGAATTGGAACAAATGCTATTCCTGTGTAAGCTTCATTCGCTGGCTAACTAACAAATTGCCCTTTGAGTGCTGACCGGGACACAAATAGCCATTAGCCCTTCCAAAGCAGACAACACTGAGTGTTGATGACACAGTGATAGAAGACAATCCTCTTTTGCTCAAGCCCAAGATTTCTTTGATGATAGATTGCCCTTTTCCATTGTGAACTCTTCCACAGGAAAGGAGCATCAGCATTGCTGCTTCTTTTTTTTGCTTACGTTAATACTTTTAGGCAAATTGTCAGTTGCTTCACACTTAGAATGGGCTAATAAGAATGTAAGAAGAGCCATATTGGATCTGCTCCAGCATTCTATTTTGAAAGTGACCTACCAGACAGCCTATAAGAAGCTCAAGTCCAAGTTCAGGCCAGATATTCATTCTGGTCTTATGCTTGTTGGTTGACAATAAAACATATTAGGGTGGATTTAGACTCACTCACATCTGGAATAGACCAACTGAAATCAGTGGGACACAAATTCATCCTCTGTAACTTAGATTGCATTGATTTAAATGTGTATACTGTAAGTCGGGATCCAGACCACTGAATATATGTAAGAAACATTGGCCTAAATCAAATTGCTAGTCCCAACTAGAGTACAACCACTGAATCAGCATGGAAACTTGGCCAGTCAGTACTTATCTTGTGTTGATTTAATGGCTCTACTTTAGTTGGAATTAACAATTGAACTTAAACCATCATCTGCTTATTTATTCAAAATGTATATCCTTCCCTTCTAATGTACATGCATTTCTCATACATTAATTCTAATGCAAGTAATGAATATGGACTTCAATATTGTTTTATTTGCTTTATTATTATTATGTACAATGTGCTTCTTAGTGGCCTTAGGAGTAGTCAGCACATTCTGAATAAGAATACAATTGTATGCATGTGTACTCAGAAGTACACATGCATACAATTACATTCTTATTCAAAATGTGTTGATTACTCCCAAGGCCACTAAGAAGCACACCTTAAATAATAATAATAATAATAATAATAATAATAACAACAACAACAACAACAACAACAACAACAACAATCTTGAAGTCCATTTTGAAATCCATGTTCATGTGCTCATGATATTGGTGCTGAAGTCTTAAACATTTAATCCATCATAGCTGTATGTTCTTTTGTTCCCAACATTTCAGGCTCTAGATAATTGTGTCCTAAGCAAATAACCCTTAATTTTTTGAAGCATTATGCCGCTGAACTTTTTTCAGTTGTTCTTTGTGATTGAATTCATGTTTAAATATTCTCCCATTTTTGTGGGGGTGTATTTAGCATAGCACCTTATTGATGGTGATCTGCCTTGTTGCCAACTCAATAAGCATTAACTTTTATTCATGTAAAAAAGAGACACATTGATTTATTTGGTGAAACAGAAATGCCGGAGCATGATAGTATTTCATCTAAAGTGCCTGGCTTAAACACTGAGATGCTGATGGTTGGGTCGCATGTTCATACATCTCACTTGATGATTCACACTGCAGATACTGCTGCACTTGTGAACATTACTGTTGTTGATCTTGATCCCTTGATGTCTTCAGTTATGGTTTTAGTCATTTGGAGGACCTAATTCACACATAAGACGTGTGTTTAGATCTGTAACAGACAGAAAGTTAAATTCGAATCTACTAGTAGACCTCTGCATGATTTGCTTAGCTCACCTAACACATTTTTCTGCCTGTAGCAAAGGACATGATGATGCCTCCTCTAATCCACATCCAAAAGCCATCTGGATCAGCAGCTGAACCATAATTCAGCAGTTGCAGCAGGATAACTTCCTCAGATATACCTGAAAGCAGCAGTGGCACACAGCTCTCTATTTCAAAAAGGGAGGAATTGCATGGGGTTCAGGAGGAAGTGAGAAAATCAGAGTCTGACTTTGCTCTCTCTGCCACCATCTGTCGCCTGAGATGATTGTCTCACTCTACCAAATGCCACGACTGGCTTGAGACAGCAAGGGTTTCTTTCTCTCATAAACTTAGCAACAGTGACAACCAAAATGAATAGGTCATACGTTTTGCAGGGCAACGAAGCAAACCTCCAGTTCGTACCTTGCTGCCAAAATTTCATGTGAACTGGGCATTTTTGTGCAGCGTATTAGCATAAATTCTATTCAGGTGATCTACCTTCCCTTTTCTTTTGGTTGGCAGATCACATGGCATAAACACTTAAGCCCCTGTTTATATTCAAGTTCTCCACAAGCCTGGAGCGTGTACCCGCCCCTTGAGTGTACTACTGGAGAGTCAGATTCATATTACCTTTATTTAGCTATGCCACAATGTTCCTTTCCTAACTCTGTATTAGTACAATAAAACAAATCAATGGCAATCTAATGTTAAACACCAAGTATCTGTCTGCACATAGTATCTGTCTCCTCCTGTCTGTTCTCAAGGTATTGTATGTCTCAAAGTACTTTTGCACAAAGAATAAAATTTGCACTGTTTATATATGGTAGTAAAAGAGGAGTTTTCCATTCATGCCTGACATCACCATGACCCCACAAAATAAACCTGGCTGTATTTAGTCTATATTTAGGTGCCTGCTCCTGATCTGAGGTGATCAGGATCCAGTATAGCTGCTTTCTGGCAAGCAGCCTGATTTGCCTCTTACAAAGCTGTATCTAAAAATATTCTGTTGAGACGCAGGACTCACCAATGTAACCTCTTGTCTCAAAGTATGAAGTTTAAAATTATTCCTTTTAGGGAATTATATAAATGAAAATGGAATACAGACATGGGTTCACTCTGAGAACTTCCTTTTTATCCACTGTTGATGTTTAAAACTTTGTTTTATAAGTCTATACATTTGAAAATTGTGAATAAGTTTCAAGTTGTGTCACTTGCATTAAAAAAAAAAACTCTGGGAAGATTCCTAATTAATAAAAACCTGAGTGTCCCAAGATTTACTTTTCCAGCTTGACTATCTACCTAATGTGTAGGAAGTATGTGTTTTAAAAAAAACAAAAGAACTATTTCTGTGATGGAAATCTATTTTACCCATTTTGTAGGCAGACATCTCCACTGAAACCCAGTGAGTCAGATGCTAACAGAACTGTAACTACAGAGAGAACTGAGAGGTACAACCCATTATGTTTGTATTTTTAGTTATATATACTTATATATTTATTATATTATATTATATTATATTATATTATATTATATTATATTATATTATATTATAATATTTGTCATCTTAGCAGTCGCATAGGGACGTGAGGGCAGGGAGGTGAATCGCCCCAGACAGCCATGTTTTTGGTGCATCCTGGCCCATAGCCACATCCTCGCATGCCCTGGCCACACCCCCATGCACAGTGGCCCCGCTCCTCATGCCGCAGCCCTGCCCCTCCCGCCCCCCTCCACACACAGCAAGCTCCACCACTGCATTTTAGGATGAGAATAAATGATCTAGATTAACTTCAAAGAACAGGGTCATCTCTACCATATGGCAGAGAACCAGTTACTTAAGATGATGGGAGAAGGACACAAAAAACTGGCAAGATACTAGAGGACAGAGCTGTGAATGCCATGTTCACAGACTTCCTATGACCCCTAAGCCACCTTGCTGCCCTAAGGTATAGTGAAAGATACTCTTCTGCCACCAGTGTGCAAGAAATATTCCCAGGTCATCCAGCCATTTTCCATAGGTGGAGAGGAGGGGGTAAGGAACATCTTATCCTTTTCTCAGGCAGTACACAGTCAGTAGTGCTTGAGAAAAGTGTCAATAGTGCCTGAGTGTCAGTCATGCCTGAGCAAAGAATAAAATGTTCCTCAAGTATTTCACATATAGGGTCCCCAAATCTAAGGTTGTAACCTTGAATCTCAGGACTCGGACCCTCCTCTCTGCTCTTCAGGGTGAGGGTGAGGAATCTCAGAATGGGAACACTGCCTTGAAAAATATTATTTTCCTTATCAGTTAAGATTGTGCTGGGTTTTTCCCCCCAAAATGGTGTGTTGTGCAATTGTGACTGATGTGTAACGTATCATGCTGAATGACATCACCAGGGGCTGTCCCTTATTATATCTCCAATTCCCACCTCATTTGGCATAACAAGGAGTCATCTCAAGATAGGATATTGTGACCCTGAAATTTCTGGCCTTAATGTGGTTCTGACCTGACAATCCTACTCACTTATCTTTTTAAAAGATTAAAATGGGATCCATTGCTACCCTGAGCCTCTTCGTAGGACAAAATATCATTTTTTTTAAACTGGAAATATGGTAAATTAGCTAGAACAGGCCCATGCAATATGACACACCAAGCTCCATGCTGTTCACTAGCCATGTATGACAGCTCGCTAGAGATTTGATTAGCAACCTTAACTAGCAGTTTTATTCTTGCTTGTACAGACTATCAAAGTGTGGTGTGGGGTGGGGACAGTGTGCTGTCAGACATCTTGCAGTCACCATGTACATCTCCTTAATTCCATTAACCCTGTTGGTTCTAAACTGGTAGATCTTCAGACTAAGGAGGGAAAAATATTCATAAAAGTGTAGTAAAATGTGTTTCTTGAAGATTGGAAAACCTTGGTAAGAAGAATCCTGGAATGAGTATAGGACTTTTTCTGTGCAAACGTATGACTTTTTTTTCTACGCAGAAAATGCTGTTTGTGAATTTTGCACAGGAAAAGTCCTAAACTACAATATATTCCATGTAGGAAACAGCACTTTCTGTACAAAAAATAGTATTTCTTACATAACAATACAATTTTCTTTGCAGAAAATGCTGTTTTTTCATGCACAGAAAAAGCTGTTTTCATTCATTTACTGCGAATGTTAAGAGAAAATCCACCACATTTATTAGCATATTTGTATAAAGAAATTATACACCAAAGTTAAAGCAGTAATGATACAATGGACACAAAACGTTGGACATCCAATACAGTTAGAATAGTGGGAACAGAGCTGGCAACGAACACAGAAATTCATTGCTGCTCAAAACTTAAAAGAAAATTACTACAAGTTATTTTATAGATGGTACATGACACCAGAAAAATTAAAGACAATTTACAAGACGGGTACAGGTCAATGTTGGAAATGTCAAGAGAACTCTGGTGCACTATTTCATATGTGGTGGTCATGTCCCAAAGCAGAAAAATACTGGAAAGAAATACACAAGAAAATAAGTTCAATTTTGAAGATCCAATTTGGGATGACACCTGAATTTTACTTGTTAAACATGACACATATATTAGATGGAACATCAGCCAAGAAATATTGGAGAATATGGTGACGACGGCCCGTGTTGAGTATGCACAACTTTGGAAAAATGAAACTACACCTACTATTGAACAGTGGTGGGCAACTTTTATGGAAAATAAAAATGTGGATATACTTACACAAAGATTAAAAGGGAAATCAGACGAAGATATTAATAAAGAGTGGAAGATTGTAACATATTTGAGTTGGGTGTAGATAGAAGATAATACTTTTTCATGATATGAATTACTATACAGGTTAATAGTCAATGAAGTATCATGTAACAAGTAAAGTAGAGGTATATAGCAGGAACTAACAAATTATAGATTATTATCATTTTATTGCGATACGTGGTATAACAAATAGAGGGAATATTCATAATTGTAATCCAGAAAGGAAAGGAAGAAGGAAAAACATTGCATGTAAACATTGCAGAAATAACTGTTTGTTTTATTTGTTGAAATTTGAATAAAATTATTTTTTTTAAAAAGCTGTTTTCTACATCAAAAAGTGCCAATTTTGTGCAGAATAAATCCTAGGCTGCAAGCCATATTTAAGACTATCTTACAGTAGGAAAAATTACTAAAATTACTTGTTGCTTCCTCCAACAATGTAATTAGCAAAGACTTAGGACCTTTTCGCACGGGCTTTCCCAAGCGAAAGAGCTCCGTGAGCCGCGCGGAAGTGGGAGCGCTGCTGCGCACGACGCACTCCCACTTCCGGCGCTCTCACGGGGCTGCAGCGGCGCGGGCGCGGGGTTTTTGATTTTCGCTTTCAAGCGAAAATCACCCCGCGCTCGCGCAACGCTCCCGGCGCCCACACGCACTCACCTGTAGTGCGGTGCGTCGGGGAGGCAGCCGGGTCGCGCTTCCCTCCCTCCGCCCGTGTGGAAGGAAGGGGCGGGGCGGGGAGCTAGCGCGGCGGATGCGACGGCACCCTGCTTCGCACGGGCGGGGGGCTGCTCGCGACAGCCTCCCGCTCGCGCGCGCGCGCGAGGGGGCGGGCGCGACTGTCCCTCGCTCCTGGCGCGCGCGAGGGGGGCGGGCGCGACTGTCCCTCGCGCCAGGAGCGAGGGACAGTCGCGCCCGCCCCCCGTGCGCGCGCGCGCGATCGGGAGGCTGTCGCGAGCAGCCCCCCGCGCGCGCCAGGAGCGAGCGACAGTCGCGCCCGCCCCCCGAGCGCGCCAGGAGCGACGGGCTCCTTTCTTGCGTGTGCGGGGGGGGATGGACTCGCGAGCCGCCGCCGCCTCCGGGACGGTGCCGTTTCCCAGCTGGTTCCTTCGGCTGCGGAAGGAACCAGCGGGGAACCGGCAGGCTCCCGAACTAGGCTTTTCCCGCAAGCCGCCCGCCCCCGCTCACGCAAAAAGCCTAGTGCGAAAAGGGCCTTACATCTGTAATTTAGACTTTTACATCTGTACTTTGGACTTTGCCCTTGCGCTAAGATCATCTGAGTTCAAGAGACCTGCAATCAGTGGGTTAGCTCCATTTCAGAAAAAAATGAAATTTCTTCCAAAGAGAAGGACATTGGAATTCATTGGGATGAGGAGAGAGTCCACAATACAAGAAGCATGCATTTAGTTCATTTTATTTTGTCTAATTTTATTTTACTTTTATTCCATGTGTTTTCTGATTCTGGTGTTTGGGTGGAACACATTTGATTCTGCTCATACAGGTACTGTTTTAGAGATGGAGCAGCTCCATATTCCAAAATGTGTTGGAACTCTTGCTGGGGAAAGAAAATGCCTCACAGTTCACACAATACTTTTTTTTGTTGTTGTTGTTATTTGGGTTAATTTTGTCTGTTTAGTATGCTAGGGTTAACATGAAACACAGTGAATATTTTTATAAGATGTGTGAAACTAAACATTCAACATTTTATTTTTTCAAAAATTAAATCTAACTTAATTATGAAATTGCCATGAATATATTAGAACTGCAGCTGTAAAGGTGTCATGTAGTTTATTTGCTTTAGAGAACAAATTAATAATTCTGACCAACTGAGCACTGAAATCTCTCTATCTGTCTACTTCCATTGATTTTCATCTCTAAAGAAACCAAGACTTGGATAACCTCATTAAAGTCAAAGCCAAAGAGGATAAAGGTGACCAAAAGTAAGTCTCAGAAAACATTGTTACCCCATTTATTTTCAAAGATTAAGCTGTGTATGGGTTGTGCTTGTAATGGGGGAGACAGGGGGCTGGGAACAAATGTGACAAACACAGACCACAATTTCAGTAAGCACAGCTTCCAAGAATTTGGCTCCATGCAGCTGTTGGAAGATCTGGCATCCTTCTGTTGTCAAGGGAACCTGAAAAGAGGGGTCACTGTGACACAGACCATCTGACCATTGGAAGGGAGGGACTATATGTATTAAAACAACCCCAGAATGAGATGGCCTTCATTCCCAATCACTCTCAGGGGCCTTTGAGGTAATTCCTCTTCATTATGACCCTTCTTACTCCCCAAGAGCCACAGGAGGAAGGCAGTTTGGTTAACCTATCTCTCCTGCTAAATATATGGAAACTGCAGCAGCTACTTCTTGCATATTCCTCAGGCACATGGCTTTGCCCATATCTTAAAGGCAGATGTCTGTAGAGGAAAGATGAGATTGATACCCTAATATAATACAATACTGATTACTTCCACCCGCTAGTATCAAGCTAACAGTCCTAGTTGTCTGATACTTTCTTTTGGTGAAAAATGTAACACCTAAAAACTGTCACACATATACTCTAACTTCAGGTATTAAGATTCTGGGTGAATATGAAATTCATAATTCTAGCTATCTGATCTTTGGAATATATGTGGTTTTCTTTCCATTGATTTTGTTCATTTCAGAAGAAGCCAAGACCTGGACAATCTCATCCAAGACAAAGCCAGGATTAAGAAACATGACCAGGGGTAAGTCTCAGGCTCTTTAACTTCATCTATTTTAAAGGATGAGGCTATGAGGAGAGTTCAGGCAAAGTAAAAAAGGTATGAAATTCTGGGTTTCACTGGTACTCCTTTCCTCTGTCCTGGAATCCATAGCCCAGCTAGGTGTTGAAACCTTGGACTTATGTGCACTCTTCTCTGCTGACTTTCCTGACTGAGCATCAAATGCCACACCTGAGATGAGTCTGTGTATGTGACTTCAAGTTGCCTGTCTACCTATGGCAACCCCATGAATATTTCATAGGATTTGTAAAAGCAAGGAATACTCAGAGGTGGTTTTGCCAGTTCCTTCCTACAGCACCTGATATTTCTTGGCAGTCTTTCATTCAAGTACTAACCAGGGCTGACCTAGCTTAGCCTCCAAGATCAGACAGGATTTGATGCCTTTAGGGTAATTAGGCTCCATGAACTGAGAGATACTAGTGCATTAATATAAATATGATGTCCTTACGCCCATCTAGGGTTCTATAGTCCTAACAGGAATTATTCCTACAATACATAAACCTACAGCTGATGCAAGCAGGTAAAAGCTGTTAGTGATACTAAAAACAGTTCCAGTTCCTGTTTGTTTTGCTTTTTTTACACAAGCAAAGTTACATTTGTTTTAGGAGAGTGGTCATGAACTCATAGGCCTTTTTCGCACAGCATTTGCCATGTGAAAGGGCCCCTCGAGCATCACACAAATGTGAGGAGCTGTCCACACAACACACTCACAATTGTGCAACACTCCAGGGTCTGGCAGGTGCCGCTCACGCACTTTTTCATTTTTGGCTTTGAGCCGAAAATGCTGTGCGATCACACATCACTCCTGGGCCCCGCACGCACTTGCCATGCATGCGGGGCTCTGGAGCCATGGCACTCATGCTTCCTGCCCCAGCACAGCCTGGGAAAGTCCAGGCTGCACTGCAGAAGGAAGAGGTGGGGCTCTCGCTTGAGCAGACGGCAGCTGGGGAGCTGAAGGAACCTGGACGTGAGAGCCTCTTGTTGGAGGCTGCTTGCATGATCCCCACACCCCAGCTCCATGAAAAGGTGTGTTGCGGAAAGGGCCATAGTCTTTAAATATGGCACTAGGAAATAAGAATGGGGTCCTTTCCTGCTTTCCCTCCAATTTACCAAAAAAGGTAAAGTATGCTGACAGTAACTTTTGTTTCTGTTTCCTTTTGAAGGCACCATGACCTAGATGATGTCATCCAAATGAATCGTGCATCTAATGGATATGGCAAGGGGTGAGTCTTGCAATCAAGTCACACATCTCTACTATAGTTTAATATAGTTTCAAAATCAATGTAACTTCCATTGCCTTTTCCTGTCAATTGTTGTTGTTGTATGTCTTCAAAAGAGACTGTAATAGAGACTCTAAGGTGAGCCTATCACTGGGTTTTCTTGGCAAGATTTCTTCAAAGAGGGTTTTGCATTTTCCTTCTCTGAGGCTGAGAGAGTGAGACTTGCCCAAGGTCACCCACTGGGTTTCCATGGTCAAGCAGCAATTCAGATCCTGGTATCCCAGAGTCCTAGTCCAAGATAGAAATCACTACACCTCACTGGCTTCAGCCAAGTCTTGTGAATATTACTTTGGTAAGGGTACCCAGTCCCTTCATGGAGTAACAGTATCCATTAACTGGGAACTCAGTATCCATTGAATCATATAATACCCATTTGAATTTGAAGTACAGAAATACAAAGGGTTGTATCCCCACGTTCAAATATTCTTTAGCAATGCAGATTCAAAGAGGGAGGATGGATTATAAATATAGTACAGAATTCTCTTATATTGGTGAGAACTTATGACTGTAAATATAAGGAATGGATAGTAGGCGATATAGCCATGTTCTTCTTTGTACACAGGTCTTCTAGAAGGCATTCTTTTTTTTTAAACTTGTTGATAAATTGTGTTCTGCAGTTAAATATACATTGCATAATGAAATTTATGCAAAAGTCGCACAACTTGTGTGTATTTGCCTTGTGTGTGTTGCCTGTTGACTTTTGGGGACTGCATGAATCTCATAGGGTTTTCTTAGGCCAGGAATACTCAGAGCTAGTTTTGTCAATTCCATCCACTGAAATAAAGCCTATAGTATTTGATATTCATTGGCATTCTCCCATCCAAATAACCACTAGGGCTGACCTTGCTCAACTTCCAAGATCAGATGGGATTTGGTACCTTTAGAGTATTTAGGCACTTATGCTACAACATAGTAAATCTTTTCTCTCTGAACAAAGTTTCATATGGTTTGGATGAGTTCTTGTAAGTTCTTCAGCCACTACAGGTTGACGTATACAGTGAATTTTGTGAAGAACCTCTTTTGTAATAATTCACAAGATAATAAATAAGAAGATATTGTACCAACTGAATTGAGTTCTCACACACATCACCCTGAATAAGTTCTAAAACAGTGGTGGGTAACTGTGGAAGGCTAGGTGGCTTCATTAGCTCCTTAGGAGACTTTGGAGTCCACACCTGCTCCCATAAAAAAATATTGCCCTCAAATGCCTCTAGGCGGTATGGGGCATTTTCATCACGCATTGACTTTCAAATAAAGGCCTCTCCTGGACCCAGATTGGCCCCGTGGGTCTGCTATATGTGGTTAAACTGCAAAGTATGCCCTCTAGTGGACATTTTGGAATGTTTCAGTGCAAAAGATTTTTTTTTGAAAATTTGAAAAATTTTGCAAAAATTGTTTTTGACACCTAGGGGGCCCAGGGAGCCTCCAAAGGAAGTGGAAATGCACCCCACATCTCGTAGAGTGCATATGATTTTTTTTTTTTTTTTTTGCAAAACTGTATTTTTCACCCATGGGGCCCCTGATGGCCACAAAAATGGTCCTCGGGGTCTACGTAATATGTGCACATATCTCTTTTTTTGGATAGGGTACAGGGAAAATTCTGTAGCCCTTTGCACTTCAGTCAAAACTCCCCACCCCCACCCCAGAAGCTGTCAAGGCCTAGAAGGAGCTCCTGCTTAACTGTGCAGAAGGGAGGGGAGGCTTTCGGATGATGAAGATATGGTTGGCCTGGTCTCACAGAGGAAGGAAAAGAAGGGTACACTCCATCTGTCAGTACACCTTCATGTCTTCCCCCGCCACTGCACATTTGTGCTTCTGCTTGATGTAGGATTTCAACCACTGAATTATTTAATTAATTTGTTATTAATGTGATTACAGAATTTGAAACTTGGCATCATGATCAAAACCAAAAATCAAACCCCCTCTTTATTTCAGTCCAATGTTTTGATAATATGTACTCCCTAGTGCTATTTCCTCAGGGCAAAATTATTATATATTACCCTTAGCAGTGTAGTTTGGGCCTTGAATATAGTCCTCTCCTACCTAACTGTAATCTCTCAGGGGCCTAACTCGGGGCCCTTTCCACAGCGCACCTTTTCATGGAGCTGGGGTGCAGGGATTGCATGAGCAGCCTCCAGGGAAAGGCTCTCATGTCCCAGTTCCTTCAGCTCCGCAGCTGCTACCCGCTCACATGAGAGCCCTGCCTCTTCCTTCCACAGTGCAGCCTGGGAGTTTCTCACGGTGCGCTGGGGCAGGAAGCAGGAGCGCCATGGCTCCGGAGCCCCGTACGTACGGCAAGTGCATGCGGGGCCCAGGAGTGATGTGTGATCACACAGCATTTTTGGCTCAAAGCCAAAAATGAAAAAGTGCACGAGCAGTGCCTGCCAGACCCTGGAGTGTCGCGCAATTATGAGTGCATCGTGTTGACCACTCCTCACATTCGCGAGATGCTCAAGGGGCCCTTTCACATGGCAAATGCCATGCAAAAAGGGCCTAGATCAGAGTTCAGGAAAGGTAGTGAGGCTTTAACTCTTTGCTTCTCATTATAACCACAATTCAGATTATTTCAGTGAGGACAAAGAGAGGAAATGAAAATTGCAAATATGGGCCCCAATCTTGATTAAAAAATGCCAAAGGAGACAAGGGGTTAAATCCACTATACACTCTCAGACTCCAATGCTAAAGTGTCATTAGGGCCCGTCCTCATTGGAAATTTATGAATAAACCAGATCCTGTAATCAGGGCCAGAACTATGCAACTAAGATAACTTCATCTGGTTTTCACAGTATATCACACTATGCACACACATGACAAAAAGGAAGATTTAAAGAGGGGACATCTTAGCCAGCACTGGATGGAAAGATGCAATTGCTTTGCTTTTTTGTTTGACATATAAAGTGAGGCACATTTTTGTCTCTATAGTAGGTCATAGAACAATGCCATAGTTGGTAAGCACCCCCCAAAGCCAGTCTGTCTGACCACTTACCAAAGAGAAAAGATATCTTCCCACAAATCTCTTTGGGCTAGTACTTGTGGATAATATTGTATCTGTGCAACACTCCCAGAAGATACAGTCCAGTGCCGAAAATCTCGGTGGTGAGCCACAGTTGTTGTTGCTTCTCAGTTCCCATGACCCAGGCACTGGAGTGAAAAATATGCTTCCCTACAATTACAGAAACTATCAGTGAGAGGTGATGACAACATCCATGAAAATCCTTGCCAATACAAAACATTTTTCCCCACAAATGTTTCCCAGGGCAGTGTCCTCTAAGAACATTGTGCGGAGACAAAATTGACTGCATGAGTATAGTATATTTATTATACTGACAACATATGGAAATATGAATTTATTTACAAAAGAGTGCCCCAAAGTACCATGGGCTTATTAGAAATTCTTTTTGCTGAGAGAACAGCCAGAATACTAGCCATTATAGCTGAAGGATTCTGGGAAGTGCGGTCCAAAAGTAAATTTTTCCCTGTCTGAGAATAACCACATGGAACCACATCTCTAACTCATGTGTACTCTCCCAATGTTCTCTTCTACTCCCATCTTGCAAAGAATGTAACATGGAGCCAGACTGTACTGTAAATACTTGTACAGATGATCTCCATGGCCTTCAGATCCCATCCAGAGTCTAAGGCCCTTTTCGCACTAGGCTTTTTGCGCGAGCGGGGGCGGGCGGCTTGCGGGAAAAGCCTAGTTCGGGAGCCTGCCGGTTCCCCGCTGGTTCCTTCCGCAGCCGAAGGAACCAGCTGGGAAACGGCACCGTCCCGGAGGCAGCGGCGGCTCACGAGTCCATCCCCCCCCCGCGCGCGCAAGAAAGGAGCCCGTCGCTCCTGGCGCGCGCGGGGTGGGAGGGCGCGACTGTCGCTCGCTCCTGGCGCGCGCGGGGGGGCTGCTCGTGACAGCCTCCCGATCGCGCGCGCGTGCACGGGGGGCGGGCGCAACTGTCCCTCGCTCCTGGCGCGAGCGACAGTCGCGCCCGCCCCCCCACGCGCGCCAGGAGCGAGCGACAGTCGCGCCCGCCCCCCGCGCGCGCCAGGAGCGAGCGACAGTCGCGCCCGCCCCCCCCGCGCGCGCGCGCGATCGGGAGGCTGTCGCGAGCAGCCCCCCGCCCGTGCGAAGCAGGATGCTCTCGCATCCGCCGCGCTAGCTCCCCGCCCCGCCCCTTCCTTCCGCACGGGCGGAGGGAAGGAGGCGCGACCCGGCTGCCTCCCCGACGCACCGCACTACAGGTGAGTGCGTGTGGGCGCCGGGAGCGTAGCGCGAGCGCGGGGTGATTTTCGCTTGAAAGCGAAAATCAAAAACCCCGCGCTCGCGCCGCTGCAGCCCCGTGAGAGCGCCGGAAGTGGGAGTGCGTCGTGCGGAGTGACGCTCCCACTCCCGCACGGCTCACGGGGCTATTTCGCCCGGGAAAGCCCGTGCGAAAAGGGCCTATGAAACAATAACAGACCTTGGAATCAAGGATATCCCTTCTGCAGAGAAATGTGGAACAGTTCTCTTCGGTTGCTATATTCTCCACATTATAGAGGCTTTTCACACGTTACCCATGTGAAAAGCACGGCTGGGAGGGACATCTCGTGCGAAAAGCCTCAGCCAGAAAGCTGCTGCTTCCCCGCTCCTTCATCCCACAGGTCACTTCCTGGTAGCGCGACCGTCACGCTAGCGCCCCGCCCCTTCCTTTCGCAGCACAGCCTGGGAAATTTAGCCTGCGTTGGGGGAAGGAAGCGTGACTGGGCCAGCTTGTTCTGCACACCGCACGCAGGTAAGTGCGCGAGGGCCCCCCGAGCATTGCATGACCGCGCAGTATTTTCGGCTTAGAGCTGAAAATAAGAAAATGCGCGAGCATCCCGCTTTAGGCTCCTGAGTGTCACGTGAGTGGGAGTGCGTCGTACGGACCAATGCTCCCATTTATGCGACGCTCAAGGGGCCCTTGCGCAAAAAAACTGCGTGCAAAAAGGGCCATATCCAAGCATAATTGGGATGGCTGTATGACCTCTAGATTTTCTGCTGCTTTTCCTATATTTCCATTTCTCTTCTTAAAAGTATTGTCAGACCAGGCACATAGCTGGTCTATTGTGCTGCAGCTGCTGTGGTAGCAATAGGTTCTTGAACGTATTCACCAAAGTACTTATTTAAATCTAGGACTATCAATTATAGCCCTTTGATATCATTTTAAACTGCCATGGCTTCATTCTAAGAATCTAGGATTTTTAGTTCCATGAAATAGTTAGAATTATCTACCAGAGAGCTCCAGTGCCTCAACAAACTAGAAATCCCAGGATTTTTTAGAATGCAAAGATGGCCATTAAAGTGGTGTCAAAGTATGATAATTGTGTGATGTGAAAGGGCTCTAAATTGCCACAAAGGCAGTGTGTGAAGGAGGTGTTGGGCTGATCTGGCTGAGGACAGCCAATTGCCGCTCAGGGAGTGCTGTGAAGAGGAGCTGTGGGTGAAAGGTGTGTAACAAAAACACAGAGGGTATCTCTGGCAGAGCAGACAGGAGCCATTTCCGCACTAGACGTTTATAGCGCTATTATTCCACTTTCAACTTTCTATGGAATCCTGGGGTTTGCAGTTTCAGGAGGGGCCACGTGGCCCCTCCCGAAACTGCAAACCCCAGGATTCCATAGGATGTTGAAAGTAGAATAATACCACTATAAACGTCTAGTGTGGAAATGGCCAGGGTTTGGAACTGATAGAGGCAGGGAGTTGATTTGACAGAGTAGGAAGCAGTTTACAGGAATAAGATTTGGATTTCTCAGAGACAGGACAGTTGGTCAGAAAGGAGAACTGACTCTGACTCTGTTCTGGGGAGCTGTGGCAGAATAGATTGTTCAAGAGTGAATGTGTTATATTACTGAAATTCAGTAAATCTACATTTGTCTTTTTTTTTTTAATTATATCTGGCTGTCTCTTCCAAGCCTTTCACACATCTGAAGGGCATCAGGTTGGGGAGGATCCACTAAAGAATGGTCAAAACAGTATTGAGGTGGAGATTGCTAACAGGATTTTCTGGTTGTAAGACTATATCTGTATATGTTCTGGGAGGCCATAAACATGTTTACTACGGAAATGTCTAGGATCTCCTCTCAGTCCCCAAGCCATCTTTCTGTCTGTGCTGCTAACAACAGTTGGTGTGATGGGTTTGATATTTACTTCAGAAATTTCCAAAGATGGGTGAGAATATCCATTACCCTCCTGCTTTTGTTCTCATGGCTTTCTTCCATTAGTCTTTTTGCCTATTGGTTTGTTTCACTGTTTTAAATGTGTTAATATTTTCTATATTTATGTGAAACAAAGGCTTGCTTTGTTTCATTATTTTAAATGTATTGATATCTTTTTATATTATATTTCCATCTCATGAGTACTGTGTTTGTTGTGTTAATCTCACCACAGCTATATGCTGCCTTTGCTTTAAGGAGCAAAAAGCAGGATATGATGGAGTATATTGGCTACAACAGGAGTGGACAAAGAATGGCCAACTCCCAGCATCCCTCATCATTGGTTAGGCCAGCTAGAGTTGCTGGAGCTTGCGTTACTATTGCCCATCTCCATACTAGAATCTTAGACTAAAGCCATTTCTGCCCTACACTGTTATAGTGCTATTATTCTAGGCCCTTTTTGCGCAGCATTTTTCATGCGAAAGAGGGCCTGGAGCAT
Source organism: Ctenosaura bakeri (assembly GCA_948474755.1). Classification (NCBI taxonomy): domain Eukaryota; kingdom Metazoa; phylum Chordata; class Lepidosauria; order Squamata; family Iguanidae; genus Ctenosaura; species Ctenosaura bakeri. The sequence goes on along the minus strand of CAOLHI010001648.1, from coordinate 53,864 downwards.
CGCGTGATTGTGAGGAGCGATCTGCACGACGCACTCACAATCGCGCTATGCTCCAGGAGCTGGCAGGCACCGATCGTGCACCTTTTCATTTTTGGCTAGAAGGCGAAAATGGTGCATGGTCATGCATTGCTCCCGGGCCCCGCACGCACTTACCTGGCATGTGAGCTGCGCCAGTTGTGCTTTCTGCCCCACCGCAGCCTAGGAAACTCCCAGGCTGCACTGCGGAAGGAAGAGGTGAGACTTTTGCGCAAGCAGGCAGTTCGTGCGGAGCCGAAGGACCCCGGAAGCAAAAGCCTCTTGCCAGAGGCTGCTCGTGCAATCCCCGCACCCCAGAGCTGGAAGAAGGTAAGATGCGGAAAGGGTCCTACTTCCAACATCCTGTGGAATTCTGGGGTTTGTAGTTTACTGAGGCCAAGGAGCTCTCTGGCTGGGAATTCTAAAGGCCTCTCCCTAAACTGCAAACCCCAGGATTCCATAGGATGTTAAAAGTGGAATAATAGCACTATAACAGTGTAGTGCAGAAATGGCCTGAGACTTGGGAGGTCCAGGTTCAAGCCCCTACTGAATGGGAGTAGGTGACTTTGGGTCAATCATTCTGTCTCATCTTCATCTACTTCACAGAGTTGTTGTTGTAAGGATCAAGTGAGAAGGAGGAGAACCACACATGCCATCTAGAACTTACTGTGTGAAAGTTATGATAGAAATATAGGCGATAGAAGGAAGAATTTATTACATTTCACTGTCACTGCAATCCCGTAAGAGGTGAAGGAAGCTAAGACATATTTAGGCCCTTTCCGCACAACATCGTTGTCTCATTTCTGCCACAGGTTGGCAGCAGTTGGCAGGTTGCGCTTCTGAATGATGTCATCACCATCCCACTGCTATCCTGTTGTGGAGCATTACGTTTGCGCAGTTTTCACAAAACAGAAAAAATCTGTTTCGCATCTGCGATTGCGCAGCACTCCCGTCACTTCTGGCCATGTAGAAGTTCATTGGCGACGCTTCCTTCTGTAGCACAGCAATGGAAAAAGCCTGGCTGCACTGCGGAAGGAAGATGTGATGCCATTGTGTTCTCTTCTGCATGAACTGAGAGGGTGCAGAGGGGAGAGTTGCTGACACGCTCCCTTCTGGAGCCTGGACTGCAGCAAAATGGCCCAAAAGAGCATCGTTGTGCAGAAATGGCCTAAGTCACCACGTCAGCTTTGTGGAGTTTAGTTGATGTGAACTGCTATCATTAACAAGGAAGCTTTGAGGACACTCTGGGCCTAGTATATACAGTGCACCTTCTTCTGGCCTAACTTCCATATGCATACTCCCTTGATGTTGCCATGTTGTTATGCTCAGAAATTCAAAGAGTTATCTTTTGGACCAGAACTCCAGAATCCTTTGGCCAGTAGGGTCATGGTTCATGCTGGCTTGGTAATTCTGAGAGCTTTAGCCCAGAGAAATAGCTATTATACATTCTATTCTGAAGTTGTATTTAAACAGAGAGCACATTAAATTTTTATGTTTCGAGAAATGTTCTTAAGCTATGGTACGCTAAAAACAAAGTACTTTACTTGAGACATATCTCCTGACTTCCTCCCCTTGCAATGTTGGAAAGCATCTCTCCTATTGCAGCGAGATTTGCCAGGCAAGATACTTAGTATTTTCTCAGTGCCAGTTACTTGAGCCAGCCAAACAGAGCTGAAATACCATTGGATATATTCTGACATTAAAACTCTTCAGAAAGCTTAGCTTTGTCACTGAATGATGATAAACAGATCTCATGAAAAAATTAATATATTTAAATCTTGGAAGAATAACATTTTATTGGAATTATTAGTTGTTATATAATAAGTTACATAATATAATATTTTGTACTTAACATACAAATACGTGTGAACTTCTGATTCCTTCTTAGTAATTGACTGATTGATTGCTTTCTGCCAGTCATTCTACTCTGTGTCAAATCTCTTGCATTTCTTCTGAGGATGATAGTAACTTCTAGTCTGCAATTCTCTTTTTTTGTTGTGTTTCTGTCATAGGGGAAATGTGGATAACACTGCACAGAAAAACAGAAGGCAATTTTAAAAATTCTCTTTCTATTTGTCATTACATTCCCTCAAGTTGTGTGTAGCTTGAGTTAAAACTATGCACCAAGTTAAAACTATGCACCTCTCATATCTGTGAAAGGCACATGTTTGGTCCTGTACACAAAGCCATCCCCATTTACTTCTATTCTAAATCACAGACAGGTTCAGAGTTTCCTCCCTCCATAGAAACAAATGGGTGTTTGGAAATTTTTGCAGGTATGTCATAGCCGTCATGGAGCTCTAGATTGGAATATCCGTGTCTGCATATGTGCTAGATAAGGGCAATTTTGCTCATTTCTGCAAATGTACATTTTTTGTAGGACATCTCACTGAAATAAGTAAGAATTGTATAGAATGACCACTTAGTGATCTCTCAGTGGTTATCAACAATATATTTAAATCCTGGAACAAGAACTTTCTGGAATGTTGGCTGTTATGTAACCTATGACAATATTATATACTTAATGTACAAACTAAAAATTAGAGCTTATGTAACTTATGAGAATGTAATGTATTTAATGAACAAAATAAGAACCAGTGTGGTGTAGTGGTTTGAATATTTGACTGGGACTTCAGAAAACAATGGGTCAAATCCGTGTTCAGTCATGAAAACCCACAGGGTGACTTTGGGCAAGCCACATCCTTGCTGTATGACATTGTATGATATGCAATGACAAATTTCATTTGAATAAACCTTGTCAAGAAAATGCTAGGACAGAGGTTGACATGGAGATACATAACAACAACAATATACAATACCATGAACTTCTCATTACTTTTATGTAATTGATTTTAAATAAAATTTAAATGGCTTAACTCTAACCTTAAGCCAGCAGATGTCCACTACCAGGAAGATATTTTCTTAGGGATGGAAAGAAGGTTTAAAAAAATATTCAGAAAAGCATTGAGATATTTTTTTTTGAGCATTGAGAAACCCTGATGAGAATTCTGGACTGATACAAATCTTTGCGATTTGAGATTTATTCTGTGCAAAATTCAGAAAATATGTGAATTTTCTACACAATATTTTCTGCATAGAAAATTATATTTCTTTGCAGTAAATGCTGTAATTTGGGATTTATTCTGTGTAGAAATTACACATAATTGATTTGCATGGAAAACAGCATTTACTACTCAAAAAATAACATTTTTTTTGTTCAGGAATTAATATTTCTGCATTGCAATATTTTCCGCACAGAAAATGCTGTTTTCGGCACAAAATAACCACATGCAAATTTTGTGCAGAATAAGCCCCAAATTGCAAATAACCTTCAAAAACCTGTGGTTTTGAAAGACTTTCTCACAAGGAGGAGAAAATTGCTGAAATTGCTGGGTGCTACCTCCTATAGCCTTTATCCCATCTAAAACAATATTCCTAAGGCTTACTAGCCCTTTGAAGCAGGTTTTAAGAAAGTGGGGTACGTTATGTGGGAGAGGGTGATTATCCCTTTCTCCTAGTTTTACATGAGAGAAGGATCTTGCCTTTAAGTTCCACTGAAAGCACCAGATGTTCCTTGAACATAACACATTTCAAACTGCGATAGTCAGTAGCTGGCACTGCAGTAATGTGCATTCTTATTTGGAAACAAGTTCTATTGAATATGCTTGAACTTTCATGTAAGGAAATATACATAGAATCAGATCATTGGAGCATGAATTTGGGTAATCTACTGTCCAGCAAATTAGCGTTTTGGATTGTCATGCTAGGATATTCTTCTTCTTTGACAGAAGCCAAGAACTGGATGGTCTCCTAGTAGTAAAATCTCCTACTGTGGATCAAAATAAAAAATGGTAAGTTTTATAAGTTCTTAGGGCCACTCTGAGATCAGCTAGAAGAAGAGCATTTCTGGCAACAGAAGAGGGTATTTTTGCTGGCAGACTTTGCTGTTATTTCTACAGCTGGCATATCTTTAAGTTAGGGTTGTACTGAATTAAGAAAGGGGGTAAAGCTGGTTCAGTTCAATTAAGAATCTGTTTGACTGTACCCGTGTAGGATTATGATGCCCGTAACCTCTAATACATCTCATTAAAAAAGGGACCTCTTCTCCAGTCACTATCCCTCAATTCCACCCTGCTTGTTCCCCTCTTCCTGTTTTCCAGCTGCCCCTGTCCAGTCTCCCTGGGTTCTGCTAGACCACTGTGCTGCTAGCTGTTTTAAAAGAATGAGATCTTTGCTGGAACATTTGCAGCAGTAAAATGTTTTTGACTTCAGAGTCACCTCAAGGAACAGTAGGATTGCAGCCAACGTTTGTATGTGAAGAATGAGCTCCCTTCTTTGCTCTCAGAGCAACCTCATCACAGTTGATTGGAGGAATAGTTGAGGGGCCTTGTTCAGGGTACACATTCTGCATATAAAATGGGGAGAGGCACTGAGTACCATTCATTTAGGAGAACCTTTAAAGTTTTGGCACAAAAACAGCAGACATTCAGAATAAAGGTCTGAGACAAATACCTTCTTTTTGCAAAATTTCCAATAGAAGATTTTCTTTATTCTCTTTTAATATTCTCCCTCCTCATTACTGTGACATTAAAAGAGAGACAGAATGGAAGTGTAAAAACTTAAGCTTTTTCCTCCTTAGGGCACCTGAACAAGACTACAAAATGTCTGACATTCCAGTCAAGCAGTCTGATGCAGATCATTTGTACCAGGTCACAAGGGGGTCCAGGTACAGTATTTGTAAACCAATACATTTACTGTTTGCTTTGTTGTTGTTCTTGTTCCACTTGCAAAATGCTATCTCTGGTATAAATATTCTCCAAACTAGGATTGCTTAAATTTTAAAGGCATTAAGTCTTCCTGCCCCTGCCAGATCCTTGTGGATCCAGGAATTTTAATACACCCATGCCACTTTTGTACTTATCCATGTCTCCATTCATTTCAATGGAGGAGATATCTACATGTACAAAAGAGTGAATACAAAGAGGTGCCCCTTCTTTTTAATACAGAATGGGCAACCTGTGGACCTCCAATATTGCTGAACTCCAGTTCCCATCAGCCTTAGCCAGGGCACACAATAGTGATGGATGGTAAGAATTGTAGTTCATCAACACCTGTAGAGCTGAATATCCCTGTCCTCTAATTTAAAATAATGAGGAACTTGGATGTACTGATCTTCCAAGAATGCATTGCAGAACATATGGAATCATAGCTTTTCTCATGAGAAGTACATTTTTCCATACTCTACAAAGATGCAGACTGTTAAAGAGAGTACAGAGCACATTGATGGCATTCCTTCATTTCTGCATTCCAAGAAAGCAAAGGTTTTAGACTCATGCTAGTCCTAATCCACAGATCTGTGTCTTTAAAAGTGTCTGTGTGATTAGTAGAGGCAGCACCAACACAGTAGCACAAGGGCAGGGAACCTTTAGACCTCCACATGTTTTGACCTGCAGCTCCCATAACCCATTAATTGTGGGCCTGATGATAGCTATAGGCCAAGGTGCCTTTTCCCATTGTGAAATTATATCACTGTGATTCCTCTTTAACTGCCACAGCAATATCCTACAGAATCCTGGGATCTGTGGTTTAAAGAAGGGTATTTGCAATTCTCAGCCAGAGAGCTTTAGTACTTCATCAGACTACAAATTCTAGGATTCCATATGATGCAGCTACAGCAGTTAAAGTGAAATCATACTGTTATTATTTTACATTATGAATAGTCCCAAAGCATCTGGATGTTCTCCATCCTTGCAAGAAAATAAAAAACAGAACATCAAAACTGTTCTTCTGCAGCATATCAGTTTGGTTGAGCTATTTGTTGTCAATTCTACTTTTTCCCCTTACATATTTGTTAGTCATCAGTGCCAGCCAGCAATGGTCACTGATGAAACGGTCGGCTGTCTTTGTGTATATACAATGATGGTTTTCTTGGTGAAGAGTGAAGAGAATATATGTGCTTTGCAGAGAGGGTGCTCACACCTTTGCAACCTGACATCTAGCACTTCAGCACAGTGTACTCCCGTACTGGAAGAATGGCTGCATGAATCAGGGTACCAGTTCTGTGGAAAGCACCCAGATGATCAACCCTAAACATTTGGTGACCTCTGTAGTAGGGAGTCCTGTGTAAGGCAGGGGGCATGTCAGTTATCCATCAGGTGGTCAGCTTTGGCTGTTTGAACACCAGAGCCTTGTCATGGGTTGAACTAGGAATGAAGGAAAGCCCTTAATTTGATCTGTTTGTTTCTCCAACTCTGCATATGACAGTAATGCAGATATGCATCTGAATTACCCACAAGTTAAGGACATTTTTTTAACCACAGTTTCATATCTAATCAAAGGGTCCTCCAGACTGACCTAAATTAACATGAGTTCTCATAGATAGCTCCTGGGGCCCTGTTGGGTTTTGTCTCCATGCCCCCTCCTTTCACTCTTGAGGTTTGTTTTAAATGGTTTCTTGGATCTACACTGTGCTCCTCATATTACCAATGGCATGCATGGGAAGGGGTGATCCTGCTGTCATCCTGACAGAACAAATTAATATAAGAACCTAGTCATTGTATGTGGTCATTATTGGCCTAGTCTACACATGCACCAGAACATCACACTGTGTGTGGTGGTGCCTGTTTTGAATGCTCCCTGTAAGAAAAGTACTTGCATGTCAATGCAAATGGTTATATAGCCCAGAACACTCCTTGTTGGGCTAATTTTCTACTTGCAGAGATTTTGTTTTTATTTTTAATATGTGGGATCATTCTAAAAATAGGAACCCCACCATGTGGTTTGAAATAGCACAGCACTCAACTTCCTTCCAATCTATTTGAGATACTTCAGTTACCCAGGATGACGTGTGAAACTGCAGTACAGCAGCCCTCTAGATTCTGATAAGTTATTATTCCCATCACTCTTTACTTTTGGGCCAGATGTGGAGTCCAAAAAAACCATATGGAGTTTCCCACCTTGGGCTAAGGTGCAGAAGAGAAACAGTGGATTCTCAGGGGCCATCTGTGGGTTGTGTTAAATTACCATTTGATGAGCATTCCTCTGATTCCAACCAGTATTTCAAAAATGATCAAAAATAGCAATGGCATGTGTATTTCTATAACACTTATCAGCTAAGTGCTCTCTAAGCAGTTTACAATTTGTTAGCTAATTGCCCCCAACAAGCTGGGTACTCATTTTACCAACCTGCAGAACGATGGAAGGCTGAGTCAACCTGGAGCCTGCCAGGATTGAACCCACAATGCTGTGGCTGCAGTACTGGCATTTAACCACTGCGCCACCAGGGTTCAATGCAGTCAAAAGCGAAGCTTCAAACCACAGCCAATGAAACCTAGAATATGATGTTATTGTACTTTGACATTGCCTCTTTTTACATTTTTTTCCTATATTTATTTTTAGAGAATGAAGTACTCTACATTTTTGTGTGTATTTCAGCTATAATGCCTCAAGCTGTCATTCACATCCAAAGGACACTATTGTGTATACAAGAACATATGAGAATAGGTACCAGAAAAATACGTAATGTATTTTTCCCCATGTCTTTCCTTGTATACTAATTCCAAAAAATAACTGTTTAAACACGGTTTGTTTAAACACAAATGTTATTTTTCAGCTATGGCATGCCTACTCTGAGAGTTCTGACTTCTTGCATGTATAATAATAGAACACCATCACAAAAATATCTGGGATTTGATGACATTCTAGAATAAAATATGAATGCTAAGTGCAAGTCAGAAAAGATAAGAGAGAAATAACTGGAAGAAGAGATCGATATTCACAGGCTCCAGCCACACTTGTAGCATCCAGCTAAGCTTGCTTAAGCTCATTGATCCCAATGGGTTTAGCATGCATAATGCTGCCTTGGGTTGTAGCCCAGGTGTATTTTAAGTGTGTGCATGTGGGAGTGTGTGGGAAGGAGTATTTGTGAAGCAATAGCAAGACTGAAAGCTTCAATGTCATTGAGACAGAGAATCCACTTTGAATTTTAGTTTAAACTTTAAAGGTGATAATCCAGGCACTGAACCCATTTTGGGTGTAGAATTCAGTTGCCTTTTCTGCACGTTACCTTATTGCGGAGGTGGGGGGTGCTGTTCGCGCAAGCGGGTTCTTGCGTGATGCGCTCTTTTCGCTGCTCCTTCGTCCTGCAGCTGGCTTCCTGGTCATGCGACTGCCCCTCCCTTCCTTCCGCAGTGCAGCCTGGGAGCTGTAGGCTGCGCAGGGGGAGGAAGCGTGACCGGCGCGCCTGGGACGTGTAAGTACACGTCGGCCACAGGAGCATTGAGCAACCGCGCAGCATTTTCGGCTTAGAGCTGAAAATAAAAAAAATCCATGAACAACCCACTTTAGGCTCATGAGCGTCACGTAAATGGGAGTGCGTCGTACAGACCGCCGTTCCCATTTACCCGATGCTCAAGGGGCCCTCTCGCAAAAGAAAAGTAAATAAATTGTAAATGTTATGTAACTTTATTTAACTAAAGGCTAAATTAGGTGCTTTACAGACACATGCAAAAATGTATTTGGAGCTCTGTGGCAGTGTGGAAGGGGAGAAGAAAGCACTTGGGTTACCCTTTGGAGTGAGGAAAGTGAGGAAATGGTAGAAAGGAAAGGGATAATTTTGGGATGGGGTCTATATCAACATAGTTTCACATGAAGAGACATTTGTCTGGCATGATCCCCATCACGACTATTACAAAATGTAGCATAACATCACAAGAAGAGCCATGATGGGCCAGACGAAAGGCCTCTCTAGTGCAACGTTTTGTTCATACAGTGCCAGTTCTATTGCCAATGGGAAACCTGCCAGCTGGACAAGAGTACTATCTCATCTTCCATCTCACATTCCCCAAACAGGGAATATACAGTCTTACAACCCCTAATGCTGGAGGTGGCTATAGTTATCCTAACTAGTAGTTATTGATGACCTCAGTCTCCCTGAATGTATCTAATATTTAAAGCCATCTGAATTGGCAGTCCTAACTATGTCTTGTGGCACTGAATTCAACTAGTTAAACTGTTGAATTCAGTGCCACAAGATGTAGTTAGGACTGCCAATCAGATGGCTTTAAATATTAGATACATTCAGGGAGACTGAGGTCATCAATAACTACTAGTTAGGATAATTATAGCCACCTCCAGCATTAGGGGTTGTAAGACTGTATATTCTAGTTAGATACTGTTTGAAGAAGCACTTCCTTCCATCTGTCCTGATTCTCTCATCTTCTGACTTAAGTATTGCTAAGAAGGGGAAAAAGCTTCTTTCTTCCTAATTTTTTGACAGCATTCATAATTTTATACACCTCCATCATGTTTCCCCTTACTCCCCTTTTCCCCTAAATTACAGCCCAAAACATTGTAACTTTTCCTTATAAGGGATCAGTCCTTTGAACATATGGGTTGCTCTTTTCTGCTCCTTTTCCAGCTCTGAAACTACCTTTTGAAGGTGTGATGACAGGAGCAATGCATAGGATTGCCAGTATGATATTGCCAGTTTTATTTTTCATTCTGTTTTAAAATATGCCCTACAAGGAATCTGCCTTTTTTAGAGCACAACCACCACAGCAAAATCCCTTTCATGGTCAGCCATTCCCCATTCACAGGCTATTAGTATATACAGGAAACTGTGACCCCATGGTTTTTTGGCCCAGTGTGCCTTATTTAACACTTGCTTACACAAACTCTCATTTGCCATTTTACTGGCCATTCTACCATCTTTTTGGATCTCTTCACAACTGGTGTTTTCTCATATCAGCCTAAATAATTTATTGTTATCAACAAACTTGGCCACCTCAGTACTCACCCATAATCCCAGATGTGACATATTGTGATTAGGTATAAAATGCTGCAGTCATAAATATATTTATTGCCAGCAAATTCTATTTGACGTCAGCAAAACTTTCAGATAAACACATTTAAGATTAAGTAACAATGGCCTGATATAGCTAAAATTGGATCCCAAAGATAGGTCCTCTAAGCACAATCTTGTTTATCAAGATATTTTGATTTCCGAAGAAGAAAATGATAATACCTCCCATAGTAGAGAAGGGAAGCTGAGGCACAGAATTATGGAAATGAGACTTCATTCATACATTGCTATCCATTTGGATCTTTCCCAGGAATGTCACTGTGTCAGTCTGTTTCAGCCAAAGCAAACATATCTTACAGCACTTTGGAAACTTAACACCTTATTATGGCATAATCTTTCTGCATGCCATTTCTGTTTAAGCTCACTTTTTACAATCCTCCTGTGTTCATGTGTATCTCTTTCAGTAAATCACAATAATGCTTCATACATCTGATGAAGTGGACTTCAACCCAGAAAAATCTATGGCATGATATAATTGTCAGCCTTTGAAAGGGCCTCCAGATGCTTCTAATTTAGTCTTCATCTTCTGTCTTTGCACAACTATCTGTATGTACACACAGACACACACCTATATTGTCAGGCTTGCATTGCCTGCTTTTTGAGCCTGCAATAGATCTCTTCCCACAAAAAAACAAACAAACCACAGTGTCCAGTGAAATATAAAAGTAATCCATACTGCATTTCTTTTTCCATTTTGAGCCTTATCTCTGTCTGTACTACTCTGAATGTTTTTCATGTATAACCTCTAATGTTATTGTGTGTTCCATGGTTATTTTAGAAAACATTTCTAAAATACCATGCATTTGAGAGATATCTCCTCTAGGCACAATCCTTATTCTCCTTAAACTACACAGAAATAAATGGGAGCTGTGGAAAAGCAAGGTTGTTGCCATTCTTATCATGTAAAACCTGATCCTTCCTCTGACCTGACACTGTTCTTTTAACTTTGTCTTTTTTCAAAAAGCTTCTTCTCATACGGCTGTGTATTTCTGTAATCTGCCTTTGGGTATGTGTGAATGACTTTGATCTTGACTGATGACAGGCTTATTTTACTAGAGTGCAAACCTGAAAAAAGAGTGAAAAAAAGTATTGTTAGTCATTTGGCATGTGTTCGTTGCATTGCAGCCGATTTCCCCATGATGCTTATGAAGACAGCATCCCTGGAAAATCAATTAAAACTGTTTACTCTACTTCTGACAGGTAGGTGTATCTGTCTCTATCTCTATGTAAGTCTCTATATATCTACATCTACAGTGTGTAGGAAAAGTAGAACTCTGATTACTGTAGCATGCTCTCCAGCATTTCACAGAAGAAAACCAGAAAACGTGTGGTCAAACAACATCAGAGTGTGGTCAAGGTGGCAGAGATTATTGAGGAAGAACAGAAAAGCTAAGGGAGGCTGCAGTAGTTTGCTTTTGCTTAGGTTTCCTGAACAGGTAAATCTCCTTTGCCCTGCTAAAGTAATTGAGTACAAACTGTGTTTGCACTTTGAACTCAGTTTGTAGCAACTGAAGAAAGACAAGAACGAAGGGGAAAAGTGAGAGATAGAAACTGGGACATTTTGAAAGCAGTGAAAAAGTGGGATCACAGAGTATTCATTGGTACAATCCCTGCCAAATTGGGACAGATTCAGGTTTGCAGCCAGGAGGGGAGAAAAAGTACAAGAAAGCCAAATGTGGAGAGGTATCTTGACAGTTTTACCCCTCACCTCACCTCACAAGTTATTTACACTTAGAAAACAAAGCCTTAAGACTTGTCCCAGGGATGTAGTTAAAGGTAGAGGGCAAAATGAGGGCATTGCCCCCAGATAAGAATTCTACTCTCCAAATGAAATTTTCCTTTAGATCCCAAATTTCTAGCATTGTAATAACTTCAAATTTCAATCGAGCATTTAATAATAGAGTTGGCCCTCCGCTTTCGTAGGAATTAAGGGCACAGAATCACCACAAAAGTGGAAAAACCACAAATATTGTAAGCCCCTCATATTTAACACACAGAAAAAAGTACCTGTATTGGCAGGATGGCTGGGCCCAGCTGCACATGTGTTCCATCCCTTACTCACTCATTCATTGGCATGGGCAGGTGGGAGGGGAAAAGGATATTGGATGGTGGAGCAGGAAGAGGGAAAAACGGGACATTAATGATATCCCCTTCCCACCTGTGTGAGTGAGCAAACGTAGGTGTTTGCACCCTTTTCCCATCCCATTATCTTCCCACCAGCACAAGTGAGTGAGTGAGCAAACACATATGTGCACCTCCTCCCATCATCCCCTTCCTTCTGCAGCCCACTTGAGCAAAGACACATGTGTGCACCCTTCTCCTATCCCATCCCCTTCCCCACTCCCACAGGTATATCTCCATAGCTACATCCGCAGCCCCTCCAGCACAACCATTCCCATGTTGTCAGAGAGAAGGGTTGTTTCTCTGGAGCTGGACATGCTGCAGCAGGCATCTGCATAAACATCCATCCATGGATTCTGCATACTCTCTATGAGGGATTTAGGTTGTTACATGGTTGGAAGAGAATTCTGATCTATGTAATGACCATAAAAGTGAGCTGTGATGGTGAACCAGCATAGTCCATTAAGAGAATGCCAGCCATAGTTTTTATTCACACTTTGGCCACTTACTTAATACATGGGAACTGTCCCAGAGCCAGAGTTTGAACCAGTTCCTTTTTTTTGGACAACAATTTCCACAATTCCTTAACTAGAGTTGGTCACATTGGCTGGTAAACTTGTAGTCCAAAAGGGGAACTTTCTCAAGTTCTGACTAGAAGTAAGTTTTGTAGCACCTGTGATTTTGATGGTGGCTTGCTTAGGAGAATTTCCAGGAGGCTTGGGCCTTGTGCCTTCAGAGAATTCTGTCCTGGCATCTCTGTAGGTCTGAGTGATAGCAAGACATGCAGGAATGGAAGTGTGAGCATAGTTGTGCCCATCTGCTGAGCCCCTGTGCTCCTGACCTTCTATTGTATAATAAACTCAATTAATCATTTTCCTGTGTAGGGCTATTATTGAAAAAGAAATGTGTACCTACTGTCGGAAACCTTTGGGTGTGGATACTAAGATGATTCTGGATACCTTGCAGATTTGCTGTCATGCATCTTGCTTCAAGGTAGGAACATATTACTGACATTCATAAAAGGTGCATGCATTAATTGTGATAATGTAATTGTGAACCATTAGCATGTAATTTGACCTTGTAAAATATATTAAGCTTTTTGCAGCTGTATATTTCATATGTAACAAGTCAGTCCAGCCTCAAAAAGTTGCAGTATAGAGATGCCACTGTTCAGTCTTCCATCCACCAAGCTCTCTTCCAGGATGTACCATTCCATTTCCCCTTCTAGTTTCCTTTCCTCTCTCTCTCTTTCTCTCTTTCTCTCAACAGTTAAGTCAGTATCCCATGCTTACTAGGCAAGCTTAGTTTTCTTTGGACTGTTTAGAGGTCTCCCTGACCAAACTTTAATTATTCTTCTGCAGATCTTGGGCCCTTTTCGCACAGCATTTTCCATGTGAAAGGGCCTCTGGAGCGCCACACAATTGTGAGGAGTGATCCACATGACACACTCACAATCACGTGATGCTCCAGGGTAGGGCAGGCACCGATCGCGCACCTTTTCATTTTCGGCTAGAAGCTGAACATGATGCGTGATCGTGCATTGCCCCCCGGGCCCCGCGTGCATTACCTGGCATGCAGAGCCACCAGAGCTGTGCCGGTCATGCTTCCTGCCCCAATGCAACCTGGGAAGGTCCCAGGCTGCACTGTGGAAGGAAAAGGTGGGGCTCTCACGCTAGCAGTCAGCTCGTGCGAAGCTGAAGGACCCCGGAAGCGAGAACCTCTCTCCAGAGGCTGCTTGTACGATCCCTGCACCCCAGTGCCAGAAGACGGCAAGGTGCGGAAAGGGCCTTGGGGTTCCCCAAGGCTGATACATCCTTCTTTTCTAAGAGTGGTACCATTTTGATTAGAGGAATCTATCAGGATTCCATCAGAAATCTCTGATGAGATTCCTGAGATCTCATCAAATTCCGTTGGAAGAATCAGGAGGGAGAATGATCTCCTTTCTCCACTACAACTTCCTATGCATTTTTAAAATGTACTATGAGGAGCCTGGGAAATCCTCCTGAGACGGTTCTGTGCCAGCCATGAGGAATGAAGCAGAATAGATAAGAAAAGAATGTTCTATTGGGCTGATACTGCAGTGCCATCACATTGTATGATGGTGATGGTGGTGGTGGTGAAAAACAAGCCCTGATCCTAATTTTATTGAGATTCTAAGTCCAGTAATACTATAGTATTTTCTGAGTATTATATATCATAGCATACACATAATCATAATATATGATTAGCTTTCATAAATTTCATAAATTTATGATTAGCTTTCATAAATTAAGTTGTATATTCTTGTCTATTTCAAGTGTGAAGTCTGCCAAGCACCTTTAGAAAACCTGAGGGCAGGAGACAGCATCTGGATTTACAGGAACACAGTGCACTGCACCCCTTGCTATTCTAAAGTGAAAGGTAACCTTGTGCTGAAGTCAATTTGTAGGTTATGTTATTCCAAACCTGGGGAGACAAACATCTTGTTGTGTCCAAAAGTTCTTTCCAGCTCATGACCTTTTAATGAATTTGGTGAATGTTGACTTCCACGATAAATTTCTTTAGTGACTGAACAAGGGATGTGCACTATCTGGGCTGATAATTTTTGTATTTTGTTGTTATTAATTCTGAATTATTTTCTTAATTTCTTTTATAATATTTCCATTTGTGTTTAGTTAGTTTGGATTTAGTTCTCAGATCCCCCCCCCCATATTTCAGTTCATGTTTAGCTTTGATTTCAGTCAAACCTCATCACCATTGATTTGGTGGCATGAAACAGGTCGCAGCCCTCAAATTGGTTATGAGAGACCTGAGTTCCATCACCACCCCAAGGGTTCTTGTTGAGGAGTTGGTTTTTCCTTCCCATCATATGAATTTGAAGTTGTTGGACTGAAGCAGAATAATTTTTAATGTAGAAAAAACAAGAGAGAGTGGTGCATGAAGTAAATTTTACTTTAGAATTAGATCATTCTGACTAAATTTAATGTGTCTTTCTTAAATCTAAATTAAATCTAAATTGAGCTCTTTGGGAGTTATGTTTTACTTTTGGATTAAACAAAAGAAAATATATATTCTTGCTAATTGTCCATAATCACAGTGAATGCTACAGTTGCAATCTCACTGAGATGATGTCAACATTCACTGAAATATCTCTGACTGCATTTCCGCACTAGCCTGTTATAGCGCGATGATTACACTTTCAACATCCTCTGGAATCCTGGGGTTTGCAGTTTTGGGAGGTGCTGGCCAACTGCAAACCCCAAGAATTCCTGAGGATGTTGAAAGTGGAATCATTGCGCTATAACAGGCTAGTGCGGAAATGGCCTGAGTTTGTGGATATTCATGATATTTTCTATGAAATAGACAGTGTTCCTATTCCCAACCTATATTTTAGATTTGATCTATAAACGAAAAATCAAGACCATCTCCTTTTTATTGTTTTTTTTTAAACTTCAAGTCCTTCACATTGTTGTTTCTAATATCTATTTTTGTTCTACTTACAGCATCATGGGCTTACTAATCTTCATTGACATCAGATCAAGTGTGAACTCAGATGAAAAGCTATGCGGATTTTATCTTGGAAAGTCATATCATTTTTAAAAGGATGAATGGAGTATTCTAATGATTTCCATAAATAGGAGACACTTTAAGAGATACAAATGACAGACAACTTCTGAAAGAAAAAGAACAAATGCCACAAACTCAAAAGATATCTGTATTAGCAGTAAGAAGTGTCTAAAGCTGCAGTCCTATGTGCACTTACCTAGGAGTGATCCCAGTTAAACCCAGTAGGGTATACTTCTGGGTAAACATGCATAGAATTACGTGATAAGTTTTTCATATAACACTATCTAATCTGATCTTGACTGAATTTTTATTTTTTCATACTCAGGGACAGATTTTAATATTCATAACTGAGTGACTTGTATGTCACCACAAATATAATTTTAGTTTAAGTATAGTGGCTTCAGTTCTGGCTTGTGCTATAATCCTCTAATAGTCAATGGATAAACGTTGTTATGGCTGATTGTAGCTCAAGCAACTTTCTCTGGCTTTCAGCCAATGCTTTTCTCTGGATTAGGGCCAACGGCACACTGAAGTCTCAGAGAAAAGGAGAAGGAAGCTGTTGCCAGGCCAAAGCAATCTGCAGAATTAAAAACTAAAGCCTTTTCACGTAATCACTGGGCTTCCTCAAGAATGACTTATGGTCTAGTCTAGGATTGTGGATGGGATCAGAGTTCTGTTTTTGATGCCCAGTCCTCAAAGTAACTTTTCCAGATTCTCAACAGGGTAGTACATGAAGTGGAAAAGTTCATGTCAGTTTAAATTGGGAGTTGGCTATTACAAAGAGATAGGGATAGGGAGGGAGAGAGAGAGAGAGAGAGAATGGAGAAAGAGAGAGAAAAGAGCCAGGGAGATTGTGTGTCATGAGACTAGCACTCATTTGGACATACTGATGTATAGTTCTTTGGCTTCAGAATATTAGTAACCTCTTTATTAAAATCTGCTACCAGACACAATGATCCTGCAAACACTTAGCTTCCTATATGTTAATAATAAATATTGCAGGGAGGAGGATCTTATTGTAATTGTGTTATATGTTTTAAAACTGATGGTTTTACAACTGTACTAAACAGTTACAGATCTTAATGTGTGTGTGCATGCATGTGTGCACACATACATCTATGCATGTATATTCCTTTCTTTAAGTATATGCAAATAGCTTAGCACAACTAGTGATAGAGAGTATAGAGAAATGTCCTTGATGGGGAAATGAACTAAAACTAAATATAGAAAACATAAACAAAAGATAGAACATTATATTTTAAAAAGCATAACCCTAGCATATATTGTGAAATGCCATGTACATTGATGGCACTGTATAAATAAATGATAAGAGTCATCACAATCATTTCAGTTGAGCCCAACAACTCTGGTTAATCATAACAACATGTTGCTTGAATCAAGCCAGTTACAAACTGTTAGACATGAAGCTGACTTGTTTCAACTAATGATAGTTAGGATTCCATTTTAAGAGTTGATTGTGCTTCATATAAAAATTGAAGCAAAAGCTTCCAATTTCTTTGTAGCCATGGCACCGGCAGAATGGGTTTCAGAAAGCTGTTATCTCAAGCCTGTCATAATAAACCATGGTTTATTGTGCCCTCTGAATGCAGCTATTAAAATTTCAGTTTAAATGTAGAGTACATTGTATCTGCTTGTATACAATCTAACATCATTCAGACAGAAATAGTATCTCACTGACTTAGTATGTGATATGGGATGGAGTGGGAGCACACAGTGCGAAAATGCTCATGCTGCCTACTGTTTCATGTGTTGCTTGTACTCTTATTCTATTAATGTTGCTTGAAACTGATTTTTGCCATTCCAGAATCATTGCAATAAAGGACTGATCAAGTGTGACAATGGAAGAATACGTTTTTGAAGGAGAAATATGTAAAAACTTGTCAATTACAGACTACTAACAAGTGTTTTTGTGGCCTTTTATGCTGCTGGGGTGAGGTTGGAGGGGGAAACCAAGTCAAATCTCTCTTTTAAAAAAAAAAAAATCGAAAGATGGTTCCTAAAGGATAGGCTGAAAATCACTGCTGGGAACTTTAATATCATATTAACAGCAAGCGTCAGCAGCACCAATCTGAATACAGGTCAACAGGTGCATCTAATAGCCTGTCTGTCACATGGTGTAAAGATCTTCCATCCCTATCTTTCAAACTTGCAATTGTTCCTCAGAAAAACCTATGTTTCTGGACCATTTAAGACCCTTCATATGTTAATCTCACAACTGAAGAGACTGGAGGGATGCTTATGCCACCCCGAGTTCCCATCCTTCTCTGGTCCTGCCTCTGATGTCCAGATGTAAGGCATGCATCTTGGAGAAATCTATGTAAGTAAATCTCTGGGACTGCACATTTCCATGCGCACTTGAAGCATGCCTAGGCTGGATTCTAGTTTGCATGGAAATCTATGCACATACATCTCAATGGTCAACCTGTGAATGTTGGGGTAGAACCAGGAGATTTGACTGAGGACAAGGCTAGAACCAGTAGCAATTCTCCTCTGCACGTGACAGCATGTGAAGGGGTCTTGTTGTACAACTTGCTTGACAGACTCTGTTCTAGAGTGATAGCTTATTTTACTGTATGAAATACTTATGGCATTTAATATTAGTAAGCTGTCATAATATCTGTAATAAATATTTTTAGTAAATATCCCTAATGAATATATTTTAATTATATAAATAATTTAAAAGTAGATCCCCAGAAAAAATAATGTTGCAGAGTATCCATGGAGTATGTATGTTACCTAAGTTGCTAGCAGAGCTGGCTGGAAAGAAAAATATTAGCATCAAAAATAGGTTTAACTCAATCCATGTTCTGATTTGCACATTTTACTTACTTATTTTTGTTTTTGAGCATTTAAAAGTGAAACTAGCTTGTATGCAGTTCAGCAAAGCATGAGCTGTCGTCATTTAAATGAGTGCTGGATTTGGTCTGACAGGAAGCCTAAGATGGACAAACTTTTTGGACAAACATATTTGTTCTCACTTGAGAGGCATGACATATGTGGACCTATTCCAGCCCAACCTCTGGCTCACAGCAGACAGCACTGTAGGGCTATTTGATGCTATTCCCTTGCAACGGAGCTCCCAATTTGCAATAAACTTACTTTGAGATACATGCTGGGATTAGTCTATGCAATTCCCTTAGTCAAATCAGAAATATACAATTGATGGCATGGTAGAGTTATTCTAAGCTACATTTTCAGCTTCAGACCAATGTGGAAGAGGGGTCTAATACCACTGTACAACACTGTAGGACTGTTGTAAACTGATCTTAAGCATTCAGTGCAAAATGCACTAGAAGGCTGTCATCATCCACTCATTTGCAAACACAGCTCCTTCTGACCTTCAGTTTGGGGAAAATTAATTGCATTTCCTTTCGAACTTAAAATAGTGAGACTGGGTATTTTTAAAATGTTTTGCACAAAATAAGGAGCCAGCACTCATATGTTTTGTGTGAGGGGACAGGTGGGTGGAAACCAATGCTGATTCATTTCCTTCATTTTGGAAACACCGGAGAATGCTCTGGGGAGGTGAGGAAACACACAGCCTATGTGCCTAACTTGGCCTACTAAAGTCCCCAGTCCTGCCAACAACAGAGCAGGGGTATATTTTGAGGGGAGGAACAAATCGAAGACATTGCTCCCCAGATAAGAATTCTGTCCCCCATAAAATTTTCCTTCAGTGCTCAAATATATAAATATTTGGAAATTAAAGGAAAGTTTCATTGGGAGAAGAATTCACACTTGTTGGAGCAATGCCCTAATTTGGTTCCTCAGCTACACCCATTCACAGGGTTCCCCAGTTTCCCTCCCCGCTTTCTGGGAATAGACATGGCAGCCAGAAGCATCTTTGCTCCCACCTGTCCACAGGAAGGCTGAAGGTATAGGTGGGGACAAGGTCCAGTCAGCTGACATTTTGTAACCCTTTGGCTGAGTGTACTTCCTGGCTTCACTCTCCTCCCTCACCTCTCCCATGTCTTCATAGGCATGGTTGGAAAACTCCTCTTTCTCTGTGTGGGATCCCAGCAGCAATGGCTTCACTCAGGCCAGCACAATGTGTCCAGTTGTGACAGCTGCATAAGTTTGCTTGAAAGCTTTGCAATACCAAATTAAGGTCCATTCCAATCATTAGTGAATTTAGATTATGGGGGATTTCTGGATACGCTATTTTCATCAGGCAAGAAAAAATGTGGTCTTCTTCATCCTATGAGATGTTCAGAAATTAAAGATGTGAAGAAGCATCTATTGTGTCTTTTAATTCACTATCATCCATTCCATACAATAAATGGGCCACAACTTTTTCCCACAAGAACAGAGCAAGGCATGAACAATGAGGACATGTTCATGTGTTCATCCGTGCCAAACAGCTGCAGCATTTGCGGTGTGTGTTTTATTGCTCTTATTGCAGGTTGTCTAAAGAGTGAGCCAAGAAAGAAAGAGTGCTTCTGTGGATACTGAAATGCATCACATAAAAGGAAGGGACAATGATGCTCAATCTCACATTCCTAAAAAAGGGAGGGGGAAAAAATCAATGTTGACTTTTTAAAAAATCTCCAAAGGATTTTGTGGGTTTTTTTAAAATCTATTTTGCATATCACTACAGCTGAGTGTTTCATTTCCCTTTGATGACTCCTTCATAGAAACAGCCAAAGGAATACTTAGCTAGCAGCTGTTTTAATGAATGGCTTGTCTTCAATAATGCATTAATTTAGCTGCATTGAGAAATGCTCTCATAAATTACAGGGATATTGGTGAGTCATCAAATCCATTTTCCCAACCACATAATAAAACCACTTCTTCATTTAACAAATCAGGAACAGAATATCAAAAGGAAAGAAAAAGAAAGTGAAAACCCAAAAGGGGTGGCTTTCCCCACTCTCTCCTTCACATCTCCAGATTTTGAGGAGGCTGGGTGGAGGAAGAAGAGGAGTCTAATATTTGAAGAATGTGAAGCACTTTTCTGCAGGTGTTTAACCCTTAATTTTTGAAGTTGCTGCTGGTGACATGGTTCTATCTGTCATTATATATCTGTCTGTCTATCTGATCTGTCTTTTACTCCGTCTCACAAGATCTCAGACTAGCATATAATAAAATAAATTTAAAACAATAAGAGACAATGTAAACTGTATAAAAGCATATTAAACGGTGGTGGCAGCAGCAGCTGCCACCACTAGAATTCACTTGGATACTTTTGAATTCTTAACCACCATACGGTAGTTATGTAGCTACACACTGATTCCCAGCCTGACGCCGATCCTCAGTCCCCACTTACTGTGCAGACACTGCTGTAATTGATGGAGGTGTAAATTCCTTGTTGATGGGGAAGCAACTGACTGAGAGTTCCCACAACTACGCAGTCTTTGTCTGCCAGCAGAAGAAGAGCAAGAAGAGGGACAGGGAAATAGTATGGTCCCTGTAACCTGTCCCACTGAACATTTTGGCTGCAGCTCTTTGTGCCAGTTAAAGCTTCTGAAGTCTCTTCAAAGGGAGCCCCATGGAAAGCATTTTACAATAATCCAAACAGGGGGTAACCAACGTATGTGCTGCCATGGCCAGATCACTTCCAGGAACAGGGACTGTTGGTGCACTAGTTATACACTAATAAAATAACTCCTGGCCACAAGAGAAACTTGGACATCCGGCTAAGCCCAGGAGTGCCTCCAGCATGCAAATCTTAGATTTCAGTGGGAGTGTAACCCAGTCCAGCATAGGCTGAATCCTGATCCCATGAACACCTCTATCTTGTCTGGTTTAACTTTCAATATATTTGCCTTCCTCCAGTACATTACTGATGCCAGCCACTGTTTCAAAACCAAAACAGCTCCCTTGCAGTTAGGTGAGAAGGAGAAATAGAGCTGGTCATCATCAGCATAATGTTGGCACCACACTCCAAACCTCTACATGACTTCTTCCAGCAGTTTCATATAGTTTCAAATAGAAATTAAATAGCATGGGGGACAGAACAGATCTCTAAGGGATTCCACAGGTCAGCAGCCAAGGAGTCAAGCAGAAATCCTCCAGCAACACTTCTAGGTTCACCTCTCCAAGAAGGAGCAGAGCTTTGATAAATCAGCTCGGTATATGTCTTGTATCAGCAAAGGACTAACTACTAGATGAACTCTGATACCCTCCCCAACTCTGTGTTCCTGTGGTTGAGGAGGAAGTCTGACCAGCTCTCCTAAAATTCGTCTGCATCTCTTTCTGTGAAGCCACACAGCTTCAATGGCTTTGTGACAGAGTAAGCTGGAAAGCTAAATAAGTGAACACTTCTGATACTGAAGGGGGCTTCTTTTACATGTGTTGCAATGAATGAGAGCTATGACCTGGAAAATAATCTTGAGCTGAGCTGAAGAACTATGAAATTGCAGAAAGCCTTGGGGCTCAATAGTACATCTGAGGATATATGTTGAAAAAATAATGCATACAAGCAACCACGTTATAGTACACAACAATACTATATAAATACTATATGTAACAGTAACCACTGGAATGAGTTTTACTAAGTGTTATAAAAACCACTGTCCCAACAAAGTGAGATATGAGTGTTTAGGGAAAGCAATTTTTTATGATAAATACAAATGGCATTAAGAAAAGGGAATTTGTCATTCTGTAGTTTACAAATACAAGGACAGCATCAGACAGACAGACAGACAGACATTTTAAATTTTTCTTACTTATTATTTTTTAAAGTGGAGTTACATCACCAGCATTACTACCTAACTTTATAAAAATTTTGAAAATGGCTAAAACTCTTCCAAAATGATCCATCAAAATCAGTATTTTTGGAATAATTAGTATATGTTACTTTTGACATTAAAAATGAAAGCACCACTTCTTTATTTAAAAAAAACCAACAGCATTGATGTGCTAGTGTTACCTCAAAAAAGGAATACATTGCATGCAACATTTTTTTAAATAGTGTGTTCTTTGCTTAGACTGTGGTCTGGAAGGCAGTCACAGAATGGGCAAATGACAGCTCTTAAAATCATGATTATTAAATCCAGTATGGTTATATTGTTATGTGTTTACCACTTCTGAAAAATTCCAGAAACAATGCTATTGGGCTGGTAGCAGAGTACAGGCTGTGTTCAGCTTATTATGTTCTGACCGCCGTGATAACTTTGCTAAGAGTTAACATTTTAAGGTTGGATCCAAACTTAGTCATAGAGTCCTGATACAATTTGCTTTTATTTGAGTCTCCATCTAATTATGAATTAGTCTGGATCAACCTTTAATTTCTAACTTATTTTCCTAGGAATAAACTACACTGCATTCAATGGCACTTTTCTCTGAGCAGCTATACCTAGGAATGCAACATTGTTGTTGTGTGCTTTCAAGTCATTCTGAATTATGGCAACCCCAAAGTGAACCTGTCACAGAGTTTTCTCAGCCAGAATTTTTTCTAGATGGGTTTGCCTTTACTTTCCTCTGAGCCTGAGAGAGTGTGACTTTCCCAAGTTCATCCAGTGGGTTTTCTCTGAGGCTGAGATACTGTGACTTGTCCAGGCTCATCCATGAGGATTGAGATCCTTTTCTTCCAGAGTCTTGATCCAGGACTCAAACCCCTACACTACACTGGCTCTTTACTGCAAAATTACTTTCCTCTCAATGAGAGTTCATGGGAGCTGTAATAAGCTGTAATAAGCCACTGCAATTGTCAGCTGCATCAATAGGAGTATGGTGTCTAGATCGAGGGAGGTACTGGTACCACTCTACTCTGCTTTGGTTAGACCCCATCTTGAATACTGTGTCCAGTTCTGGGCACCCCAATTCAATAAGGATATTGACAAGCTGGAGCAAGTCCAGAGGAGGGTGACCAAAATGGTGAGAGGCCTGGAAGCCATGCCCTATGAGGATAGACTTAGAGAGATGGGTATGTTTAGTCTGCAGAAGAGAAGGTTAAGAGGGGACATGATAGCCATGTTTAAATATTTGAAGGGATGCCATATGGAGGAGGGAGAGGGCTTGTTTTCTGCTGCTCCAGAGACCAGGACAAGGAGCAATGGATTCAAGCTGCAGGAAAGGAGATTCCACCTGAACCTCAGGAAGAACTTCCTGACAGTCAGGACTGTCCGGCAGTGGAATGTGCTGCCTCAGAGTGTAGTGGAGTCTCCTTCCTTGGAGGTTTTTAAGCAGAGGCTTGATAGCCATCTGTTGGGAGTGCTTTGAGGGTGTTCCTGCATGGCAGGGGGTTGGACTGGATGGCCCCTGTGGTCTCTTCCAACTCTACATTTCTATGATTCTATGATTCTAATATCTTCATAATAACTGTCTTGTTTATAAATATGCAAGCAGTATACGGTGGAGAAAACAGGCACTGCTACAGATGGCGGTAGACACCCAGAGAGCATCTTCTCTGACATACCCTTCCTGCCAGCTCTGCCCCCAGGGCCACATACTCCATTGAAGAAACAGCCAAAGCCGTTAAAGGGACACTGAAGTTCTTTTACCCAATTCAACACTACCCACTGGGGAACACTTTGGTGTGCATAGTGATGAATTGTTTCAAGACAGCCAGAAAGCAAGACTTAAAATGTGCATTGTATAAGCAGAATGCAATATGTGGATTTGCTTTATTTTAACTTAGCAAAGTAAAGAAAAATTGAAATAGTAAACAATCCTGAAGTCTCTCCATCACACTCAGGTATACAGTTTTTTTCCCCTTTGTTCTCTGGATATTGATTCTAAATGGAAGGAGCAAGGCTGGGCAAAGTTTACACATCTCCAGATGAAGGAAGTCTGAACTAAACAGAAGAATTCAGAATAAGAGAGACAATAAGTTCCCCGTCCAAATGTTTCAGCAGTAACCAGTGTGAGCCATAAAAGTATAATGGATAACCACATTGCCCTTCCAAGAATTTGCCACTTCAGAATCAGGCATACAATTCCTAACCCATAAAGAAATGAGCCATATTTTGATGTTGTTGCAAAACCAATACACAGCCCTGAATCACCTTAAAAGTAAATCTGTTGTGGCAATATCATCAAAAGAAAATAAGCAAAACATAGAAGCCAGCCTTTCCTCCTGGTATAATGAACTGAAAATGGTTAGATCCATATGAAACACTTTAAAAGAAAGAATATTAAATATTTTACAGAGGCACATCTCTGTGGAATTGATTCATTAACCTATGGCTGTCAATACCCTTTGTGCAATATACCTATAAATTAGAAGTCAGGTTTACTCAGTGGTATTTTAGATTAAGTCAACAAGTAAAACTACTTATTGTCATTCAACAGATGTCTTTGTCAGCAGCTCAGAATCAAAAACTGTATCTTGTAGCAACACTGAGCAAAACACATCCGTGAGCTCTTAAACACTGACATGACTTGGAAGAAAGAACCAGTTCTTTCTCATTTGCACACATTAGTGGAGAGTTCAATCCCAAAAAGCAACAAAGAGTTTACTTCAAAACTTTGTGGTGTGGTCCAGTTCTTGTGGACACAGTAGCCACACATACATGCTCTGCATATAGAAGGTCCCAGGTCTTCTCCCTGTATGGTTGAGAAAGACTCTTGTTTGAAACCCTGGAGACATCTGAAAGTCAATGTCAAGCAGAGTAGAAAAATATTGTGCAAAACAGACAGTGATTAGATGCAGTATAAAATTCCCATGCACCTACTAGCATAAAATAGCAAAGTAAGCTAACAATTACAGTTTTGACTCATTAGTTAGAATATAAATATAATAATAAAAATGATGACAACCTGATGAAATAACAATAAATACAGGGCAACATCAAGAATAGAAGTAAAATGCATATTCCAGTAAAAACTCAGGGGAATAAAATTGCCTTCACTTAGTGCTGAAAGAACAACAAAGTAGGTGCCAGTCGTGTGTCTCTGGAGAAAGTGCTCTGCAATCAGTGTGCCATCACAAAGCAACACAAAACAGAATAAAACAAACATCTGATCTTCAGTCACTACTTGACAAAAGTCTGAGAGCAGCATGCACATCCTGGGAAAAGATTTCTAAAAATGTAGACAGTTTGGAGCAAGTAGTTTCTTCAAATATCATAATTCAAAGTGGTACATGGCTTTATAGTTCAGTCTGCACATGAAACTGTTTCCAGAGTTTACACATATAAAATAACAGGATATATACCACTGTTGTGGATATATTCCACCACCACCCAGACACTTCCATGTTTTTCTTCCCCAGTTAAGTTATATCTTATCTTCCACTTTTTATAAAGACAAAAAAATTTGCTATCCCATCCTCTAGTAGGTTTCTATTTTTAACCATTCCACTACCCCTTTCCATTCCCTTTCAAAGTTCTGGATAGGTTTGTTTTTCAAAGAGTTTGCTAATTTTTCAGTCTCTACCATATCCAGTACCTTTAATGTCCATTCTTCTAAATTGATTTATTTCTTTTCTTTCCAGTGTTGAGCATATGTTAGTCTCACTGCTGTAATCCAATACAACAGTATCTTCTGGTGTCTTCTAACCTCCCTATTTTGACCAACCATATTTAATAAGTAAAATTCTGGTATCATTTCAAAATTCACATTACAAATTCTTTGAATTTCATCATGTATCCCCTCCCAAAATTTCCTTGCCATCTGACAGGTCCACTACATATGAAGGAAAGAGTCCACCTTTTCATCAGATTTCCAGCACTTCACATCCCCATTTTTAGTTATTTTTGTAGGCTTTCTGGGGTCATATACCATCTATGTAACATCTCATAAAAAATTTCTCTTAGATTTAAATTTGGCGTAAATTTTATGTCTACTTTCCACAGTCTTTCCCAGTCTTCTAATTTAATTGGATGCCTCACATTCTGAGCCCATCTAACCATCTTGCCTTTTATTATGTCTGGTTCCATTTCTATCTTCAACAACAATTTGTAAAATTTGGAGATTCTCTTCTTATGATTCTCTTTCAACAGTAACTCTAGTTCATTTTCTTTTCTCTCAAAACCATATAATTTTTGATCCATTATGAATCTTTCTTTTAGTTGTCACCAAGGGAACCATTTTAATTCATGTCCATCAGCTCTCAGTTCTTTGCTGTTTTCATTCTAGGTTTATCGCCATCCCATTTCAGTATGTCTTTAATATGTTAATAACTTCTCTTGCTTTGTTGGGGTGATTTGGAATGCTTCTTGAGGTGATGTCCAAATTGGGAGTTTTATATAATATTTCTGCTTTATTTTTAACCAAATCTTTAATAATGTTTTCTGGATGCAATGATTGTTAAATTCTTTATTCAGTGCTACCTTATTATAACACGGATAACCATGCCATCCGAATCTATGATCCAATTCTTCCAATTCTTTTATTGATGATTTCTCTAAAATAATCCAGTCTTTTATCCAATCTAAACAACAGGCATAATAATGTATCTTCAACTATGGTAAATCAAATCCTCCTCTCTCCTTTGCATCCTGTAATATTTTAAATCTTATTCTTGGCTTTCCCCCCTACCAAATAAATGTTTGAAGATCTTTCTCCCATTCTTTAAATATTTTTTCTCTTCCTATTATTGGCAAATTCTGAAAAAGGAACATGAGTTTAGGTAATAAAGACATTTTAAAAGCATTGATTCTTCCCAAAAAGGACAGAGTTAGGTTCTTCCATTTCTCCATATCATTTCTTATATCTTTCCATGTCTTTCGGTAATTGTTACCAAATAATTCTTGATTCTTCTTTGTTATAAAAATTCCCAAGTATTTTGTTTTCTTAGTCTCCCAAGTATTTTGTTTTCCCCCCTCAGCTTGTTCTTATTTTGGCATATTTAGTGCCATTACTATTGTCTTTTCCTTGTTAATCTTACATCCTGCCACCTGTCCAAAGCCTTGCAAAATTTCCAGCAACTTTTGGATTGAATACTTTGGGTCCTCTAAAAAGATTATAATGTCATCTGCAAAGGCTCTTAATTTCAGTTCTTCTTTTATTTTCAAGCCTTTTATCTGTGAGTCCTCATTTAATATATTTAATAATACTTCCAAAACTGCAATAAATATTAATGGTGACAGTGGACATCCTTGTCTTACCCCTTTATGTATAGGAAAGCTTGTCAAAATGTCTCCATTTAATAGTAATCTTGCAGATTGATCTTGGTAAATCATCTCTATCCATTTGCAGAAATCTTCTCCAAAATTGTATTCTCTCAATACCCTGTTTATAAATGTCCAAGAAACATTATCAAAGTAGTTTCTCCAAAGAGCAAGTAGTTTCTTTAAATATCATAATACAAAGTGGTACATGGCTTTATAGTTCAGTCTGCACATGAAACTGTGTCAAGAAATGAATTTGAAACCTGTGAAAAATTTTGAATACTGATCCTTGCTGGTTTCAGTCTCTTATTTGACTGACCGTTCTTGAACTAGATGAAGCTTCCAATTAGTCTTCAACGAGGCCCCACATGCACTACATTGTAGTAATCAAGCCTGGAGATTCCCTAAGCAAGGATACAATGGCAATGCTGTCTCTGACCAGGACTGGCCACAGCTGGCACTGCACCCTAACCTGGCAATAGGCATTCAAAGAAAGGACTATATTTAACATCACCCCAAGTGGTGAACTTGATCCTCAAGAAGAAGGTATAACCATTCAGAACAAGTTGGATGCCATAGACCAGGTTCAGTGAAGCTCTGCTGGATGGTACAGAGGTGGGTTTGCAAATACACACATTTAATGCTGCAGCCTAAACTTTAAAGGATGCAAGGTGATGAACTCTATGCTCAAAATATGTTCAGCACCTTGGACAGCCCCTTTAAAGCACCTTTGGCATCTCCTTTGACTAAAACCCAGAGCAGATGCATGACCCCATTGGTGTGGGAGCCACCAGCCACCACAACTGAGCTTCAGTTTATTATCTAGTCCATTATTGATTCCAATTACCTGGGTTAAAAAGAGCTGACTACCATTTCCATTTAATACAGTTTGAATCCTAATTGTTGAATGATCTCCCCCGGTGGTTTCATGTAGATATTATACAGCTGTGAAGTGTGGTTCCACTGATCTTCCTATGCAGATCAAGCTGTAGTACAGTTGTTAATTTCTGATTGCTGTCAAGGACCCAACCCATGATTTCTTTTACCTCATTTTCTCAGACTGTAACATGGTTTAAAAAGGGGGTTGCCTTATGGTTCGGACAAATCCACAGGCCAGGCAAAAGACCCTGCCTAGTCTAGATATAAACTATAATATATGAACTCTCTCTCTCTCAATCTCTCTCTCTCTCTCTCTCATATATATATATATACTATAAGGAAGACAATGGCGAATCTCCTTTAAATAAATTTTGCCAAAAAAAGGAAATGGGGAAAAAACAAATAGTGAAAGTCTGACTAAGAAGGTGAGGAATGTCAGGGTTGAGAAATGCCACCAACCTGGAGATGGCAAAGCATGCTGTTCACACATATGCAGTTCAATGCATGTCAAGCAGAAAACCATAAAAGAGATGTTAATTAGCACCTCTCCAGACTGTGAGAGGAAAGCTAATTGGTGATGGAGGAAATTTTGTTTTCTCAGTCCTGCCAACTGGAGTGAGGGATTCTTTTTATGGTTGAAAACATGAATAGACAAATCTTAAGGAGCGTAGTTTTTTGGGAGATGATAGGTAGACCCTTACAACAAGATTCTTTCTTCTTACAGCGCTTCTTCATAAGAACCACACCTATATCCCATTGCAGAAATGCCACGGCACAGAAGTGTTGCTTATCCCTAGCAATATCAAAATGATATTTACCGTCTGGGCTACAACTCCCAGGATCGTGACAGCCAGCATGATCACTGACTATGTTGATGGGAGAACTCTGGGAGTTGTCATTCAGAAGAAATTCCCTTTAGGATGGGGTTAAGAATGGAACCATCAGGATAAAATTTCCCTAGTTATAGTCTGAGACAAATGGTTCAGAAGGAAATGTTGTCAAAGGTTTCTTTCTCCTTCAGAGAAACTGAGGAAGATTATCAGGTTTACATGGGTCCTGTTCTTATCCTAGAATAGGCTGTTCATTGCAGTTGGGCAATTCCTGAACCAAACCTGTTCAAAAAGCCAAAGTGAAATAAAATAAGCCTGTCCTCTAGGTGCAGTGATGGGGGAATATATTGATACTGTCAACTGGAACTCCTCAGTACTCCAGCCAGTATTGTAATTGTGGGGATAATGGCAACTGTAGTCCAATAAGATCTGGAGGCACAGATTTTCTATCTGCTTCCAGCCACCATTCACTTGAAAATGTTGTTCTGTAATTTGAAATTAATTTGTTCTGTAATTTGAAATTGCCTCCTACAAGGCAATTGGAGCCACTCCTTCTATAAAAGAGACCTTAATCCTTCCTTGAATCTGGCTAACCATCTCCTTCTGGTAATTTTGCACAGAAAGAGCTATGGAGGAGCTAACAGATAGTAAGCTCAAAGCACCTTATTTACAACCACCTGGCTGTGAGCAACAACTGAAATTCATCCAGAGAATGAAAAACAAGATGGCGCTTTACCAACATTGAGCAATCGTGCTCCATCAAAGCTGGCATTCAAGTGGAGACTGAAGCAAGTGACATTATCTACAAGGTACTGAGAAAGTAAATTACAACAAGATCTTAAGATCTCCCTCTGAGTCTGAAAGAAGCACATTCAGTAATTTATAGATAATGCTGAGCAAATACACTTTCACCAGAGAGAAAATATCTGTTTTTAGGGAAGATACACCCTCACGAATAATCTCTATAGAAATCAACCCCATATTTAATTGACTGTGTGATGTTTTTGTGGATTTTTTTAAAAAATATAACCAGCGTTTTATAAATAAATTTGATCATTATCATCCTTATTTTGTTTATTTTACTTATTTCCAGTGTTTGCCTTTTGCCCATCATGAGAATGTGGCTTTAGAATCTGAGATGCTATCATGTTCCCAGTGTTTCCTTCCCTACATGACATTCACAATGGAGTTGTTACATGTTAATTCATATCAATTAAGACGAACTCTTTCCCTAAAATGGCTGGGCATAGAAAGCACACGTGCAGCTTTCATTTAGATTACCAATTATTTAAATAATCAGCCTATATTGATGATTTGCATTTCTGCTGTGTTAAATTTGCATAATCACAACGCCAAAATTAGCACTTTCAGGCTTTAATTATATAGTTTATTATCTTCTTTTAGGAGTGCCAGTCTTTAGCACAGCACCGGATACAGTCTATCTCTTTGTGCAGCACTAAATGGGGAGGTACAAGATTGGAAGGCTCCTGAATGCCATCTAGTCCCGCCTTCCCCAAACTTCCAGAGGTGTTGGACTACAGTTCCCATCATTTTTAGCCAGTATGCACATTGGCCATGCTGCTGGGGGATGATTTATTTATTTATTTATTTTAAAATGAGGCTGCCTTTAGGGGTAAAAAGGTTCTAAGGCAGCATGCATAGTTTAAAAAAAAGCAATAATAGTGCAGTTTTGAACAAGACATCGTATTTAATTGTTTTCAAATGTTTATTATTATTATTATTATTATTATTATTGGTTTTTACATATACTTCATTTTAATCTATGCTGAATGCTGACTTAAGTCTCATATTTTGGGATGAAAGCAAGATGCAAATAAAATCAAATATGCAATAAATCAAGAAGCAATTACAAAAATAGCAATAACAAATAAAACCAGCAGTCCAAACACATGCAATTCAAGAAGTCATTAAGCTTTCCTGAATCCCTGCAAAGAAGGTGATTCAGAGAGGGTGGCTGGCTGAAGGATTCTGGGAAGTGAAATCCCAAAAGGGAATTTTGCCAAGGTCTAAGGGGTTGGTGATCCCCAATGTAAACTTATTCCAGATATAGTCATGGGATTTGTTGTCCAACACTTTTGGACTTCACTGAGCGTTCAGTCTAGTCATATCAGCCCCAATTAGAGTAGAACAATGAATGGAACTTGCAAGTTTCTACTTATGAAAGAACCCATTGAATTCAATGGAACTTCTCTAGCTGGGACTAAGATAGAATTTTTCCTGAGACTGGAAAAGGCAGCTCTAGCCCAGTCTAGAAGCATGAGCAAAGAAAACTCCCAGCATTCCATTCTTAATGAATAATGGTAAAAAAAAATAATTTTATGCAGATCTATCTTGGTATTACATGTATGTCTCGTGACTTTGAAAATGTGACATTGTGGAACCCTGTTTTAACTATGAGTTGGGCTGGATCCAAATTAAGTCAGTTGAAACCACTGAGACAGGGAGCCATGAGTAACTGAAATCTCCTGGATTACAGTGAGTGCTGACATACCCTGAAGGCACTGCATCTTTTCTGATCTTGGGAGCTAAGCAAGGTCAGGCCTGGTTAATACTTGGATTTGGGATCACCCTGTGCTGCAGGCTATATTTCAGACAAAGGTAATGCCAAACCTCCCCTGACAAATCTTGCCAAGAAAACCCTATGATAAGGTCACCATAGGTCAGGGTCGAGTTGAAAGCACATAACAACAAAGTGCAATGAACTTGTAGTACAGTTTTACCCATGTCTGTTCAGCTCTATGGGGTTTATTCCTAAGCAAGTACGTACACAATTATTACTTAAATCAAGATCCAACTGCAACTTTTCAGCAATTTTGTTCCTACACTGGTCCAGCACATGCATTTTCAAGACAGAGAAATCAAGCACATGATGTTTTTCTCCATCATTTCCTTGCCACATCAGGAAGAGGTTGGCCTTGCTTGATTTTCAGACTGTGCTGCTAAGGGCTCACTTGGCTGCTGCTTGGTGGGCCAAAAGAGATCAACAAAAATGGGGGAATGGCTTTCATCACATAGGACAGGAGTAGACAACCTGTGATCCCCATTGTCTTTCTCTGAACTCTGAACTCCTAAACTGATGGCACCTCTTCCACATTTCCCTTCTTCATCCAGTAGGAGTGGATGCAGTGCAGCTTTCAAGTTGGCTATTTGCCTGCTGCTAACAGCGATGGATAATGAGGAAGCTGAGGAGAGGTTATTGAGTGCGTGGACAATTCCTGGATTTACTGGGTTGGGACAGCTCCCACCATTTTGGAGGGCAGTGGTCCCACTGCTCAACCCACAAACATCCACTGACTGAGGTATGGGATACATTCATCTGTGTGTGGATGAATATATGCGAGTACGCATGTCTGAAACATCCACGCAAGGATATGTGTGTATGTGTGTGTATCTATCTATCTAGCTATGCGGGGAGGGGGTCTGTATGTGTGTGAGCAGTCACAAATGTGAGTCCATCCCGTGCCTGCAATATCACACGGGCCCCACCCCTTAGGCTAGATCTAAGAAGTCTGAGCACTGCTGGAGCACAAAGGTGGCCACAGCTTGCTTGAATCAAGTGTGATGAAGGCCCTGTTCAGTTGTGAGCAGCTTTGCAAGGAAAAGTACGTGTGCTCGATGTGTGCTGTCAGTATTGGCCACTGTTCAGAAATGGCTTTTGAGCTCCAGGGCTGGCTGATTGTAGGTTGACTAACCTACAATCAGCCAGCCCTGGAGCTCAAAAGCCATTTCTGAACAGTGGCCAATACCATATCACAAAGCCCGCTTCATTCATACTCATTGAGGAAGGAAGATGCTAGCGAAGCAGAGGAAAGCAGAGATAACACCATGCAGATGTGCAGGGCGAGGGTAATCCCTTGCCCTTGCTCACCCTTTTCCTGCCATCCTTGCTCCTTGTTCCCAATATTTCAGTCAATCAGTACACACACAAGGGACTACATCCTCTTTTCACTAACAATGGCCCCCAAAGTTCTTTGCCCCAAACTACTCTCTTTGAAGTTCCCCACACTGGGCCTACTGGAAAGATGATAACCACTATCATCATCATCACCATCATCACCATCATCATCATCATCATCATCATCATCTCCTCCAAGGCATAACTCCCTCCACTCTCTTTTCCCCTCTCCTCCCTCTACAGGATCAAAATGGTCCCCCGGAGCCCTTCACCTCCCCGCCTCCCCTCCCCTCTTCCTCTTAATCGCTTCCTCCAGGGGGGAGGGGCGGGGCCTTCGCTCCCCTCGCCCCCCCGCCCTCCCTCGCCGCCGCGCAGGCCCCGCCTCCCGGCCCGCGCCCGGCCCCGCCCGCGCGCCGCTCATTAGCGTCTCCCCGCCCCGCTTTGTTCCCATTGTGTGCCTTCCAGTCCGCGCCGGCGAGTGGGAGGGGAGCGCGCGGCCGGCGCGGGGGCTCTGCTCTGCCGCTGCGCGCGGGCTGCCGAGCGGGCGGACAGGCGAGGCGAGCCGAGGCGCCTTTGCAGAGGGGGCGTCGCGCGTCGTCCTCCGCGTTTCCAGGAAAGCGGGAAAGGCAAGGGAGCTGGGCTTTCGCCCGCCCGCCTCGCCCAGCCAGCCTCCGCCTCGTCCTCGTCCTCCGCCGGGGATGGAGGCTGCCCTGCTGAAGCCCCTCGCGGCCGAGGTGAAGCCCGGCGCCGCGGGGACGGTGAGCGCCGAGCTGGAAGTGAAGAAGCTCCAGGAGCTGGTGCGCAAGCTGGAGAAGCAGAACGAGCAGCTGCGCAGCCGGGCGGCCGCCACGTCCCCCTCGGCAGCGGCGGCGGCGGCGGCGGCGGCGGCGGCTCCTCCCGGGCCGGGCCCGGCTGGCAGCCCGCTCCAGCAGCTGCTCCTCTCTCCCGCCGCCGTCCAGCCCCACCAGCCGCAGCCGCCCTCGCCTTCGAGCCCGGGCGCCGGGGGCTCCCCGCCGACCGGCCTGCCCAGCCCAGTGCCCGCTCTCCTGTGCCAAGCCGAGCCCTTCGTCTATTTCAAGCCGTCCCCCGCCGGAGGAGGAGGAGGCGGCGGCGGCGGCGGCTCGCCGGGACCCCAGGAGGCCTCCCCGGTCCCCCCCGCCCTCCTGCCCCCGGCCACCTTTCTGGAGGAGGTGGAGGTGCTGGATCTCCAGGCCGGCGGCTACGGGGACCGCGAAGAGAAAGACGAGGAGACCTGGTGGGTATTCTCTCCCCTCTGTTCCCGGACAAATACCCCCCCTCCGCTTCTGAAGGCCCCCCAGACTCCGATCCTGAAACCCCCCTCGGAGAAGGGAGGGGTCTTGCCTGGATTCCTCCCAAGAAAGCCCGAGTCTCCCCCCTCCCTCCCCCAGCTGGCGCTTTTCAAGGCTGCCTTATTAGCATTAGCTTGGCAATCCTCCTTGATCCTGTTTCGCTGCCATTTGAAGCTGCCGTTTCCTTTCCTTTTCCTCCTCTGCTGTCGCATCTGTGGTCTCCACCGCCCCCCCGCCCCAGTCAGGCCCCCTTATCCCCCCTGATCCCCCCGCTCTCCTCCGTCCACCACCCGCTCGGCATGTCCGGCTTTTGAAAATCAACGTGTTGGAAGCGCTGCTTTGGAAAACGGCGCGCCGTTCCCTTCGCCTCTAGACCCATTGCTTGGATAGGCGCGGCGGCTGAGAGAATCTCGGGGTGGATTTTGGAAAGGGGGGGACGCTCCCTGCGTGAAGAATCTATAGGCCATTTCCGCACTAGGCTGTTATAGCGCGATGATTCCACTTTCAACCTCCTCTGGCATCCTGGCCGGCCGGCCCCTCCCAAAACTGCAAACCCCAGGATGCCAGAGGAGGTTGAAAGTGGAATCGTCGCGCTATAGCAGCCTAGTGCGGAAATGGCCATAGAGTCAGAGAAGAAAGTTCGGATGGAGCCGGGGTTGGGGTTTGGACGCGCCTCTCCGCCCCCGATTTCGGGGTGGCATCGGGCTGACGGAGCTTTTGGCGATTCGTGCGGAGGGTCTAACGTTTCTGAAGCGGGGCGGCGCAAGGAAGGAGTCGGGGAGAGGGAGGCCGTTTCCGCACTAGCCTGTTATCGTGCTATGATTCCACTTTCCACATCCCTCCCTAAACGGCAAGCGCCAGGATTCCATCCGAGGTTGAAAGTGGAATCATAGCACGGGAACCGGCTCGTGCGGAAATGGCCGGAGACGCAAAGCGCGGCGATCCCGGAGGAGCGGGCCGCGTCCCCTTTGCGCTGACGGTGGGGTTTGGGGCGGAGTAGCCGCCGGGGGGAAAAGAGCCCGGCCAAGCGCCCGGGGCCTGGGCCCGTGTAGGGAGGCCCCCGGGGCTTCTCCTCTGCGAAGCTGCCGCCCCGTTGCTCGCGAGGGATTTCAGGACTGTGGTCAGCGACCCTGGTGCTGGCGCGCCCCTGACGAGCGACGGCTTTGGGGGAAGGGACGGCGGCCCTTGGGCTCGGTGGGGCCTGCGAAGGACGCGCGGGGCGAGGAGGGGGCCGGGGGGGGCGCCGCCGCCGCCGCTTGTGATTTATAGAGCTGCAGAGAGCTGGGCGAAAGCGCTTCCGCGTGTGCGCGCCGAGGAGAGCGAGCGCGTTCCTTGCAGCGGGAGAGCTTTGCGTCCTTTTGGAGGCAAGACCCTCCCTTTAACTCCAGATGGCAACGGAAAACAAACCCGATCGTAAAATGGAAGGGGGTCCGCTTTTATTTTAGCCACATAGGTGTGTGGTTCCAACTCCTGCCTCTCTCGTTTTCCTCCTCCCTATGCAAACCGCCTGTTACACCAAATTATTTGTATATTTTAACTCTTGGCCTTCATCCTGTTGTTCCTCGGGGTGCGCGCAGATCCATGGAGTTGGTGGGATTTACCTGCATCTGGGCTGACCTTTCAACGACGATTCAGTGTTTCTTCTCTGGTTTTAATAACCAGTAGGATTCAGGCCCTTCCCATGGCAGGGGTGGGGGCCGTTGGGCAAGAGAGAAATGAGGGAGAGGGATGAGGAAGACTTCGTTCGCCACATTTGCTGTATCCGTTTCTTCCCAAATGTTTTGGGTTTGGAAGTACGCCTTTGCAAAGCTAAATGGGGAACCCCATTGAGAAAGGAGAGGGAGAGACCTGCAGCCCAAATAAGTAATGGGTAGAACAGCATTGCTTGCTCGCCTGTATTCACCATGGCCCTGTGGTGCATTCGCTAACAATTGCCACCTCTCAAGCCCCCTTGTCTCTTTGAAGAAGCAGCTGTCACGGTCTGAGTACGGTCAGGAGTAAGGTGGTTTGGTTCTCCATTGCTCTTCATTTTCCTCTCCCCTCATCACTCTTGCCATTCCTTCCTCCTTCTCTTCATCTTAGACCGTAGTCCTATACATAGTTTTCAGGAAATAAGACCTATTCTTAAAAATGTTAAGAAGTTGGAAGCCTTGGCACAACACACCTTGTTTCTGACTGTGACACAGTTATGAATTGGGAGCAGCTTGTTAAAAATTAATGTGCTAAAGGAGGGAAAAGTGCTGATTTCATTTGGTTGTTTTTGAGGTGGGGACATGATGCTTTATATTCACCTAAGGCTTCCTTTAAAAAAAATGTTCCTTGTATGTCTCTTTGATAAAGTATACTAATGCAAATTATTTCTGTTTGCCCGTGGATAAGTACAGTGATCTGCACAGAAGAAAAAATACTGATTTATTTGCTTAAGTCTTTTTGTATCATTAGTAGGATCTGCTACTACTACGAAATCATAAATACATCCCTTAAGTTCTCTGGAGCGGTTTATCTTTGTGAAAATAATGAGGCCATTTTGCACAAACCTAAAGCAAGGATGGGAAAAGTGCAGCACTTGATCCCCTCCAAGCTCACAGACCTCCCCAATTTTTAATTTTTTTCAGGTTATTTTTTCTGGCTATTTTTCACCCCAAACCCAGCAAAGACCACCCTGAACTAGCCGTAACTGCAGCAGTTTACTTTCTCCACCACTATTGCTCCCTACCCCAACCCCCTCAAAAGTAGAAATCAAAAATCAGCCAAAATGGTGGCTAGAAGTGATGTTAATTCACTTTCAGCACACTGAAACATGGTAGTTCAGCCTTCTGGGGTAGTGTGGGGAGGAAATGAGCTTGCCTACCCCTGATCTACAGAGTTTCAGCAAGTGAAATTTTTTCCATGTGGTAAACTACCTGCATTGAACCATACTGGCCTGGAGACAGAGCTGAAGTTAGAGGTCACTCATGAGGGCTCAGTTGTGGATTTTATTTTATTTTTTTAGTTTTATTTTTTATTTTAGTCTCAATCCTGGAAAATGTGGAAAATTTTGAAAGCAGGGTGCTTCTAAGCATTTGCAGAAGATATATATATATATGCCTGCTAAATACTTCCACTTTACTCTGTACATAGGGATGTGGACCAATTGTCCCAGTTGTTTTTAGGATATATTATTTCCAGTCAAAATGGAATTGCATTGCTTAATCAGCAGATAATTAATTGGTGATGGCCTCCTCAACCTACAGATGACAACTACAGAAACAGGGTAGTCATAGTTACCAAACTGCAGGCAGGAAGTACCAGGTTTGATTTCTGGCATCTCCTGTGAAAGAATAGGAGAGATTGCAGTGAGCTAGACAGAATAGTTTGCCAGGTGGAGTTGGCAGTGTTTGGGCAAATGGACCATTGATTAAATACCAGAGGAGGAAGAAGAATGCACTCCTAAGATTTACACCAAAATAAAAGAAGAGAGAGAGATGCTCATAATAAATTACCAGGAACTTGACTGTAATGCAAAGATATATTTTGGCTGGCATTGTATTGGAGCACGGCTGTTGAATCAATTGTTGAATGGTGAACTAACTTGTAGATAAATCTCACTGAGTCAGTGAGTAGTCTAGTCAGGACTAACAACAGAATTTAGGCCATTATGTTTCAAAAATAATAATTGGGAAGCACAAAGAATCCCACAGTTTTCTGTTTGTATACCTCTTCCATGTGTATGTCTCCAGGACATCAATGTGAGCTTTTAATAAACTGACCCCTAACTTTTTTAGAGCTGTGATTGACAGGCTAAATTGCAAAAAAAAAAAAAAAGTTCTGTTTATGTGGGGCAGGGTTGTGTATTCAGTTGTGCTGTGATTTATTGTGGGGACTGCCATCATGTTGTTCATTTAACCTAGGGGAATTTAATATAACTAATGTGTGTGTGTGTGTGTGTGCATAGATGAGAGAGTACATTTTTCTGTATTGCCTAGGTGACAGGGTGGGGAAAGTGTTGATTTTTGTTGGATGTTTTTAAAAGATGTTTCAGTTATTTATATTTATTCCCTTCATTCGTAAGGAAACTAAAATGGTACATGTATGAATATTGTTAAAACAAAAATGTTTATAATTAGACGATAAAACTGTAAAACGTGTCTTCAAAACAAAGAAGCAGCAAATGGAGTAAAATAGACCAAAACAGGCAATTAAAACACTTTGACAAACAAAATAGTTGTGAGCTAGCATGGAAAAGACTGCAGATTTGGACGCCAGATGCATGACCGTGGAGGACGGATGGTATTCCATATTTGGGGCACCACAGCTGAGAAGAGTCACTCTTGTTGGCACATAGTGCACCCTAGGGATCTGGAAGAGAGATTACCCTGTTGATCTTAGGGCAACTCTCTGCATAGGAGAGTGTTCCTTTCCACAGGACCGTCTCTGTACCTATTCTGTAGTCTTGGGGCTTCCTGATTTGAGAGTATGGCTCCCCACTTCAGCACAGTTTCTGGTATCTCTCTTCTGTGAACAGTGTTGTTGCTTTGCATTTATACTAGGAAAGCCTGGAGGTTACAAATAATCCATTTCTTTTTCCAACAAGAAAGGTATAACTACATTACCTTATGATTGTAACTTGAACAAGGGTGACTTTATTCCTTTTGCAGCCTGACTGAACCTTGTTATTTACTTTGATAGTTACCAGGGTATGGTGGGAGAGAAGGCTCACATGATCTAAGTGTTGGGTGTGTTGCCTCAGGTTGCTATTGTTTTGCATTCTGTCATGGCTCAGTGGGATGGTGATTTTAGTCTGAACTTTAAAGGTGCTGTCCAAAGTGCCAGACCTGTTTTGAGGATATGTTCAGCCCCTTGGTTAGCTCCTTTGTTTGGTCTAAAATTCAGAGTGGATTTACTGCCCCACTGACATGGGAGCGCCAGCTACCACTGATATTTCAAAAGTGAAAATGTTGTAAAATGGACAATAATAGATTGTTTAATCCATGCTTGAGGCTTACAGCATTCAGATGAGAGTCTTCTTAGTGAATAAAAGTTATTTTTGAAAAAGGAGGAAGAAAAGAGTCATGTTTCAAAAAAATGACAACTCTGAAGGAACTAGTTACTTTTCTTTTTACCCTGAATCTTGAACTGTAACTAACTTGTATTGTAAAAATAATTTTATACAACACAGACAGATTTTCAAGAAGTGCACATATACTTTTGCATCAGTTCTTTCTCACAATAGACCTGTAAGGCAGGCTAGAGTTATTATTTTTCTTTTGCAGATTCAGGTGAAGTATGAGCTTGACTAAATAAAAAAAATAGCTGACAGGAACTAGAATCTAACCACATTTTGAGAGCCACAGCCTCTTGAACACTGTGTGAGAGTATATGTGCCTTCAAGTCACCTGTCAATTTATGGTGCCCCTATGAATTTTCATGGGGCCTTCTTAGGCAAGGAATATTCAGAGGTGATTTTGTCAGTTCCTTCCCCTGAAATATAGCCTACAGCACCTGGTGTTTATTGGTAGTCTCCCATCTAAGCACTAACCAGGGCTGATCCTATCTAGCTCCCAAGATCAGATTTCATGCCTTTAGGATATTTAGGCCACTACAGTGCTGTACTATGCTAAATTTGTATTAAAATTCATGCCACTTACTTGGGAATAAACATGATGAAGACTGGGTTGTAACTGTGTAACGGTATTATACAGTAACCGTACTGTAACTATGTAGCCCTCTTCCCTTTTTACCATGCAGACAAAAGCTAGACTGCATCTCCCTTTAAAAAACAGCGTGCTCCATTTCTAAATTTGGTTAGGTAGAAATAAACTATTGATTCCAAGAAGAAGGAAGTAATGATTGGAACCATGCTGGTTCCTATTGTTTAAGTATTTATTTTGTTAAATGAAGGCATCTCACAAGATGCTGAGGTGTTGGAAACAGTCGTTTATAATCTTTCCGCTTTCTCTTATGGAACTGAAGATGACTTGTCATGAGAAAAAGTCATTTCCTATCAGCAATTTATTTAAATAGTGCTATCTTGCTAGATAAATCTCTTAGCTCCAAACCTGCACACGCTTGCCAAGGAGAAGGATCAAGTGAAATCAACAAGACTTCTAAGTAGACATGAATAACTTTGCACTGTGAAACTTTTGTGTACTGGCACCTGGCTTACACATTTGAATGAGATTTATTGTATAGTGAATAATTTTGTTGTGAAGAAATCTAGTGCTGCAACATTAGTCAATTTATTGGCTAAAATAACCCATTTTAAGAGATATCCACATAGCACTTTTTAAAAATAATCATGTTCATTTTAAAATACAAGGACTAAAATTGAGGTTGATGGGAAGTATCTTAGAAGACCAATCTCTCACACTCTAGTTAGAATGTACAGTAATGCAGCTTTAATCAGTCTGGATTGAGAGAACAAATTAATTTAAAGTCATCTGATTAGTCACTGAAGACTATTTGGGTGACAAATTTGGATGATTCTATTCCCAGCTCAAAATTTACAGTGGTAGTAATTTAGGAATGGGAATTATCTGGCTCTAAATGTTGGATTGCAGCTCCCAACATTCTTCACCATTGGCTGTGCTGGTTAGGGCTGCTGCACGCTGCAGTCCAACAATAGCTAATTATTGTTAATTGCAATTAAACTGGCTTTGACTTCTAGTGGCTGCATGAATGAGGAAGCTCGAAGGCAGTCTGTTATCAACAGCTCCAGTATGATCTTGAAAACTCAGGGCCCTGCCTTTCTTGATTGAGACAATCCACCTGTAATGTAAAATGTTCCTCTTTCCTGTTGTCTTCCTCTTTAACAAGCATTATCATCTTTCTGAATGAGTCATGTTGTTTTATGGTATCTCCAAAGTACATTAGTCTCAGTTCAGTCATTTTGGATTCCAGTGAGAGTCCAGGTTTGATTTACTCCTGGACTTGTCTTGTCTTTTTGGAGGTCCATGGTATCCACAGAACTCTCCTCCAACACCATATTTCACAATGAATTGATTTTCTTCCTATCAGTTTTCTTCACTGTCTAGTTTTCACAACCATACCTAGAAATAGGAAATATGGTTACATGGACAATCCTGACTTGTATTCCACAGTACATCTTTACACTTGAGGATCTTATCATGGCTCCCCTTCCAAGTCCTAGTCTTCTGATTTCTTGACTGTTCTCTGCTTTGATTTATGACTGAGGCACAGTACAGGAAATCTTTATTTCGGTGGCTTCATTGTCCACCTCAAAGTTATACAAGTCATTATTTTTGCTTTCTTAATGTTCAACAGTTACCTTTCTTTTGCACTTCCTTTCTTGGCTTTCCTTTGTAGTTTTTTCTAGTCTTTGCTATTTTCTGCTAGTAATATGGTACCATCTGCGTATGTTCAATTTAACTGAGATGAGTGAAAATGTCAGTTTCTTTCTGTAGTCAGTCTGTCTATCACTCTCTGTCTTACTATTTGCCATCTGTTCCCCCTCACAGCAGCACACGGCTGATGCTCAAAGTGAGTGCCACACTGTTGAGTCTCTTCCCCATTTTCACTGGACCCTGTTCTTCCACAGTTGTAGCATCTCTTACAATTTTGTTTTGTGTCATTATTTTTGGGCATGCCTTCATTTTGCCTGAATCAGCCAACAACATGGGAAAAGGAATGGCGCTACATACAAAATAATAATGCCAGGATATAAGATAAGTTGCGCTGTGGAGGAAGAACAGGAATCATAACATATAGATGCCATCTTAAGCACGAGACTGGCATTTCTTATAACAGGTAGTTCTGCTATGTGACAGAGAGGCAGGCAGGTGGATTCTTCATTGCCTCTCCAGGCAATTGGCTGGTATTGCAGCATTCAGGACAGTCTGAAATACGATTTTGGGACCAATTACTTCTTGTTCTAGTACCCTTTCACACTATGCCATTGTAGCACAAAGATCCCACATTAAGTACCATAGTTCCATCCTGTGGAATCCTTAGATTTGTATTTGAAGGAGAGGCCTTTAGAATTCTGTACCAGGGAGTTCTAGAACCTCACCAAACTACAAATCTCAGGATTCAGTAGGATACAGCCAAGGCCATTAAATTGAAAGAGTACTTCTATACTAGTGTAGCATGAAAGTACCCCAGGATGTTAGCAGTGAGCAATTTTGAAAAGTGCTGCAGCAATGGAGAAGCCAGAAGAACAGAAAGAGGATTTGAACACTTCCTTCTAGGGCAGATGTAGCTAAAATGTGCTCCTCAGATGCTATTGGACTGCAGCTGCCATCAGTCTTAGCCAGCATAGTCAGTGGTGAGGAGCACTGGGAGATGCAGTCCAGCTACACTTTTCCCTCCCTTGCTCCAGTGGTAGCTGCCAGTTCTTGACTGCCACTCTGTTGCTAATGCTGGAGATTGCTGTTAATATCTTGCTAATATCCTGTCCCTCTATCCCCACAACAGGTTTCTCATGTGAAGTGTTTCTATCCAGTTTTCAGGGCTTTTGCAAATTTTTTTAATAGC
This sequence comes from Ctenosaura bakeri, assembly GCA_948474755.1. Lineage (NCBI taxonomy): Eukaryota > Metazoa > Chordata > Lepidosauria > Squamata > Iguanidae > Ctenosaura > Ctenosaura bakeri. The sequence continues at coordinate 10,896 of CAOLHI010001648.1, read as the reverse complement.
CAAAGGATAAAAAAATTGTATGTAGAGTATATATATGCTCTGTATGATTCATAGTTTTGCACTGTTTCTTCTGCTTCCCATTCTGGATAGAAGTTTTCAAAGAACATTTTTCTTGGTGAGCTGAGTGAAGGCTTGTAAGTAGTGGAAGTTGTGATCTTTGGTGGCAAGTGTAGCAGTGGTGGCAGTGGACAAAGTGAACACAGAGATCATGATACAGTCCAGCCCACAGAGATTCCTGGATCCCCTTCTTCTCCAAGATCTGCTCCTCTAGGATTCTGGGCAAGGATAAGATTGGGGAAAAGTGAGGAGGGGAAAAGAATCCCTACTGCTTTCACCAGTCACTTATCAGAGCGAACCGTGTAGCTTATCCTACACATTCTTTCCCCTCACATTTAAGAAGGAGAATGGTTTTCTTTGCCAGCTACTCTGAGCTGGGGCTGTCACATCTCTACCTCCTTGCCTGCGGGGGAGAGGAGCAAGGCCTTACGGGAAAAAATGAGGAGTGGTAAAGTTGGCCCCTCCCGGACATTGTTCACTGGCACCTGCTGAGCCCTGAAGTCGGCAACCTAATCCCAAGGACTTCCCTTTCTCCTTTTTCCAGATTCCTGGGACAGCAGGATCAGCCATATATGGAGAAGTTATCAGAATATGGGACCATTGGTCAGAATTTTGTATCAGCTACTTGGTTAAGTATATTTGTACTGAGATTGTAAATCTGGGGGCAGGGAACTGTTTTGTTATTCTTTTACTTGTAAAACACCATGTTCAGTGATGGCGCTATATATTTTAAAAAAAAGATGATAAAATGATGATAAGTACCTTCTCCTGATCCAGCCCATCCCAAGCCTGACAGAAATGTCATTCATGCACCTTCTGGACACTAGCAGAATGGATCTCCTTCTCTCTGTGCAGCTGTTGCCCAGTAAAGTAGGCTGGGATAAGAGTTACAGTCATGACAATAGTGTCACAGTCATGTTAAAGTAGCAATCATGAATATGAAGCAGTTATGGATGAGTAAATCTAGGTGGGTGTTCTGTATTCATAATTTCTACCTTGTCGTGATTTTGACACTATTGTAACTCTCTCTCCAACCTATATTTCTGTGCATCTTTTGCATGGTGAGAAGGAGGTTGATTCTGCTGGTGACTGGAGCATGGGTGAATTATATTTTCTTAGGTTTGGTGGGTGGACTGTACCAGGAGAAGTTACTTATTTAAGTTAGTTAACTAACTATAGATGTTCTTAACTAAGTAGCTGATACACAATTTTGTTCACTACTTTTTTGGAATACAATTTTCAGAATACTCAACCCAGCATTGACTACTCCACCCAACATTGACACTAGAGTAGTTCATGAAGTATTTTTTCCAAGCTCTGAAACTTAGGTCCTACTCTTTCCACTGCGCCCCCCCCCGCAACTTCAACCTTTCTGACCTTTCTTACAAGTATATAGAAAATCAGCACCTGCTAAAGTTCTTTTATGATCTACAACTTTTAGAATACTTGAGCTAGCATGGCCACTGGTCCAACTGGCTAGGAAATCCTGGTAATTGCAATCCCAAAACAATAACTTTTCCAGATCCTGAACAAAATGATGGAGGAAGTAAAAGGTCGCAACTGAAAAATCCCTTAAAGAAGCAATATAATATCAGTACTTGTTGATACAATCAGTCCTGTTGTCCTAAAGTGTTGGCTTCATTTCTTAGAAGTCTTCTGTGCTGTTGTTCAGAGCAAAATTATTCTCCCAGTGTTCAGTCTTGCAGTGTGCAAGCTTCCTCAGGGGAAAAAACCCCCCAAAACATAAAGTTAAACATTGACTTAATTCCCTTGGAATGAACCGTATATTCTAGGTACAGCCATTAATAAAATGCAGATTCAGTTGAAATTGGGAATTGTCTTAAGTTGTCTCTTGTTATCAGCTGTCAAACCAGACATGTTTCATGGAGAAATAAGTCCACAAGCACTGGGTTGCCACAGAAAAAGCCCTGCCACCTATTACCCATGAGATTATCCTCTGCCATTCAAAGGCCAGAGCTTCAATGGCTATTCTTTAAATTAGGGCAGGCTGACAGCTTTGTCCCAAAGTATTTGGGCAGGTACTCTCTGAAAACAGAAGTTTTTAGATTGTAGTTCCCACAATACCTTTCTGTTTGCTGATCTGGCTAGATTTGTAGGGGGAAAAAATCTGGATTATGCACCTCATGTGCACAATTATGAATTATGCACCTCATGTTGAGCACTTAAAAAGGCAAAAACAGAACTTCAGGGTTGGTCTGGAAACAGGGGTAGCTTTGTCATAGCTTTCTTAATTCTAACACCTTTGTTTTTCAGTCGGCTTACTTAAACAGAACAGGGAGAAGAGTATCTATTCAGAAAACCTTTTCAGGAAGAAATGCCAAGGATCACTTCTCCATTCCACTCCTTTGCACAGGGGGACAGGATGGAATTAATTTGCTTCCAGGACAGTGAACTAGATGGTGGAAGAAAAGGTGGAAGAAGGATTTATTTTGAAATATGGAGTGTGTTGTCATCTGGCAGACTTAGGCTTCTCTCTCTCTCTAGTGACAGCTAATGGTTTCAATTTCAGTAGTGAATCAGTGTTGGGTTTTAGTCCAAATTTAAAAGAAGCTACCCAGGGTGCCAAACCTAATCTGGGGATAAGTACCCTGAGCAGGATAGTGTCTTTTAACACTTGGACTAAATCCAGAGTAGATTGACTGTGTCACTGATATTGAAACCACCAGCTCACTACAGTAATACAGCAAATTGTGGGGAATTTTCCTCCTTTCCCACAGTAATCTATTCCTCAGAGTTTTATATAAAGTATATTAGGGTAGCCTCTTTGTGAATGAGTATTTGGGACCTGTTAAAAACCTGATCTTTTTGCAGCTGACAAAAGCTTCTGGTTAGTTCACATAGAAAGGAAGTGTTTCATTCTGGTACTGGGTGAGACATTCTGGGAGAATCTTAAGATTCAGGTCTTGTGGTGTTTGGAGATGTACTTGTTTCCTTCTTTCATGGGACATACCCACACTATACTGATAGTGCTATTATTCCACTTTCAACATCCTATGGAATTCTGGGTTTGCAGTTTAGGGAGGGGCATTTAGAATTCTCATACAGAGAACTCTTTGGCCTCAGTAAACTACAAACCCCAGAATTCCACAGGATGTTGAAAGTAGAATAATAGCACTATAACAGTGTAGTGCGGAAATGGCCTTGGTTCTCCTGTCTGTAGACGTAGGTAGAAATTTTCTGTTTTTCCAAAATGGAAAATGTTCTGGCTATCTATTATAGTGCAAAAATTACCATAACATGTATCTATATCTACATTTATCCATACTTGTCTGGGCTCTTGTACTGCAATAAATGATGTCAGATAGGTTAAATATAAGATACGAAGTTATAGTTAGTCTTTTAAGGAAGTAGCCATTGACAGACCCTCGTGCTCAGAAGAATAGACTAACAAATGAACACCTTGCTAAACTTGTTTTGGTGACACAAAATCTTTTGCTTCTCAGCCACAAGTATAAATAATCAAGAAGAAAATGATACCTTGTCTATGCCTGCAGACTCACAGACAGCCTTTAGTGAAATACAATCTTCAACTAGTTGCACTGAATCAGATTTTTCTTAACTTGAACTAGAACTGATAAGCGCTACAGAGAGTGAGTGAAGCTGAAGATGCTACAGTTCCATCTTGTCGAAAGAAATGTGAACTGTTGATATGAGATATATGAGGTACAGCTCTTTATAGGCATGTGTCCTTACAAAATTAGTTCTCTCTTACGTAGTATTTTTTTTGTTAAACATAAGGGATGCATATGGTGTTCTCTTTACATTATTACAAGTATTCTAGAAAAATAATTTCCCCACAAAGCTTGGGATGTATTTGAATGTGCTAAATTAGATAAAATTATTTAGAAAATTTTAAAAATGTTCCAGTTCTACTTTTTCCAGAAAACTCATTATTGTTGTTCCTGCTCTCTTGAGCAACAAAGTGAAATGGGAAGAATGGCTCTCATGCTCCTCTTTGTGTCTGTATATCTGTAAGGAGAGCTGTGGAAAAGTACCTGTTGGCCTACAGCTCCCAGAATCCCACTAAGTGGGAATTCAAGGGGTTGTAGTCCCAAAGGTAACTTTACCAGGCTTTGCCTGCCCCCTGCCTAGTACTCTTTTGGGTTGCCATAACTGAACATATACTGTTCCCTTGCTCTTCTCTCACTCCAGGATTTGTTACTGGAAATGGATGAAATAATCAAATACTGCTCACTCATAGTACCATCTTGTGTGATCTATTAAACAGTAACTCCCATTGTGTTAAATGGGGCTTACTTTCAGGAAGCAAAGCAGGATTAAAGTCTTAACCATGTACAAATAGTAATTAGCAAATAATTTACTTGTAAATGCAAAATCTCTGCCAGGCAACCATGATTTAGACTGGAATAGAGGGGAGGTGGTGTAGAAACATTTTTTCTTTGAAAAGACAGAAAAGAGGTATTGATTTTCCTTAAAACACAGTAATATTAAGGGGGTTGCATTTGGAGATGTAAACGTTGCTTCAAATGTGAAACAATATAATACATGTTTAGAGAAAATTATATAGTATATATAGCATATAATAATAGTATATATAATGGTAGATAATATGTAGTATATAATATGAATGAATGGATATAAACCCATGTAGACATGCACAGAGATACATACACACACACAATGACTGCAGATACCCCTGGTGTGGCTATGGTCTTTCCTTGGAGTATGGTCATAAGTGCTGTTATGACAAGTTTGCCACAATTATGGTGATTGTACATTGAGCCAGAACTGTGTGCATGTGGCACACAAACTTGGAATGAATTGAGCTTGATAATTGCTTCCTGACCAGTATGCATTTGACCACAAACCAGAATTTGCTGCCATTTAATGGACCGAAAGGCCCATAGTGAAATGCTTAAGCTGTTCTAAGGTCAGTATCAGCTAAGGATGCCTTATTGTATTCTGAATTGCATCCAAGATATTAAAGCTTGCATCTACTTATTTAACACAAAAGTCTTAACACTGAAGAGAAGAACTATTAATCGATGTGGGAAATGCTCCTTCAAACTCTGAATCAACAGCATAGACTTCCTATTCCTTAATCATTGGATGTTATGATATACCCCACAAATAGGATGACAATTTCAGATCCAGGCCTGAAAAAAAAACTCCAGAACTGAATGTTTCTAAATAGAATATTTATCCTCTAGAGTAGAGCTTGGCATCATGGAAGCCTCCAAATTCCTTCACACCTTTACAGGGGAACATGTAAAACGTTTTTTGGCATTTTTCAAACCTGGCAAATGTTCATCAGGTAGCTGTGTTGACTACAGTTCCTTGTCAAATATTCACTGAGTGGCAGTGAGTACTGGGCCAGTGTCAGTTCTGGGATCCCTGGGCAGCTGCCAGTACCCTGAGCAAGACCTACTGGAAATACCTGTCCCAATCCCTTTTTATTTTATTTTTCAGCTCTGCATTCCAAGCAGCTGGGTCTAACTACCATTTTAATTGCCCATCATGTCCCCATCATTGCATTACTCTGGATCATGGGAAGTGATGCAGTGGGAAAACACAGCGGCACCTTTCATTTAAGGCATATTTCTGCCCTCAACTCTTGAGAACATGTAGGCATTTTAGAGATGACCATCCTCTTAGAGCTTGGAAAAGTTTGTTTGTTTTTAATTACAACTTCTCCTGGTCCCTCAAAATAACGGATTAATGGTTTAACCTCTGGTTACAGAGTAGTGACACAAAGCAACTTCTTGTTAGAGCTTGATATATGCCTCCTTCTCTCTTATTATATTGTTTTAGGACCTGTACAGTAAACTGAAAATGGAGATTGCTAGCATCAGATTAAGTATTTATATATTGTGCTAAGTATTGTGTTTGGCTCTGTTTAGGTTGTATGTTGCACCCGCAAAGAGCATCCTGCCCCAAGAAAAAGCACTGACCCCTCTACAGTGGTGTCGACACATTCTGGATAACCCAAGCCCTGAGATGGAAGCTGCAAAGCGCTCTTTGTGTTTCAGGCTGGAACAAGGTAATTGTCAGTTGTATCACTGAGTTTCAGCACATTTCTCAACTAATATTTTTCCTCCCTAGTTTTAGGCCAGTCTGGTCAGTTGGAAACATACCACAAGAGTATCATCCTATTTGCAAGATGTTCTCAACTGAATCATTCTTCATACATAGAGCAAAGCATAAAAAAACAAAGCCACTGTTCCAGGATATGTATGAAACCCATCACTGTGTGTTTCTGTGGAGTTTCCTGCTTTTTTGTTCCGTATTGCAAATATCTACAGCAAGGTTGGACAACTGCATGGGGGCCAGGGACCAGTTTTCCTCCTCCCAACCATCTCCCCCATGGGCTACCCCCACAACAGATTTCTGAAATACTTTTGTCTTCATTTGAGATCTTCCCAAAATGGTGTCCAGAAGTGACATTATTTCACTTCCTATTGCCATTTTGAGAAAGGTTCAGACAAAATAGAGGCATGGGGTGGTGCTAGGGCATGTGGGGCTGGGGATGTTTTTTCACACAAAAAAGCCCAAAATCATACTGAATTATTTTGGAAAGGAGGGAATCATGGGGCTGTGTGGAGCTGATGGCTGCAAAAGTGGGATCCAGGGGTCTCAAACTTTACCCACCTCTGATTTACAGAATGTAATGTCTCAGATATCCTTGCTTTGAGGAACTGTAGCTGAACAGGAATTGCAGCTAAACTGCTTTCAGTGTGTGTTTGGATAGCTATCTCTGTTTGTTAAAGCTCCAGTTAGCTTGTGCAAGAATCACCAGACAACTGCCTCTTCCTTGATCAGGCGGAAGTAAATTGAACAGAATCAGATAGTTGGGTTCAGGATAATTGTCTGTACTGACATGCTGCAGTATTTTTTCATCCAACTGTGGGCTGCTTAATCATTCCTATCCAATACTTTCCCCCAATGATATCACTTAGCATTTTTAAAAATTCAAAAATTATGAGGGCTTGTTCTGAGACTGGGGTGGCAAACCTTTGGCCCTCCCAATATTTTGTATTAACATTCCACAATTCCTTAGCACCGCCTATTTTGAGAATTGATGTGCAAATCATCTGGAGAGTCAAAAGTTCCCTCATCCTGCTCTAAAAGGTGAGATAAAAATAACTCAGCCATGGATTACTTTAGTACCTGTAGTGCGAGAAACCTTCACATTAAGCCAGCAACAGAGGCTTCCACAGTAGATCTGCTCTTCCTCAAGACACAGAACGCCACCTGTGCACTAATGCAACAGCTTCACTTATTGGCTGAAGGTGTTGCTTATATGTTCATTGCTATATGCAGTGTTGCTCTGAAATTGCTGAATGGGACCTATGATCATTTGGACAAAGCCAGACTTTGAGTGCATTCAGTTTTTATTATTGGTTCTGTGCTTACTAGAGAACTGCCCTTTGCTCTGGGGCATGGTCACGGCAGTGGGAAGGTGTGAAGTCATTGATGATGCCTGTTGGTGATTTGGCAGGGGTACAATCCATCCACAGTGTAGCCTGGCCCCCATACCAGAATTCAATGGGTTGCTAGTTAACTGTGGGAGGTGGATCTCCAGTGAACACATAACCTTTGTGTCAGAATTCCCAACCAAAGCAGCATATAATAGAGGAACAGGGCTTGTGCTGGTTCAGAAAATCCAGAACTTGAGTGAGCTTATTTTTAGTTTAATTGCTTTTTAATAAATTCAAAGCTATTACATTATCTTGGGTATTGTATATACAATGCAGCAAAACTAACCAAATAAGTGGTCAGCTATTCATAAAACAGGCAGTTGTGAGTCCTGTCAAGATTCACAATAGAGAGATTCTTTGTTCTGAATTGGGGAACATTTTACTTTCAAATCTCCTTTGATGTTTGGAGTTTGCTCGTTATCATTTGTTTTGTGTTTTTCAGGAATACCCGGGGGAGTTGTAGCCCAGCCTTTTGCATGTTCTCGTTCATCTTTTTCTCTCTCTCAAGGGTTTCTTTTTCCATATGTCACTTTTCATTTTTATGGCTTGGATCTGACTTTCACTCCAGGATGCTGGGGTTTCAGAATCAATTATTGAAGATGAACGCACATTACCCTCATTATAAGAACTTGGCACTCAGAAAGGAGGAAGAACTCCCTTCAGATTTTTGTGTTACTTCCAATATTGTGACATAACGCTGTTGTTACCAAATAATTGGCATTTTATTTGTCACCACAGTAACCTCTTAATTGGGTCGTCATGCCATACAGTGTTTAATGGAACTCATGAAATTGCCCTGAAGTATCAGATCACAGTCTGATAATCTAGTATTGTTCGCTATAACAGGCAGGGATTTTCCAAGGTCTTTCTTACCTTTGCTACTTAAGACCTTTTTAACTGGAGATCTAGGGACCTTTTCCCCATAGTTTGTTCTGCAACTCCCAGAACCTCCAACCATGGTGACTGGAAGATTCTAGAAGTTGTGGTAAAAAAATAAAATTTCCCAGATTCTGCAGCCTTTCTTACTCAGTCTGAGGAAATTGGGGGCTTTAAGAGCAGGATTGGTATCCCATGGTCCCTAATTTTATACTAAATTTTGGAGTGCAGGCATTTGTCATAATGATCCTCACAGATACACTTCTGGGAGAATCAAAAAATGTGGGCAGCTGTGTCAATCCATAGCTTAGGTGTATATATAAAATAGTCCCCCCGAGTGGCAGGACATCGCATAATACCTGATCTGTCAATGGACAATGAGTTGGTAAAAGACAGTGTAATGGTGAGTGTGTTGGACTTTGGCTGGAGAAACCTGAGACTGTTTGCAGTTTTCTTGACTGCAGTAAATTTATTGAATTTATACTCTACCTTTCTCCCTGGCTGTGATTCAGTAACTTAAAACAAGATTAACCTATTCCAGCCTGCCTGTCTTTCAGTTAGGATTGCACTCCCCATTAAAGTCTTAGTTTACCAAAGTTAAAACAAGAATTAAAGAGTAGTATTATTAAAGAAAACATGGTTAAAAATTGCTTAAATGGTTACAAACGTGTAAACACATTTTAAATTTAGCGATTAATAAAAATAAGAAATATAGCACATCACTGCAAAAAGGAAAGAGAGGAATACAACATGTCCCTGAGCATCATAAGACCAATGTTTTAAGATTTTCCAGCAGTTTATTTTCTCAATACCAGGGAGTACCTGTCTCAAAGCCAACAGTCCAGGTCATATCCATGAAGAGCATGTCTTTGGCTGTGGAAATTAATTGACTGTTGAAAACCATACCACATCAAAATAATGTTGCTGGGAAAATCCATTATTCCCAGTTACTGTGATGATTGTGATTCGTAGTGAACAGGAAGGCCTGATAAGAATGGCAGACAGTCCCATGATTCTTGCTAAACAAAAAGTTCTGTACTTGTGCAGAGTTATATTTTTGACTCTTCTTTGTCATTTCTTCTTGCAGCAAAGTCATGTCATTTTTTTCTTTATAATATTACCCAAATCAGACCTTTTCTTTCTGCTTCCTCTGCAAAGACCATAGTTCATGCCTTGGTCATTTCCTGCCTCAATGACTGTAATCTTCTTTTGACTGATCTTCCATTATCTCCCTCTAGTCCTCTGGCTTGCATTCAATATTCTGCTGCTAAGACTATCTTTTTGGCCCATTGTTTTGACCATGTCACCCCACTTTTGATATCTCTTCATTGGTTACCCATTCCTTCTAGGATTTAGTATAAGCTTCTTGTTTTAATTCTCAAAGCCCTACATAGTCTGGCTCTTTTCTCAAACCCATCTTTCAGTCCTTATTTCTTCTTTCTAACTGACTTGAGGTCTGTTCTGTAGGAACTCTAGGCTTCTCACCTGACCAAGGGTTGGCTTGGCTTTGCCCTTTCTCACTCAATGTTCTTAGAATTGCCTCCCTGAACATTTGCTAATTGCTCCTTCCTCATTAATTTAAATCTTAATTTAAAACATTTTTTTCTAAAGCTTTCAGAATTTTAGGGCCTTTCTGCACTACACTGTTACAGTGTTATTATTCCACTTTCAACCTCCTATGGAATCCTAGGGTTTGCAGTTTACGGAGGGGCCTTTAGAATTCTCAGCCAGAGAGCTCTTTGGCCTCAGTAAACTCCAAACCCCAGAATTCCACAGGATGTTGAAAATGTAATAATAGCACTGTAACAATGTAACGTGGGAAGGGCCATATTTTGATATTGTTTTATAATATTGTGTATTTTCATTATATGTATTTTTTAATAAATATTTTATTAGATTTTGTTAAAAAAGGTTACATTCCAGAACTACATATTACCATATTTTCCCCCCAAATAATATCTGTCAATTTTTCTTAACATTGCTCTAATACATAATACATAATACATAATACATAATACATAATACATAATTAGTACTCAATCAAAATTAATTCATAGTTAACTCGACTGGAATGCCCACCCCACCCCCACAAAAAGGGAAAAAAAACCTTTTCCCCCAGGCCAAAACCAGTTTGTTACATTGTTTGGGAAAGTGAGGAAAATAAAATCCCCCCCCCAACATAATTGATTCCAACCTCTGATCGTATCCTTAACATAAACATTGGTTGTATTCCTCATTTCTTTTGTTAGGGAAAAAAAAACCCTTATCCATATAGTCCGTAGATATCTCTCTCCACATAATTATACAGAGAGCCCTTTCAGACTCATACAAGTACAAAGTTACAAATATCTCAGCAATGAGAGTACCCAATGCACAATAACAACTTCTTTTATAAATTATTTTTTACATACTTAAATAGGGGGTGCCAGACTTCATAGAATTGCTTTGTAGTTTTATATTGAAGCATAAAGGTACGTTTATCCAATTCTGCTATCTCCAGAAG